>VXBU01010442.1:512044-615999 GCA_013400315.1 Bombycilla garrulus
CAGACTTTATTAGGGTGAAAAACAAATATAAAATTGAGGAAAATAAAGCCCTAAATTTGAGTCCTCACCAGTTTGGGGGAGAATTTTGGAGACTGCTATTTAGACCTAATTCTCATCAAAATGTATGTTCAGATATAACTGAAGTCCAAGCTCAGTAATGAAACCCATGTGTGCCCTGAATTTATATGAATTATTTAATTACATCTGTAGTTTTAAAAAAAATTGGAAATAGTCTAAATTTTGAGGAAAACAACCATTATTCAAATCCCACTTCAATGTAGTTCTTGCCAATTTGCCTTCCATAACAGATGCTACTTCTCTTGACAGTTTATTGAGGCCAAACCATTAATTTCTAGCCAGAAAACAGAATAAATGACAAAAGTCAAACTGGAGGAAGGGATATGTTCTTGTCAGTGGAGAGGCTTTCCTTTCCCCAGGAGGATGCTGGTTGCACAGCAGGTTGGTTCCTACCCAAGTGCACGTGGAGACACACACACACTCATTTGCCTTTTTCTTCATGGGTGTTCATTAGCTTAGGACTTGTTTACATTTTTTGCTCTTCTAACTTTTTGTTTTGTTTTTATTTGTTTTGTTTGTTTTTTTTGTTTGTTTCCTTAAAAGTCTGTTTTCTTTCAACTCTTTCTCTTCTATTCCAGGATAGTTTGAAACATTTTGTCAGTGTTTTGTCTGGTGGTCCGTTCTGTCCACGTGCATCTTTACATCGTGCAAGTTTGCATCATGCAACTTCACATCTCAGTTCTTGGCCCTTCTATATGTTGTCCAAAACCTTTCCTTGACTGAAGAGTGCATCTTGCTCTGTTTGGCTATTGTTTTTAAGGCAGTTTTATTGTTATTTTATCAAATATAGATTTCTTTGTTTTGTTGTAGACCGCTCTGCAAGGTGTTTAGAGATATACTGCCTGCCCCAGGGAAAGCTTTGTCTTTTATATTCTTATTTATGTAAACTTTATTTATAACTATTTTTAATGGCTATTATTTATATTAAACAGTGACTTTTTATTTTAAATTAATCTAAATGTGCTACTATTATTAAGAAGATGGAGGCTAGAAAGAAAGATAAAGAAGGATAGGAAAATATTTTGTTTTTTTTATTTTGTTTTTTAGACCCCTCTGTATAGAATCTCAGACCCCCCTGTACATGGCTCTAAATGTTTTTTTTTTATTTTTTAATTTATAATTACTATTATTTTAATATTTAAATTTTTGTGACTTGCATTTTTTAATATAAAGTTGGTAACTTGTTTTATGGATTAAAATCAAAGCTATAGGCATTTTTAGTGTCAAGCTATGGTCTCTGACTCCTCTGTTAGGGCTGAAAAGCCTCCTGGCCAGGGTTTGAATTTTTCAGAAATGTTATAGGAATCTTCTGGGTTCTGACAATATCAAACCCTTCCACTCAATAACAAAATCACTTTAATAATCACTTGCAATGAAATCAGAGTTGTAGCCTGCTGAAGATACCATTGTGTGGAAGATCCTGAAAATTATAATTACATCATGATTTACTAATTTTTCCCACTCAGAGATTCTAAGGAGATCATTACACTGCTTTGCTTGTAACAGCAGCAAGAATTTTAATGTGGTAGAATACTTTATGAAAATAAGCAGAATTGTCACATAGTGCATTTTATCAGGATTTAGAGTTATTGCAGCCAGACACAGAAGAAGCATTTGCTTTTAGTCAACAATAGTTGTACAAAACAGAAGAGAAAAAGCTCCAAGAAGTGTTTCTGAGGGAGTTCTTTCACACCAATGTGCCCAAATTTCCCTCTGCTCTTGAAGAAACAACTGATCCAGATGTGTTTCACTCTTGAATAAGAAAAGGATCCATGACCTTTGAGTACAAACTGTCCTCAGAAAGATTACATTCTCTGAGCCGGTGGTGTATCTTTCTGTCTTCTTCAGTGTCCTTTCACAGGTTTAACAGCCACACACATCCAAGAAGCTTGCAAAAGCTGAATCTGCCTTGACCCCCATTCCACAAGAAGACCAAAGATTTGCAGAAATTCCAAGGAGTTGGAATATTTTTCTGGAAGCCACTGTGAGATGGGTACAATGAGAAGTAAGGATTTTGCCAGAGGTAAAGACAATTTCAGATCTCAGATTCATGGACAGGATGATGATTCAACATCATGATTTCTTCATTTGTGCTGAGCTGCCAGCATCCTTCTGTCTGGGCTCTGGACAGATAGGGACAGTCTGAGCACTGCCTTGAGGGTCTGAAAACCAAATCTTGGCAATGGTTTGCAAGTGACCAGAACCCTTCTGGCCAAAATGATCTGTGTAAAAGTAAGATATATTCTTACTAGTAAGACTTTTCAAATTCCATTTGTTACAATTACATTCACAACATGAGTGGAGACATGCTGCTAAGACTAAACTTGATGCTGGTACTGTATTATAATAAAAATGGAAGATAATTTTCCTTAGAAAGAGAGAGTAAAAGGAAACCTTTCTGTCTTTACTGATGGCATAGCAAACTACCAATTGTTCAGCCTGCCACAGGCTCTGTACTGCTGTGTTACATGGGAAGGAGGCAAAGGTTTCATGCATGTTGAAACCTTTAATTTCTCTGACTAAGAAACTAATTTTGCATTATTTGTAATTTTACACATTTCATGGCTTGTCACAATCTTTCTTGCATTTGAATGCAGTTTCTCTATGTGTTAAATATAGCCTTTTAAAATAAAAGTGACATTTACTGTATTTTATGTGGTGACAAATTGGAAAGTAAGAGTCTTAAAAATATTAACTGATGTGCATGATAGGCCAGCGAAAACAGGAATCTTGGTGTTTCACCTCTTCAAGGGAGTTCAAGCAATAAGCAGTCCATATTCAAGGTGTCCATATTCAGCAAAGACACCACAGGCTATGATGTAACATAAATTGCTGTCTTATTCCTCTCTGTGCCAGTTCCTAAAAGCTGGAGCCATGACTTGGGTTCAGTGTGTTCTTGGGTACTGTGAGCAGTCGCAGACTTTGCCCCAAAGGGTTTGTGATTCAAGCAACTCTTACTCAGATTTTAAATTTTATTTTTTTCCCAGAATGCTATAGATAAGAATAAATTCTACTGCCAATGGTGCAAATGTTTTCTCTTGGTTTTGCTGAGCATATAAACTATTTTTTATCAGGTCTAGGAAATATTTAACCCTAAATGGTCTGATTCTGTGCTGCAGCTCTGCATGCCAGGAACCACCAAGGACTGCTGTATACATTCAACATTATAATTCAGGAACTGCTGAATCGAGTTTTTTTTTCTCTGTATGCCAAGGCAACAGATTTTACTTTCTTTGGTACAGGAAAATCAAGTGAAAACGTTCAAAATTTTTTTTAGTAAAAGATCACTAATCATCACTAACATTGTAGATATGGGTGGATCAGTGTTAAATGAAAAAAAAACCAATCCAGACGTGCACACATTTAAGCTCACAGATGATTCTAAGCAGTATAGCACATCTCTATTGCATGTTGCCATATCTTGTTAATGTCAGCCTGGAAACATTCCAGGCAAATCTGTTCAGAAAAAAGAGCACAGGATGTACAAATCCCACTAATCTAAACAAGATGGGATGCTACTTACAGGTATGCAGTTTACAAGTCATGGAACATATGTTGAGTGAGCAAAACAAAAGAAATCGTGATCATGTAGCAATCAACCATCTGAATAAAAAAGGATGCTGTGCACAAATGTCTTTCATCACTTAAATGATCACCTGCATTTTCAAAAGGCTTTAATAATGTATTTGATGACTTTTTTGCCTCTAGTGCCATTGTTTTATATTCAATTAAGTACTTTTTAATATAGTTCATGCAGACAACAAGCAAAAGTCTTATTAAGCCAATAAAAAGTCCTAATAGACTGCAATTATAACAAAGTATCTTGATCAAGAAACCCCAACACTCCTAACCCTCCAAATCCAACCTGATTGTAATAAGATGTTTGCCAGCTGTTCAGATGGGAACGGGCCAGAATCCGTAATTTAAAGTAATACCTAATTAATATTTTTCTGCAACAGATATCAAACATTTTTTTTCTAGACCCGAGTGCCTACAACTTTCATGTATTAAACATGTCCTTAGAATCCCATTTTTGACCTCTGTTTTAGTACAGCCCAACCAGGACTTGCCCTAAAGGAACAGCTGTGAAATACCCTGGTATTCAGATGTGCAAAAGTCAGTGCAGGCAGCAGCTCTGGGGACCAGAACTGTGCCCCCGGGCTGCTGTGGGATGTGTAATGCACAACCCGGGTCACAGCTGGGCACTTGCCTCTGCTCACGGAGGCTCTGTGGCCTCCCGGGGTCACAGGGCAGCAGGAGGCCAAGGGCACAAGACTGTGGTGATGGTTTTCCCTTGGTTTTGTCCATTTCTGGGCCAGTTAGTTCTGCCTGTACACTCTGATGGCTTTTATCCCACTCGTGTTCCTGATTGCTGCCTGCAGAGGTGTCTGGAGGCACATGCTGTGGCCAGGCACAGCAAGGCGAGTCAGCTGAGCCTGCATGGCAGCACTGAGCTGTGTCCCAGCAGAGCTGGGGATGTGTCCCAGGCCTCTCACCGCAGGTAATTCTGTGCTGTAGTCAGGAGAATTTGCTGCCATTGGCCTGCCCCCGGTGATTTCCCTGGCTGCCCCAGCTGCCTGTGCCCAGCTGCCACGTGGGCATTCGGAGGCTGCACTGGCATTGCTGCAGGTCAGGGGCCTGTTTGGGCCGGGCGTGCCAGGGATTGGCACAGTGCTGGCACAGCCATGCCATCGTGGGCCTTTCTTCCAAAGCTCAGCTATGCAATGTGCATGGGGAATTCCAGGGGTGTCCGAGGAGTTTTACAGAGAACCCTCAGACAGACTCAGAGAGAGAAAAAAACCACACCTAACCACAGAAGAAATGACCTGGAATATGGAGATGAAAACTGGAGAGACAGAGAATGCAATGATAGGGAGGCAGCTCTGGAATGCTGCGTGGTTTTGTTTTCTCTTCATCTCATCTGCTGTCTAACCTGTAGCTCTTCCAAGAAAGAAACAAATTACACCAGCTTGTGGAGGTGAGGAGAGCAAGTCTAAAGTTGGATATGTATGTAGTATATGGATACTTCATATAGGACCAGAAATTCTAAGGATAATAATGTAAGCCACAGAATAATGGAGTGAAGCACAGAGATGGGCATGGAGGGATGCTCTGCAGGGCATGCTTGATATTTTTAAAACTACGTGCAATTAAAAAATGGCATGTGTACATGTGTCTGTATGCAGAAAACTGATCTCCAAAAAATCTCCAAACCGAATTTTGCAAGTGTGACCATAATTTTAAAAGGAAAGGCTCATATTTTCTTTCTCTAGACCTTATTCTGCTTGTTTTCCTCTGTGAGAGGGAGATGAAACAAAAGTGGAGCTAACCCATCTTGTAGTAGGAACAAGACGATGCTTCTGCAGCCTGACAGCACTGGCTAAGGCTGATGCTTTTAAATATTCTAGGGGCAGTGACTAAAATATTTGAAACTGACAAATAGCATGGAGAAACTAACCTTTGGGGTACACAGTCTATGTGAATATTTTAAAAGACTGATTTCTGGAGTCTAAAGTCCCTCCAAGTGAGACATTAAAAAAAGTGCTCTGATCAGGAAATAGCGTTTTTCTTTATTTTGAGCTTCCCAGCTTTTGTTGTCTTATAACATGCAGAAATATATTAAAAAAACTGTTCCGCTTTAAAATTTGGCATAAAAGTACAAACTATTTATCATTAACTAACTTACTTTTAGGAGCTCTCCCTTCCCTCCTCTCCCAATTTTTAAGAATGCATGGGGAGAATTTTAAAAAATGAAAACTGTGTGATGATGGGGTAGCTTGCTTGACATTTCTTAACAAAAACTGAGTTCTTGGATTCAGGCTATTTTTCTAGCCTGAATGAATTTTCATAGTTACATCGTAAACCCTTGAAAATCACAGTTTATATGGAAATGGGTGATACAACCTTAGTTATGATATATAATGAGCTGCCGTTCTAAAAAAAAAATAAATTGTTAACTCCTTCTGGGAACTTGTGACTATATTGTGATGTTCATGCACCATCTGTTTGGTTATATTCCAAAAAAAACGTGATGGTGAAACATGTATAGTCTAAGTGTCAGTTTAGATTAAGTGATCAGCTCCATGAACTACAAACACAGACACACACCTACGCAGCTAATCAATCTAGACTTCATTTGTCAGTTCAGTGCATATCATTTGCAGAGGAGAGAACAAACTCATATGTTTAATGTGGTTAACTTTGCAATAAGGAGGCTTTTCCTGATCTGTATGTTTTCCCTCTTCTATAATTCTGTTTTGATAACAAAATTTGAAACTGGGGAGTCACACTCTCAGGAGTGCTGATGCTGGCTTAGAAATCGTGACTTTTGAGATGTAAATACTTGGTAATCTTATTAATTAGTCTCTATGCCCCTTAAAAATGTGGGCACGATTTTCACAAATTTGCAGGCGCTCAGGAGGGGGACTTCGAACAAGTTCTAACAGTTAGCAATTACTTGGCCAAGCAAATGCTTTCAGCAGGTAGTTAACAGGGTCTGCCCTCTGGCCCCATGGCTTGTATCAGGCAGGAGCTGGAGCCGCAGGGCTGAGCAGTTCTCCGGATTTCACCGCTGCACTTTCACACTCAGCATTTGTGGGTCACAAAACTGGCAAGACTGCAGGTACAAGGAAATTTTATTGGCTTAGTACAGCCATCAAAAGTTATTGGCCAAAGAAATCTCAGCAGCTGGGGATGGATATATTGGAATTACTGGCTGAAAAAAAAATCAGAATAGGTCTTCCTCCTCCTGGCTCTGCACAGAAGGAATGAATGAGGCATAAGGATTTCAGTTTAAGTTAATGCCGTGTTAGCTGATGCACAGGCAGCTTCAATTCTCTTTAATTAGTGCAGCATTAAGTGACAAAGTATTTAATCAGCAAGCTAACAAGTGCAGCGGCTGATTGCTCTGTGCATGCACTTGTGTGGGGGCGTGACTGAAAAAAGTAAATAAAATTACTTTCCTTGCTTTAAATGAAATGGGATCCCTAATTTTATTACAGCTGCAATTGGTTTAGAGGCATGATAGAGCAATAAAAATTGATTCTATCCTGTTTTATTCCTTTAACAAAGTATTTCATTTAAAAAGCTAATACTGTAATTTAACTGTTTAGCTTCTTGAGGTATGAATTTACACCTTATTTCCACAGTGTCCCTGTCAAGAACACTCTTGCATCTGAAGCACACGTCTTTCTATTTGCCACTGATCAGATTGAAGATTGAGCCCCCTTTTCTTAGAAAGGTCTAGAAATCATGATCCAAGTACAAAAGCTTATTAACTTTCAGTATTGCAATTCATTACATCAAGGTCTTAAGATAAATACTGTGAAAACCCTCTAACTACTGCAAGCCACTTACTGGCTTAGTAATGCAGATTACCATCAACATGTCACCCTGCACTGTGCTCTCTGCTGGGTTCCCATTGAATGTGGTTCAGTTCAGGATTTCTGTCTTAGATCCAAAGCCCTCTGCATAGATCCTGCAGTTACCTGTGAGATTGTTACTCTACTGTACTAAACCAAAACTTTATGAACTGGCAGAGGATGATTTGTACAGTCCTTTCTTGCCACTGACTTTGTGGATCTCACACACATGAGCTGGAAATAGCCCATGCTCCTGTTCATTTTCAGACTCAGAGCTTCCAGTTGCAAGTGAAATGATTGCTGAACCTGATGTTCCAGGCACAGGGGGGACTCCACATATTAGGTACCCACCAATCAGAAAGGCAAACCTTGGGTAAGCAATTTCTGAAACGAAATCAGACAAGAGGCAATGGTGGAGGAACTCAGAGAAATAGTGAGTCTGTATTAATTTATGTGGGCATTAGTGTGAGAACAGTGGGCTTTGAAGTCTTTGAATCAACTACTTTAGTATTAGCTAACTACCTATTCAAGAACTTCCTTTGTAAATCTCCAAGAGGGAGAAAAGAGACTTTTCAATTAATTGATTAAAAACATGACTCACAAATGCAAAATGACCTCTGTAGCAAAAATCCTAAATATTCATTGAGATTTTTGTCATTGTTTTCAAAGAGCTCATTATTTCAGCCATAATCGATAATTTATTTTATAGTTGGAGCCATCCCAGAAACGTGGGCCCAGCAATGGTGGCTGAAATAACTCAGGTGAAAAGGCTAAAGTGACTCTGATGTGACTTAGTGATTTGTGGAGGAGAATGGAGCAGGGAGTAGTGGCACATGCCCATGGCTCTTCCTAAGTCCAGGCCTGAGGCAGCGGAAGTCACCAAAAATCTGTAGCATTTTCTCCACTCTCTATCAACAGCTGCTCTCCTGAGAAGTTTGTTTTTTGAATTTACAGTAGAGTGCTGAGGGAGGTTAGCCTGAGAAAACAGACATGGAAAACAGACCCTTGAATATGAAGTTGACAGGTTTTATTTAGAAAGCTGGCATATGCACTGGCTGCATTCATATCTGCACTGTTCCCCAACTTGACAGGCAATCTAGAGTATGGTGTATATTAAAGAGAAGTAGTTTTAAACTCAGGTTTTGGTTCCCTTCATACAATTCCTGTAACACTGAACATTTTTAGACAAGTACTGATTTTGTTTTTCAGTAAAGACTACATGGCTTTTTTTTAACAGATCACTGAAAAAAACTGTGTAGTAGCATAAGTCTGGCTGCCTAGTTAGGCAAGTTTAATTGCATTTTTTCATGCAAATGTAATACCATCAGTGTTGGTTATAAAAGCCTGCGTGAAGAGAGTATAGGAATGCATGACAAAGTTTTTTATGGTTTTAATTTTATCTCAGAAATAATGTCCAGCAAGTAGAATACTCTACATAACTGTGTAAGCAATATCAACATAACCAGAGAATTCATTTGAATTTCTCAGTGACCTTAGGAGGATGGGTTGAAGCTGCAGTCTTTGTCAGGCTAATGCCTCTCCTCTGAGATGACAAAGTAAATGGCCTGTTCATGGGATCTAATGTTATGTCATCTCATTCAAAAAGAAATATATGTATAAGAAATATGTGTTTACTCATCCACGTGCTATTGACCTCAGTTCGAGTCCTGACTTAAGAAATGTCATTGGGAGAGCACTTAAACACAATGACTGTGTTTACTTGTTTTTCTGAGGGGGAGGTGGGCTGCAGAATGTGTGCAAGCTCTTTCTTCAACTAAGATAGAAGAAAATGCATTTAATACTGCTGGAAATCTCACAGAAAGGGAAAAGTTAGGAAACCTCAAAAACCTGCCAGACATAATTGTTGAAGTGTATTGGTCCAGAGTCAAGGTGTTGCTAGATCTGTGTAATGAAGACTACCAGGCTCTACTTGAAATGTTGCACTTCAGTAAATTCTTCATTTATTGAAGACAGGCTTCCCATGCAAGTCTTTCTATGTGTGCAGAAGTGTTACTGAAGAACTCTGTCATGTAATTTCTTAACCTTCACAAGCAAATTCTGATTGCATACACAGCACCCCACCATCATTGTGATACTCCTTCATGATCCTAGAACCACAGGACTGGCTGTTGGGAAAGATGTAGATCCTGGGAAAACAGCTGAACAGTTTTGTAGATTACATTAAATTGGTCTCAACGATTAAAATTTATCAACTAGTTTATAGTTATTAGGAAATAACTGTTTTAAAGTAGCAAATGGAGAAGTCTTCTGCAACTTTCAACTTAAACCAATCTCAGAGATGGCTCAAAATCAAATACAAATAAATTGAATTTAAAATTTTATTATGCAAGTTAAAACATTTAACAATTAAAAAAATTTAGGTTTTGTATTAGTCTCTGTAATATTTTCTTACTTGGATTTATACAGACTTATCAATATATCCCATGAGTTTTACAGTTCTCTTACAGATCTTCATTATATCGATTCACTGAGAGCAAATGTAAAAAGAACAGAAAATAAGCATATGACAAAAATTAATTATTAGGATTTCTCCAAAAGTGGGGACTTAACCTATGTAAGTAGTCTTCATGGAAACAACCCAGGTGTTAAAGGCTTTTAGCTTGGGAGATGACGAGATGCAAAGTCTGGCACCTGAGTCACTCAGTGCACAGGTGGGGGTGATTGTTCTGTGACCAATCAGCCCATTCTCTAAGTAATACCAGGGAACGCTCAAGGCAGCTGTTTCTGACTCAGAGATTTTCAGATTAGGCCTTATAAAGCAAGGAGTTTACTCAGTTTTATCTTTTCTCCCTGTAAAATGCCCCAAACCCCACCAACCAAAAAAAGAGTTATGTACTGCTTTGGAGTTTGAAGTATTTTGCCTTCTATGGGTAACTGTGAAGCCTAAGAGCTGGAGGAATTGCAGAAAGCTGATTGTTTATTGACTGGTAAGTGGAAATGAACTTGTGATTTTTAATCCAAACCTCACAACTGCGTGTTCAGATAATAAATCCTCTAGCTATTGCTACTGCAGTTTTGGTAATCTTAAGAGAAAGTCCCTTAGAACTGTCATTTGGGACTGAGGCTGAAAGGCAAAAAGTAAGGGTCAGGAATCACACTGTCAAGAAGGTTTCCACTTTCATTTGTCCACTAGATGCTGCTTCTGTTTATAGCTAGAGATTGCTCATAGTAAAATGATGCTCATGGGGGAGAATGCTACTTCATGGTCTGAGAGGTCTGAAATGAGCTTGTGGCAACCTGGAGAGTTATTCTCTGACAGGAGAGCCGAGCTTCTGGAGAACCCTGGACTAGGAGGAAAGGGGTTAGCAGTGTTTTGCCTGTTAACAGCATAAGTACTCAGTCTGTTTTCTGCGGACTGAGTTCTGCCTGGACGAGCATCCAGATTTATGGTGTCTCAGTGGTTTCATGACAAACCCTGGAGCTGGTTTTTACTGGAAACTAAGTACAGCAAAACAGGGAGCATGGATGTACATAGAAATGAGAAGTACAGATGGAATTGATAATTTTTGAGTGATCCTTTCCTAGTTTTTGAAGGCTCTTGCTGTACTACACTGGTATGTAGGAAATATTTTTAATATGTACTTGGTTTTCCTTGGTTAAAATGAAATATTTAACATAGCACATTTTCTGTGCATCTGGACAAAAGGGAATAAACAGAAGAGGGGCAAGGACAGGGAAAGGGGAGAAAAGAAAATCTCTGAAGAAGCTGAGGAGCTTTCCAAAGAACAAATAGTATGATCTACTTTGTGGTTAAACTGATTAGCTCTCTTATAATCACATCTCAGCTGATGAACTTTGTGATCTTCCTCTGCAGAGCCCTCTATGGCTGTTCTGTTTCATTCCTTAAGAAGATTAGGTGGGTAATCCTGAAGCTCCACAAAACCACCTGTTGTTTGGGCTGCTGTATAATACGGCTTTTGAGGCAATTCTTTGACAGTTCAGAAGTAGGATTGTGAGGAGGCTCAGTTATTTGTGTACCAGCAGGCTGCAGCCTGCCTGTGCTGCGTGGAACCCTGGCCTGTGTTTCCAGCAGCATGAGGAGCTGGCCCTTAGGAAAACTGGACCAAATCAAGCTGCCCTCTCTCCTGCTTTCCCTTCCTGAGGAACCGTTCCTGTCGACAGCAGCACTGCTTTCATTGCTGTAATGACATTTGCAGAGTCTATGTCTTTACCATCTGGCTGTTCTAGGGTTTTCAAATGCACCAGGTGTTGGTAAATTCATTCACTTCCTCAGGAAGGGCGCCTTGCGGTGCGTCTAGAACAGAATTATTAAAGAAAACAAAAAGTATCCTAAAAACGGATAAATGTATTGGAGAGAGAGAGTAAATCCAGGGAAGCCGGTCAGCTGCAGGTTGAGCTGTAAACAATAGTTATGCCAAAACTGGGTCAAAATCCTTGTTCTACATAATCTGCTGGGACACAATGGTAGCTGTTCAGGCTGGGATATTTTCCTGTAAACTGCACTGTCTGACTCTCCTACTGAAAATGTCACTCAGTACAAATGAAATTCCTAAATTTACACCTTTAACCCTAACTCCAGAGGAATGTAGGAACTTTTTTTTTTCCCTTAGAAAAGTCCAGAAACCTGTGATGATAGAATGTAAAATAGGAGTTAAGTACTCTGAGTTTCCTGTTTTTCTGCTCTGCCAATAGTTAAGGACGCAATCTGAGAATATGTTAAGCGTGCTTAATTCTAAGCATCTTAATGGTCTAATGGTAGTAGGCAGTAGTGTAGCTGTTTGTCTGCTTTGATTTAAAGACTTCCTTAAATGCCTTGCTGATTTTGGCCTTCTCCACTACAGGTTAAAACATTGTGATTAAAAATGAATCAGTGCAGTCATATCATCAGCCGCAAAATTGTCTTTGTCGATCCATTAAAATAAGATTATTCTCATCAGTATATCTATTCTTTTCCAAGCCCCTCCCCTTGCCTGTAGCCTGTGAGGGGAGGAAAAATAATTGTCCAGTTATAAATCTTACTATGAATGATAGAGGGATTTCAGGCAAAGGTTTTAAGAATGTCTTGCATTTAGTGCCTTTTTCTATGAAAATATAGACAGACATTAAAGCAGTTCTCTCATGTCCTGCTTACACATCTGTCTTTCCTACCCTAAGACAGTAGGTTTTGGTCAAAGGGTTTTCCAGCATCTGGAGAATACATCCTGGGAGTAAGAGCTGCACACTCTTCGTATCCTCCCTCAGGGCCATGATGACAGGTACAGCTTCAGCTGTTTGCTGTAGTTTGAATACAAACACAAGATTTTGTGAGCTAGGGGTGCTGAGAAAACTGTGTAACAACTTGTCAGTGCTTTTCAGGCTGCAGAAACCTGATTGCTTTAAAAAAAGAGTAAACATATGGTTATTGTGTTTGATTAATCTGTTTCTTCACATTCCCTGGCAGGGAATGAAGGGGTCACCAGTCTCAGGCATAGATAAGTCACTTTTGGTTGCCCTTCAATTTGATCTCTAGTAATCACCATTAATGTTGGTGCAGTTTAATTGAATGTTTTGTATTGCAAAATGGATCTGCATGATTAGCACTTTTTATGGTTAAAATGGATCATAGAAAAATAATAATCATCTGAAAAATGTTTTTGACAGGTTGTCTTAAGTGGCAGACTTAATGACTAAAACAAAAGATTACTGTTGAGATGATCAATTTTATCAGTGGTGCTAAGGGTAAATGGAAAATGGATTCATCATCCTAATCCTACCAGTGTAGGGCAGAGAGGGTTGATAACAGGAGTATTCTTTCACCATGCTCTTCTGGATGAGGAAGCTCAAGTTAACCAAATGTAGGGATATGGTTTGGTTGACAATTTATTCATCAAGGCATTGATTGTTTCCTGCCATTCAGCTTGTACACAGGTTGTTGAGTA
This sequence comes from Bombycilla garrulus, assembly GCA_013400315.1. NCBI lineage: Eukaryota > Metazoa > Chordata > Aves > Passeriformes > Bombycillidae > Bombycilla > Bombycilla garrulus. Next base: position 525,384 of record VXBU01010442.1, read on the forward strand.
AAGTGTCTAATTAAAATTCCTTTGTGGTGTGATTCCCCTAAAAACACATGAAACCAGCAGATGAGACACCAGAAAAATTTAAAAATAATGTTTTCCAGGGTTTCAAAAATACCTGTTTTTCATGATCAGTTTAGAAACCTGATTCTGGAGGTGTGTCCTATGTAGCTGCCCTGTGACGTTTCAAGGCAGGCACATGCCTTTCCCTTCTTTTTTGCTTTTGGCTAATGGCTTTGTATTTTCTGATGACAACTTGCCAGGGGAGAGCTGTGATAAACTGGAGTTTCTCTCATGATAAAGAATAAACAAACCAGGGAATTTAGTCTACTTTTGGTTGAGGAGGTGAATTTGAGTTGTTGATGGCTTCTTCCTCAGAAATTGATGCATGAACTTAGGAGGTGAAAGGAGTTTATCTGTTTGAGTTCTCTGAAGTGAAAGGAAGGGAATATGATAGAAGAAAACTTTTTTTTTCTTGTAGCAATTATGTGAACAGCAGAAGTTAAGCATGGAAAATTCTCCCACTCCAGGAAGTCAGCATGATATAGTTCAGCCTTGTGGTTGCTCTATTGTACTGATAGTAGTTTTCTGTCCAATAGTTTCTATAACAAAAATATTCACTATATTGCAGATATCTCCCCCTGTTTACTCAAAGAATTACACTGTTTCCCAGCCTTCCTATCTCCCAAAGGAAGTGTTAGACAAACTAGGCTGTCATAGGGATTGTAAAATCCCAAATGTTTTGTACGAAGAGCTCTTCTAAAGGGTAATTTAATGCTGAGCAAGCACAACTTTTTAACTATTATAAGCTTCTATTGCTATTTTGTAATGTGTAAGACAGTAAAAAAACCTTTTTCCTGGTAGAGAACTCTAAAATGTATCTTTCAGAATTGGAGAGCATTGAGTGGCATTATATTCCAAAGTACGGAGATACAGCTACAAAACCCTCAGAGGAGACAGTGCTGGGGGGTGTGTGTATCTATATACACAGCTAGCAATAGCCATACTTTTTATTGCATTGAGTGAGTGAAAAAGTGATTGTAATTACATTTAATGCAGGAATTTGCATATTCCATGATGATAAAAGGATTAAATAAGACTTATTTTAGATCACTGTACAAGGGTCTTTCAATATTGTAGTCATTAATTCTGGATTTTACATAAAATACTCGTAAATCAAGAAATTTTTCTTCATGTCTGGGTATTCTTAGAAGCTGACTACAGTGTCATTGAAGTGTTTGAAATAGAGGGAAAGAAGAGTTGTATGGCTTGAGACAGTGAGAAAAGTCAAAAAGTCACCTCTTAGAGAAACAAGGCGTAGACAGATGAAGACAATGGGTGCTGGATACTTTATTTCTTATTAAAGTTTTTGGCTGTGGAGAATCTGCATTCCTTAATAGGATTATTTCTGATTATTTTGTTTTAATACTTCATGAGGATGCAAGTTGACCAAAAATTGCAATCCTGATTTTGCAGGGACTCTGATAGAAGGCAGCACATAGAGCACTGTCACTGGCAGGCAGTGCTACCTGTAGACCTGCTGTTAAGATTTCTCTTAGCTAAAGAAAGTGTAGTAAACCTCCCTTGGAGCTTAAGTGAGATAGAGAAGAATAAGTCATATGAAAGATCTGGAGTTATGAATATCTAGAAGTACTTTCTTTTAATTTACTATTTTCTTAATGGAAGATTGACTTCAGTCCCAAAAGTGGCAAACAAATAATTTGACTACAGTTGGGAAGAATGTGAATAATTCTGTGGTGTGGTTTATTATATGCCATTGGAAGCAATTTTGGTTTAATCAGAAATCATAGGAAATATGTAATTAAAAAGCTCTCAAAACATATGGGTCAAAAATGTCACTTAGTATGGGTTTATAACAGCTTCATTTGTCCATTCTGTACTTGGAGCTGTATGGCAAGGCACAGTCACATGTATAACTCAGTGATTTATAGAGCTGAGAGCAGACACTAATGAGAAAAAGCTTTTAAAATAAAGACTTGTATTATATAATTTACGTAGCTATGGCCATAAAAATTAAAAAAAAATACTAACAGATAGTTTCTAGGCTTAAATGTGAAAGTGTCCAAGCTTTATACCCTAATGCATTTAAGAACTATAGTAGGAAAGAGCTGACAATAAATTTGGAGGACAGCTATATCTTGCTAAGTGGCACTTCAAAACTTGTATTAATTCTAAAAGCTAAAATCAAACTTGCCTTTTTCCTCCCTTCCTTATGCAATGAGGGATTTTGGCTTCAGCTGGTCTTGGGGTTTTGTATTGTAGATTAATAAATACTTCTTGCATACACTGTAGAGGCACAGGTCAGAGAGAAGCCCATGTTATTTGATACATTATAGGCAAAAAAGTCTTTAATAAATAATAAATGTAAAGACTTTTTGTGGTAGGGAAGGTGGTGCCCAGCTCTGGCTGGTACAAGCTGGCAGTGCTGACATGAGAAGCTCAGGGCTGACTCCCATCTGCTGCCTGGTGATAGACCCCAACTTCACTCTCGCTCCTGTTTAGTAGCTGGCTGGAATTGCTGTGCAGGTGGAAAAGCATCTGCAACCTGGAACACAGGTCAGCACACAAGTAGGAAACGGCTGTGGAGGGAATGCTGCTGCCTACTTGTCCCAAGTTATGTGGACCTTCTGCAGTGAGCTGAGTTTGAACCATACCAAATGTCTTTGCTGTCATTAGCAGCTGTGTCTCTGTCAAAAACTGTTTTTGTTTCTGTTGCTTGTGCTTTTGAGTTGGAAAAGGTTTTGCTAATGACAAGAGTAAGGGGAAGAAGCAAAAATTTATAAATAACAATTCTAGTAGATAACTTCATCAGCAAACCAAATCTTACTGGAGAGTCTAGTGATCTATTTTCTAGGCACTTTGATGTACAAATGGATTCCCAGTTCTTGATCTCAGTTTACCAAGGCATGTAATGCTAAGTATGTAATGCTTGGTTTTTCTTCTGACATCTGACTGACTTCTAGTAGCTGGCTCAGTAATACCAAGAACCATTCTTAAGGCTATTGCAGGGCGGTCTATGCATTTCATACAGCTTCCATAAGTAATGCTGCAAACATTGCACTGCTATTCCGACCAGTAGCTCAGGGTAGGGCCAGCTCCGTCCCCCTGTCTAAGAGGGATTTGAGTGATGGTAAGTAAGCATCCGTGTATTACAGAAACTAAATAAACTTTTAGTATACTTCCTTAAAAATTCTGCAAACCTTCTAAAACCCAAACAAAAAACAAACCCCAGCAAAACGACTTTAAGGACTAGTGGACTCTCAAATGTGGATTTTACTTGTGAAGGAATGGCAGAGTTGTTTCTTTTCATTTCTTAATTGCTTTTAGCAGCAGGGTTGAGGAAGCTGTGTAAGAAACTGTAATGGATGTCATTGTAAACCAAGAATAGGACATGTTTATAAAGCTCACTCCTACCTGTGGAATCACTGGAGATCCTGTAGGGTGGATGGCCTTTCTCTGGGGTCAGTGCTTCCTTTCACCAGAAACTGTACAGAGGCCCAGGTACATATCCTGATGAGTGTTGCTTCAGCACCTGGGAAAGACCTTGCCTGCAATGCTGGGTAATTTTTCTGTGGATATCATAACTGAGGAGAGAAACAGGCAAATCATTTGCACAACCAAGGAACCTGAGCCAGGCTGGAGGCCAGTGCTGTGTGGTGTGCGTGCTGAATGACTGCTAGTAAAACCACTGCCTTTTTCAGATCCAAAACCAGGATTATTTTGGCACGGTATTTCTGAGGTAAGTAGTAATGAAGGGTGGTCAGAAATAGCCCATCAAACCTATTGCGTGAGGAGGAGCTATTGTATTCCCAAGTACTATCTCTAAATTTTTGGCACCTTGGGAACTACTTCAGCCATGAGCCCTGGTTTTTGTGGTATAAAGCCTAGAGTGAGTCCTTTGTGTAATATAGCATGGGTGAGCTTTTGCAAGGTGTATTAGTAGAAACAGTGCTATTAATGTACCTTTCGGTTCACATACTTGGTGAAATGTAAATTATTCTAATTACAAAACAATTTATCTTTGTTTTATTTTTTTTGGGTTCTTCATTCCTAAACAATAGTCAGTCTTAGAGGAAGCTACCAGGGGACTTTTCTGCCAATTAATAAAAAATGCAGTGTTTTCCTGAATGTATGATCTTTGGTTGGCTTCTGTTAGATTAATAATTTGATAAATATAGTTGAGTGTGTTTAATGCAATTTTCTCCTCTTTAAAATGTTCTCATAGTTAAAAGAAAAATCACTTTTATTTGTGCTTCATGAAAAGAATCCCATTTTCCCTCCCTTTAGGATGATGTAATGCTGCAGCATATAGATGGTGGGGGGTGGAGGGGAGGGGTTGAGCGGCCCGGTTGCTCAAGCATTGCTATCGAGTTTGAATGGCCAGTGCAAATTAATCGCTTTTCATAGTTTCCATCTTTGTAAGCACTCTGCATATCACCACCAAGGAAGCTGGGTGATAGTGCTGTGGCCAAGTGGGCAGTAGAGAGGTCTGGAATTACAGGTGAGGCATGAGGACAACTGGAGAAGCAGAGTCTGCTCTTTCTTTGCCTGCCCCACACGGACACAGCAGAGGTGCAGTGTTTGGTGGGCTGGGATCTGCTCCTCTTCTGCTCTGTGCACAGCGTTGGGGTCAGGGTGATTCCAGGTACTGGTGCACTGACAGCTCGACACATCTGTGGTTCTTAGTGAGCTCTCTTGGCCTGCTGTCCTTTCCCTCTTCCAAATGCTGCTCCTTCATTGTGTGCTCATATCATGAGCTGCACAAAAGAAGTTCCTAGTTGTTCCAGTCACTGCCCCAGAGGCTACCAAGGATCAATGTGCATGGTTGTGGCTGCCAGCAGGTGCCCCTTCCTCACGTGACTCATGGGCTCCAGAGCACATCGTGTCGTGGGGAAGATAAGGAAGGAAGGATTTGACTTCCACCCACCAGCAGCTGGGCTGAGTCAAACATTGCATTAAACAGGTATGCTGCTTTCTGCTGGAAATAGAAACAGGCAGTAAGCAAGAGAGTAACATGGGCTCTACTTTCAGCATTAGCAGAGGCTTGTAGTGGAGGATAATGCCTTCTGTTCCCTAGAGACTGTCCAGCACATCATCTGCTGCTGTGGGCTACATGCTCAGCAGCCAAAAATTGGCACTTGGGGAACAGATATTAAGTATTTTTGCCTAATTCTCTAGAAGTCCTATTGGAAACTAGACCAGGAATTGTACTGCCTGGTATGAAAATTTTATGTTAAACAATTCAAATGCTTAGTCTAAAAAATAAAAACTCTTTTCCTTTCACAACTGAAATACAGAGCAGAATATTCAGGTAAAAATAATTTATGACAGTAATTATGGTATAAACCAACTTTTCACCAGCTAGTTGCTTAAATTCCTTCTTCCCCACTCCACACTTTTCAAACCTGTAGGGAAATCACTGCGAGAAATACCCCTTCTGCCTGCTATATTAATCAAAAATAGGATGTTGTGTATGAACACTTAACTGTGTAATGGAAAAAGGATCTCATATGCAATGATCTGGAGGATCGAGAGGTCAACCTGTTTTCTGAAACTAAGTCCAATTTTTACTGGCAACATCTAATATTAATTACTAAAACTCACACCTTTCTCCATTAAATTCTGAACATTTATGCACATTAATGTAAGACATTTAATGGCTTGACAGCTTTAATTTTTTCACTGTGTGCATTTCATTTTGTTTAACCACAAGAAAACTGAACTTCTATTTATTATGGGAAAAATTGATTCAGAATAAATCCTGACAGTTTGAGTTACTTCTGAGCTTTTGTATTTAATGGAAACACAGTATGAAATCCCTTTCTATGCTCCCTGTGTGGGAAGAGGGGATTTGACAGTAGGAGAGCAGATATCACCATTAATAAAAGTGACTGCATGGCAGGGTGGGACAGGCATGTTGTGTAGTCATTTTGCTTCAGGACCCTTCCCCGGCAGGGAAGCCCCAGCATGTCGGTTCTTAAGTGCAGATAACCAAAAGCAGCTCTAGCAGGCAGCATTAGTTGTGAAAAGTGTGCAGGACTGCTGGTATTGCTGCCTTTACACCAGGAGCGTTTGCAGACCACAGATCGTCAGTAGATGATGATAATGTCCCTTCAACCATGTCTTGGTATGTCCAGGCAAGCTGAAGCATGTATGGTAAATGCAGATGCTGCATTCAGAAAATAAGCTTTGTTTGGTTGAGCTCTTCCTCACTGCCACGGTAACACTGCAGACGTCTGGTGCTTACTGGACTTCGGCTGAAATGCTCAGTCTGGTGTGACAAGTGTGGATGCCAACTGGATCGAGTATGTATTGCTGCAAAACTGGAAAGTGGTCACCAACTCATTTCACACCACCTGAATAGAAAGGCATAAACTTGGTATGGGATTTAAGAAAGAAAAAAACCCAAGCCATATTTTAATCATTAAAAAACAAAGCATAAATGAAATGCTGAGTACTGAACAAGGCTAGGTGAGGACATTGTGAAGCCCCAAGGAAATTCCTTCTAGGACAACAGTTATTGCAGCAGAGTTCAGAAGTGGTAGGGAGATGCTCAGCAGCAAGCAGAGAGTGGAAAAGTAGATGAGTCGTCCTTGATAGGACCATGACTATTAAATAGCAATTTCTGCTATTGCTTGCTTGTCTACCTTGTTTTTTCACTTTGACTCAGCATGAATAGTAGCTTAATAACTGCCTTTGTATTTGTAGTCCCCTGACAGGAGTACTGTAAGGCTGGATAAGCTGTGAGAAATTCAGGACTCCTGAAGCAGAGGTGGCTCTGACCTCAGATGTTGAAACTTGGTCCCTGCTCCCTCTGTTGCTCGTCACTCCTGCTCTTGTTGCCAAGGGGTGATTTCTCCTCATCACTTGTGACACTTTTCAGTCTTTAAGATTGTTTTGTAAATCTTGGATGTTGGAAGCACGTGTATCTAAGCTGTCTAGAGTTCAGGCTCTTGAGCAAGGATATTGTTTGACAGAGGGAGAAATCCTAGTCCTTACCCTGCAGTAACATAGGATAGTGAGCAGGAAATGGTGTGACAGTTAAAGCAGATGGCTTCTCAGCAAAAGCCTTCTGTGGCTTGTGTTCTCTGTAACTTTTTTTTAGTGAGATGAACCAGGTTTCCTGATATGACAGCTTCATTGCTGTGCCTTGTGGAAACATGCTGCCACTTCTACTAATTTTACCTTGTAAGAATATGAGAGCACAGTGGTAAAGCAAAAAAGTCAGCATTGCTATGATTTGAGATGCCCTTTTATTTATTTTTTTTTTGTGGCACAAATGGTTGCCAATAGAGGGAAGCAATTTGTTAAACTATGCAGAGAACAATAGCATTAAAATATAGATGTGTTCCTGCTTTTCCTGGTTTTTACATGTCTACGTCATGAGCCAATGCTGTTGCCAAAAGAGTGCTCCCCAAAAGGGCTGTTCTACAGCTGCATGGTTTGTAAATGACAACAGTTAGGGGAAAAATAATAAAGACAAACTTATTCCAGAAGACTGCACTAACAGGCTTTAGAGTCTGAAACAGGGTGCATGTAAATTAATGTAGAGCCCTGGTGTTACAGCGCAGGGAGTGCTGCTAACAGGGCTGGGGAGATGGGAGATGCAGGAGTGCGCTGGCCTTCAGGGAGTGAGGGGAGTGGTGACACGTCTGACACATCTTGGTTTGTGGGAAAGGGAAAGGGGGGTGCCTTTGCCTTTCCTCTGAGGTGTAAAGGAGGAGCAAACTGGTTCACAGTGTCCTCTCCTCTAGCTGGTGCATTGGACCTCTCTATAAGTGGGTGAAAATATGATAATTAGTTTGTTTTAGGCTATACTGACTTCCATTGAATGTATCAAAGGTTTCAGATTAGTGCTGAGTGACACTGAGATGGTCTTCCTACAGTACTATTAACCATGTCTACCTACAATGCCAGGCATTGTCTGTGTTTGATGGGAAGGGGTCACTGTGGTATCTGATTACATTCATGCTTGTTCGTAGAGTTATCCTTTTTTGGAGTGATTTGACGTCTCTGAAGGTCAACGTATAGGAACTAAAACTAATAATCACCTATAACAATTCAGAAACAATTTCTGGAAATGCCTTCACCATATTAACTGTTGGTGTAAAATAAGAATTCTTAGATGATTTTGCATTCATTGTTTACATTTCAGCTCTATGAGGCTGAACTCACTGGTTTTAAATTCATGTCCCAAGACACTTCCTTCAGTTTCCTAACCCTGAAATAGGGCTCTAAATGACAAGTTGATGACATCGTGATAATTTTTCTCATGTAGTACATGGTGAAGCCATTATCACGGGACTTAGCAGGACTACATGACTTTTGACCAAAGAGAATGGGTTCTCAAAGAAAAATAGTTCTTAGTCAAAAACATATCTTCAGTAATAGCAGGGAAAATACAGAAAATTACTGTCAAAGTAAATTGTATTTTGGATGAATACCATCTTCTTTCAAGTTTGCCCCATCATGATAATCTTTCTTTATTTACTGATGTTGGCCTTTTCTCTTTAGAGACCTTTAGTGAGGACTTATTTTATATTACGTGTATCCTAAAAGTGACTGAAATGATCAGGGATGTGGTAGGCCCGACATTTATTTTTAATTATTAGCATAAATAAAGATCCATCTGTATTCTACACCTGCAGCAATTCTAAAAATATTTCTTCATTTATAAAACAAATTACACGTGTCAGGGAGTCAACCAGAGAGATGAGAGGCTGTTCTTTTTGGTAATCTCTGTATATTGTCAATGTTTATTAGATATGACCGCAAAGGACCAGCAATGTGGTTTTGATGTCATGCAATTCATGAATTCTGTGCAGTTTCTGGGAAGGGTATCTGCATAGTAATGAAAACAGAATCGTGGGTGAAAAATACTCCAGAAGTGTTGTATCACAGCCTCATATCTACACTGCGCTGCCTTTAGATATTGTATTTCTGAAAAGAGCAGTTTGGTGAGAAATGCTATACTGGTCACAAAAACCTTAAGCTAGAACAGAAAAGAGGCATCCTCAGCTTTAAGATGCTGTCTAAAAAGCACTTCAGTTTGAATTTTGATCACTTTAAAGATTTCATATGAATTGAAAAAGCTGAGCTATGTTTTGCTCAGCATTGTTTTCTGTCTTTTGTTCCATTTTGTTCTGTGTGTGTAAGTCAGCATTAGGTATAAAATGTATACATAATTACATTTTAAAAATATAACACTTTCAATTAATCTAATCTGAGACTCCATTTGTCAAAGTACTCTACTTTAGAAGTTCATACTCCCTTCTCATGCAGGCTGTCATATTTATTTTTTTTAATGAAAAGTCTATCATGAAATAGTAATAGTATTTTAACACTCTTGGCAAGACTGGCTACAGCACAACAATAGAATCAACTGATTACAACTAAATAATCCCTTTTCAAACTGTGGTGCCTTAGCTTGAACAGTCTTGTCTAACAAGACTGAGAGAAGCTTTCTGTACTTTTCTGTGTGGTGGAAGAAAGCCTCTTTTATATCACACTAGATAATTTCTATTTCCTAAGCTGCTCTTCCTGTCCAACAGTTAACTGACTTCAGTCAGTTGTGGTATCCTGTACAGCAAGTGAAGATGTTTTACATTTGGATGCTTTCGGTCTGGAGATTTCTTGTGATCCCATTAGATGTTAGGGGGCCGCACTCTCTTCAGAGGTCCTTGTGGCTCTCTGAGGCTTCCTTGTCTCCCAGCATGTCACAGCTCTTCACACTTGTGAAGGTTTTCACAGCACAGAATGTCTAATGTGGCGTGTTTGCTTCTTGTGACACATCAAGATTGTCTAGCATTTGTCACAGTGCAAATTAGTAGCTGGATACCTTTTGTTAAAAAAAGTATGATGGCAATTTGGTAATTTAGTGTAAATTCATAAATGTGTTGTTTAAAAGTTAAAGTAATTATTTAAAAGCTTTTTGATTAATGATAGCTGACAGCTTGTATGTATGAATATTATAGTGCTGAGTGGCTGTATTCCAGGTGAAGTGATTGATTGTGTTCTGGGGGTGCACATATGTTCTGGGTGCATATAAATTATCGCTAGTCATGCAGTTTAACTAATGGGATTATTTTCAGTGGTATTTATGACATTTTAATGTGCTTGCTTTTCAGTCTGATTCTAGATATCCAAGACTGGTCTGTCTTGCATCACTGTAGTTATACTCTTGTTCTTTTTCATGTAACTGTCATAGCTCAGGGACAATGGCAACAAGAAAAATGAGAAGAAAATGCATTTTGGTGTCTTGAAAACAGAAACATAAACAAGAAAAACCCCCAAACCCATAATACTTTTTATTCTAAGGAAAGAAAAGGTCTACTTTCAATTTCTCATGCCAAGACAATTTGGCATTTAGGATAATGTTTCCACATATGTTCAACAGCCATCTAAGTAAAACTCTTTGGATATCCATCCTCCATTTGCTTTAGTCTGAGGCAGAAATCCAGACTATATGATGAAAGAAACTGGTCTCTAAAATGTTTCGCAAAATTTGTTCCTCAGAATGTAGACCTTTATATCACTTGACATTCAGGGAAGCAAGTGTTCTTTTGTTACAGAAAGGTTTCTTGAAATTTCATTTGAAGGCAACAAACTGAATTGTGTGGGCTAAGCTTACCAAGCATGTCGCAGCTGCTCTGGTGGTTTTGTTAGCACAGAGGGCCCACTTGACATCTCTGGCTATAGCAAGAGACCTGTGTGAGCACTAAGCTCAGGGCAGAGGGAATGCAGAGGTAGCATCAGTTCAGTTTTGGTCCCAGCCTCTGACCTGGGCAACAACTCTTTGGCTGCACCCTGCAAATACAGAGCTGCAGAATATGTTCTGGAAAACAAACCCAAGGTGCTAGAATGACAGCAATTGTTGTGCAGTGCTCAATTGTTCCAGTGATGCACCTAAAAAGGCAGCAATTGGGCATGTCTTCTGCCATTCCCCATTTCCATGAACCTCACCAGGACTTGCCAAAATCATTTTTAGACATAAAGGTGTCCCTTGTGTCCTTTCAGGATTTGGCCTCTCTGCTCAGACTGGAATTTTGTGGGGAGGATGCCTGTCTCTCACAGCCCAGACTGGGACCATCCACTCATTTCACATAGCGAGGAGAGCAGCTGTCAGACAGTAACTGCTTTCGTCCACCAACCCTCTCCCTCAGTTATTTGCACATTGCTGTCGTTTCTGCCTCTCTTCTCATGTGCAGCATATCTGCTTCTAGATGTTCTGAGCAGTTTCTGCATGCAGATTTGGAGCAGGCTGCCTATCAGAAATCAATATTTTAAATTATGTTTTCCCCACAAGATTATTATCATTGTAAAATCAAAATATTTAGCAGATCTTGAAAGCTCCAAGAATATTCTGTGTATGAGCTGACAGGAAACCATAATCAAATTGTCAAGCAATTGCTTCTACTGTGGCAAAGTGAGAATGTTAGATTACATGTGTCAGCATGTGAAGATAAAGACTGTGTAGTGAACAGCACGCTGAAGGCTTGATAGGAGATGGGAAGTTTATCGCTGTACGCTGTAACCTATTGTGGACAGTTCTGCTGCCTCAGCAGTCCTCAGTTTGCATTAGAAACTATGATCAATAAAATGCCTCAGTTTTGTCATTCTACCAACTTTATTTGATCAATTAAACTGAAAACTAATTGCTATTCCAAAGGGTTAAGTAATAAAAGATGCAGAATACTAATGTACATTCAGTAGTTGTTTACTGAATATAATATTATTATCGCTGTTCTAATCTTTTCAAACTGGCGTCAAAATGTATGCTGCTGTGATTATTTGAGTAAGAAAAATGGCTCATTTATTCAGCATATACATTGGCTGCTGATCTGGGTTTTCAGATGTTTAAAGATTTATGTTCAAATTATATTTTTCCAGTTTTCCTGTCCTTTTATCTATTCTTCTGCAAACTCTTTAATCTTCCTGTTCTCTGTGGCTGCTCTATGTCCACTGAAAACTTCTTACTGGTCTTTGGTTCCGAGCTTGGGACTCTAACCCAAAATGTGCCAAGAACTTGAACTCTCTAAATTCAGTCAGAATTTATGATTCACCACCTTGAAAGATCAAGGCTTGTAGGACATGTCCACAAATAGCCCAATCATTCATGTAGCCTTTTCTTTTGTAGAGAAAGAAAATGTATTTGCAAGAGTGGAATTGAAAAGGTTTTTAACAGGCAACCAGGTTGCCATTCAGGTTGGTTATTTAACTGTAGCAGAGAATGAGCATTTAATATGGGTTAAATAAATTAATCATTTTAGAAAAGTACAGTGTTTAGCCAGGCAACTGGTACAACCTTTGTCTGATCATGAAATGACCTGTAATTGCCCAACAAAATTTAAAAGGAAGTAAACAGTGATACATGATGGGAGAAGGAAAATAGATAGTAGACAATCAGAATTAAGTTGCTAATGGTAGATTAAACCAGTATTGTACATAGAGAGGGTGACTGGAGAAGAGAATGCACAAAATTTTATCATTTTGGTTGGCAAGAAAATATTTGCAAGGGTATTGTTTAAAAGTATATGGAGGGAAATATAGTGGAGAATGACAAATGCATGAAGACTGGAAGCATTATGTGTATTAATTTAAAGATAAGGAAAAAAAAAGGATAAATTGTGACTGTTTAGACTGATTTAGAAATAGATTTCTAATCTTCCTGGGTTAAGGTCTCAGAGCAGCCTTTCAGCAAAACTTGTAAGTGGGAAATGTGCTTTCACCTGCAGTCATATGACTCAATTTCCTCTGATTTGCGCTAGAGAGGGCAAAGCAGTGAGTGTTGGCTGTGCCTCTGCTTTTCTGTTAGGTGGTGTTGCAGGTGGACTGGACTGTCACCTTATTACTGAACAGGAAGGTAAATTTAAGCTAAAACTGGAAATCAGTCAGCTAGTGAGACAGTCATATAATGTGGGGCTGGGACTAGACAAGGTGTCAAATGACTCAGCTTGAGTTCTCTGGTCTTGCATGTTTTAACCTAAAGAACACATTATTTCTCAGAACTATGTCTGGTAAGGACATTAATTCACAGATTGAAGAGCCAAGTCTGTGCTTCTGTGATCACTAGATCTGCTGTTTTAGTGTGTCATTTGAAAATGTGTATTGGGGAATATGCGTAATTGGGCCAAGGCCTGTACATTTATTTAGTACCTACCAGGTGAACTCTCTCTAAATTTAAAGTCTTTTGCTCCTTCTGGGGGTCACATGCATTTATAGCTGAGTCCGATCCCCATTAAAGCAGTAGGAAGATGACAGAAGAGATTCTCTTGATCTGGAGACAATATTCTTTGTCATGGTCTTGAAGATTTATCAAATGTTAGAGTCTGAGACCCAGAAGAAGAGAGACTGAGGCTGTGTCTGATACAAGTGTAGTGCTAGGGGGGGAAAAAAATCTTTCATTCCAAGCTACTGGATGATTAGATTCTTTTAGATGAGCACTTCAGTGTCTCCTCTCTCCTTGATTTCTCTTCATGAGAACACTCTTTTCCGACAGTCCACAGCAAGGTATCTCTCCTCAATATAAAAAAATTGAGAATGTTGTTGAAAAGGTATGATTTAAACCTGAATAAAAATGATCATATATGCACAGTATCCTAGAAGAAGATTGACATAGAAAATGAAAGTTAAGAAAACACTCTGAGCTGAAAACTTGCTGTTGATGCAGATTCAGTACACACTAGTTTAATGCTCAGAAACTTTTTTTTTATCAGCAGTCTATAGGCCTTTTCATTAGCAAATTGCTGTTCGTGTTCAATCACTGTTTTCTCATCCCAAAGGCTTATCAACTCTATTTCACTAAGCAAATGGATCTCTTCAGTGAAATTTTTTATCATTGTGCACTTGCAGCCTAGAAAGCCAAAACACCCTGGGCTGTATCCAGAGCAGTGTGGGCAGCAGGGCAGGGAGAGGACTCTGCCTCTCTGCTCTGGTGACACCCAGCCTGCAGGGCTGCACCCAGCTCTGGGGCTGGAAACACAGAAAGGGCATAAATCTGTTGAATGGGACCAGAGCGGGGAGACCATGAAGATGCTCGGAGGGTTGGAGCACCTTTCCTATGAAGATGTGATGAGGGCATTCAGCCTGGAGAAGAGAAGCCTCTGGGGAGACCTTAGAGACCCTCTGAGCACCTAACGGAGGGACTATAAAAGAGGGACTTTTTACAGGGGTGGGCAGTGCTAGGACAAGGGGGAATGGCTTGAAACTGAAAGGGGTAGGTTTATACTGGACTCTAGGAAGTAATTCTTTGCTTTGAGGGTAGTGAGGCACTGGAACGCTCCGCTCTGTATCTGTGGAAGTGTTCAAGGCTATAGCGGATGGGGCTTTAAGCAACCTGATCTAGTGGCAGGGTTATTGGAACCAGATGATTTTTAAGGCCCTTCCCAACCCAAACTGTTCAATAATCTTAGCTGACAGCTATACAGCTAATAAGTTTTGTGCACTCTACCTAAGCAATGAATCCTGACTGGCTGCTTCCTTTGTGCTGTCACAACGGGAACTGCAAATGAGTAGGAATTAAGTAGCAGTTACTGTTGCTTTAACTCTTGGTTTGAAACTGCTTACTTGTGGTTTATTTTTGCACAGCCCTCCAAGCTGCTTAGCTGAAAAGGCATTTAAAATGTTTGTTGTATTGCTGGGAAGGATAGCCTGCCAAGGGCTATTATGATGACAAAATAAATGCCAGTGACACTACTTTGCCAACAGAATATTGGATCATAACTTTTTTCTTCAGCATTTTCCATAGTCACTATCTGAATGGAAAATGGCAAGAGTTTTTGGGGTGAAATGCTGTAGGTTCAGCATTCTACCTTGACTGGCTCTCCTCTTTAGCTGGGGGACACTTTCCTGAAATTAATCTTATATAGGACCCTACCTCATCTTCCTGCCTCTTTCAATTGCTTTGGTAATAAGAATTTTAGCATTAGAAGAATGCCTTTGTTGTATCACTCAAGGAGGAGTCTTTGTTGTCCTACATCTTAATAATTTATCATGCTCTTGATAAGAATTTTAGATCGGTAGATAAGAGTAAACAGACTCAGGGAGACAGCCGTTTGATGCTGATATTAATTTTGCAGCAACTGAATTGGTCTTCTGTCATTACGACTTAAGATGTATAATTGCAAGATCATCATTTTGGGGAAGTTACCACTGCCAAATATTTTACAAAATGTTTATTAATTAAGCAGTTTTAAATGAAATGCACCTTTCCTTACTAACATGGAAAAAAGGAAAACACTGTAGTGTTGAGACCTTAAAACATTTATAAATGAGGAGGAGAGTGTGCTGCAATCTCTATGCTAAAATTAGAAATAGATTTATTTTTTTTTTGGAATATAACCAAGCCATTAGAAATGGGCAGACTAGTTCAGATAAAAATAGAATTAAACTGAACCTATAGTTAATATTCAAAAATACTGAATGCCTGAGAAACTGAGAATCCTTTTTGCATATCTCAGTAACCCCTCTGATTAGTAGGGGCTAAGGAAAGCAAGGATATATGTAATAAAAATAATTCTGGAGAGGGAAGTGGTTTTAGTGATCTAAGTTTAAGTATCTGGGAGTTTCTGTGTGCTTTTTTTATGATCATCCCTTTTAGCGTGTTTACAAATAACTGTAGTAGGAACCCATATAGAAGAATAGCACGTGGATGCAACATCAGCTTGGAGAGAAATGTCTGCCGTTGCTTGTGAACCTGACTATTTGGAAATGATGGGCTTTGTAATGCCCTTTGTCAGAGGTAAAAAGAAGGTGATGGTTCTTAGCTCCCTCTGCTACGCTCCTTATGAGAAGTGACAGCAGATCTGAGTGATCTGTGAAAAAGCAGAGCACAAAATGTGTGACTTCTATCAGGTTTCTGCTCAAGTGCAATAAGAACAGCAAAAATGGCTGTTGGATGTTAATTAGTCTGTTTCTACCACATTTGAAATAGTCTTAGCTGCTACAGAATTCTTGGTAAAGAATTCTGAAAATCCATTTGGGAGAGAGCAGACAATTGTAGCTGGGGAGATAAAGCAACAGCATTATGGAATATTTCAGGAAATTTGAGGAAATGATACCAAAGTCCCCAGGATCAACCCTTTAAGAAGTTTGACAATTTTGGAGGATAATGAAAGGGATGTAGTCTAGGTTTATTTATTCTTATTGGAGAAAACTAGAGCTTAGGTTTTAATCTAAGAAGCAGTGATAGAAACCAGGAATTACTTTATAAAGATGTAAAGTGCTACAGAAGTATAACAAAATCTGATCTTGCGGCTCTGGTGTCTTGGGTTCTGCTTTTAAAACAAAGTGTTCAAGTATTTGTCTCATTACTACTCTGAGCTGGCTCTGCCTTCACCTTTAGGCAGATATCTAGGAGCTGGCAGATGTTTCTGTTGATCCATTCAGACTAGACCCCACTACTCAGACCAGCTTACTGCCCAAAGGCAGGAGAAGCCTGGCCTGTAAATCTGCCTCTTTGTGCCTTTTAGTCCAAGTCCCTGCACCAGGAGCTCTGATTGCCTGCTAACATTTCTGGTCTGAGGACAGCAATAAAGACTGCTATTACAGCGGAAATGGAACCAAGCGCAGCTAGGAAAAAGCTAATTAAAAATGAAGGGGATGAGGAGCCTGGAAGAGGGTAATGCTCCTGGAAAACATTTTGGTCCTAGAACAAAGGGTTATTTCTGATAGGCTTTCTTAAAAGCATTGTCAACATAAATTCCTTCTGTTCTGTAGAGATCTCTTTCTGTTTTGGGTATCTTTCACAAATCACTGTCACTGTGTAATTGTTGCTGTCTCATCTTTTCCATCTGGACATTTTCTCTTCTTCAAAGTGATTTTAATTGTTGCAGTAACATAGCTACTCTATGGATCTTTGTTGCATTCTCTAAGAACTCTTGCCCAGTGCCGAACCAGGGTTGAAGCTGTCCATTATGAACTAAACACAATGCAGCTTCACAAACAGCATTATTGAAGAGGCACTTTGTATTATTCCAAGTACCCACTTTACTAACATGTGTCTATTCTCAAGAGTAATAAGGGCTGCATTTGATTCTCTGTGAACAATTCAAGGCTCAGGGTCTAGATTCACTTGTGCTGGGATAAATGTAGCAGAGCACCACAGAAGTCAGTTTTGTTATGGCTCTGTATGGCTGGAGCAGAGATTGAAATGTTTTTCTTTCTATCACAAGTAGGGCTCTCCCAGGCCAAATACATAGATTATATTTCCTAAGCACTTACCACCAAATAGAAGAAATATGTATTTAACAACCTTAGAGAAATGAAAACAGGATTTAATTTAAGATAGTAACACTTTTTGTCAATCTCCAGTTGTTTGTTTGCCCTTTTTCTCTAACATTATTGTTTACAGCTTTGCATTTTATTTGGGCTAAAAAAATATATGAAAGAGAGGAGTAATATCTTCTAGCATTTTTATAGTAACAATTATAGTAATTTTAGAACCTTGTCATGCCAGTTGGTGTGTTAAGGTAATTTGAAGACATTACAACAAGATGGCAAAAAAAACTTTTATGCTGATGATGGCTGATTTATGTGCAGCGGAAGCCTGAGTTTTCATCACTGCTAGTGTACCAGGCCTGCTGCTACACGTGCCTCACTATTTCCCAAATAAAATATGATGGGATTTTTGGAAGAAGGTTGAGAAACTTAAGACAAGGAGTATATAGCCCAGCATAACTCCTGGTTTTCAGGTATTCCCGACTGAGTCCCTGCTGCTGAGAGTCTGACCTGTCTGGAGCTGCACGGTGATGTGCTATGTTATTTTCATGACGTCCACTGAAGGCAAAGAGGTGAAGGGTGTCTTTCTCCAAATCATGCACAAGTCTGTGCCAGAAAACCTGGGGTCTGTTGAGGCTGCCAATGCAGGCTTCTGGTATGCGCACCTTCTGCCTTGCTGCTCCCACTTTTCCAGTGGCTGGTTTTCCTTTCCTTTTCTTTCCATCTCATTGAGGGCAGGAAGATGTGGTTCTCTTGAGCTGAAAAGAAGAAAATGTTACTTTTCCACCTTCACTTTTTTAGTGGTTTTAATGGGCATGGCAGGTATGGGAGGAAGGCTGAGCTGGCTGAGGGGTAGAGGTTGCTGTGGGAGTGCCCTGGGATGTTGAGGTGGAAATGGGGCCGTGCCCTCAGCCAGAAGCTTCTCTGAGGAAGAGTGAGGTTCCTGCTCCCCGAGGAAACAGAACTCATTGCCATGGAAATTGCTGAACCAAAAAGGCTGATCTGTTCAGAGGTGCTTTCAGCCCAGGGCAGTTTGTGGAGCCACCTCTGCACTGACCCTGTTTTCTAGGAGAATGTGCTGGAAGTGGCCATGTGGAAGGGAGAGCAGAAAGGGGCCAAACGATTGAGGTAAGGGCTTTGGGGATTTGCAGGGGATGTCTTCAGAAGTGAACCATTCCTGAACCAGTGCTTCCTTACCAGGGTGGGGACTAACTGCTCCTTCCTTATGAATTCCTGCCTCTGGCTTGATGCCAGCGTCTTTGTGCCGGTTGGATTTAACCTGTCCAGTAGGCTGAAGCACTCAGCCTGTGGCTGCCTTGGAAAATAAGGAGGTTGTCTTTGCCTGTCCTGTTCAATAGGACAAATGCAGCAGAAGCCCTTGAAGAAAGCTGCTGCCTGGTTCCTCTGTGTGGGAAAGGATGTGTAATCTGGGGAATGCACGTCTGCAAAAGCTTTTTCTTACCTATACAGGGAGCAACAAGGAAGGAGAAACGGGGGCAGTCTGTTGAGAAGTTAAAGCTTCAAGCATCCTTAACCAGAGAGTGGGAGGGAATACTGTTTAATCTCTGAGTTTTACCACTCTCAGGAGATAAGAGTGGAGGAGTGAGGAAAGTACATCATGACATACTCTGTGACATGGCAGAGAAATGTACTCTTTTTCAACACTGTGAAGGAGCACAAGTTATTGACTTGCACTGTGCTGTAGCCAGGTACTGTACAAACACAGCAAAACCCTGTAAACTCCTTGGATAGGGGCTGTCTTTCTAAGCCAGGGAGTACAGACCCCTTGTTTTAAGGTCTAACAAGCTGGCTTTCCTGCAAGTCAAGCAGTACTTCCACAGAAATCAGAAACATGTGCCTGTTTCACATGTTTTCAACTGGTACCTGGTTTTCACTGCCCTCTCTAAACATGTGCACCGTATGTGCCACTTTTCCACCGTGAATGAAGTTCATTGGACTTATCTGATCTTCCTGTGATTTCACAGAAAATAGCTGAGTAAGACATTCTCTGAGAACCAGCAATTTTTATTATTTAATACAGATCGGTGAATTTATAGTTATTAAAAAAGGGTGAATATCTTGATGTAGCAAACATTAGTTACTCTTTTCTCATAATACAAGTGCTAGAAATTCAATGTTGCTTTTTCCACAGTGTCTGATCAAAGGAAGAGGTGAGCAAAGGGTCCTTTTCACGGAATCTTTGCTCTGAATGGCACTTTCCATGTGTCTATGAAATACAGGATAACACAGTGTAAAAGTCTCATAGGAAGTGATCACTACTAATGGGAGACTTGTCTCTCACAGCCTGCCTCTTTTTTCTGGCAGCTGGTGGTAGCTCTTGGTTTACAGCAGGTGACCCAATGACACACGTGTGTAAAGGTGACAAACCAGCTGCTGTGCAGCACCTGCCCTGGTTAACGCCCCGCTCCTGCCAGCGCAAGCAGCGTCGTAAGCAGGAGCAACCTCTTGGGAGTTTGATCAAGTCCTGATGAAATCAAGATAGTTACTGTGGGACATGTTGGTAGACACCCTGCTGCACTGGTGGGGATGCCCAGGGTGGAGTACTCATCTTCCCCCAGCTGGTTACTGGACAGAGATCCAATTTGTCTTTTATCTATCTCCTGTTCTTGTGATTTTATCACCAAAATAACTTGCACTGTTAGAGTGTGCTGTTAGCTATGGACCCTCTTTACGCATGTGAGCCTCAACATTCTTTGTGCTACAACTAACATGTTAGAACCCAATATCCATTGAAGTCTTCGGTGGTAGTAATGCAGCAATACAATATAGCAAAGCTCGTTTGCATAGGCTGTCAAGTGTTACTATGGTGCCACATAACCAGTTCTAGCAGGACAGGGAGACCTGAGAATTTTACAATAAACTGAGAGGAAAAACTTCTTTTCACTTATAGTAAGGATTCTTGTCTGGTCCATACTTCAGATGGAGCAATATGCTTTCAGCTTCCATGTAACTATTCACAGTAGGTCACCCACTTGGTCTGTCTGGATTTAGATGAGAAAGGATGTTCTTGTCAGAAATCCAAAGAATGCTCTATGGAGCAGATTTTTAAAAGAAAAGTCATTATCTACAATGTGAGCCAGACTTCCTACAAAAGCTTATCCTCAGTTTAGGCACCAAAATAAAGTGATCATATTCAGCCCAAGAGCTCAATGTTGTGCCGAGTCCTGATCTCTGTGGCACTGCCAGGGCAACGGAGGGCAGCTGTTCTTGAAATCATGAAAGTGTCTAAATATGACTGTGGCATATTGAAAAATCTGTCCATCCACAACTGAGGATGCTGAGTCCTTGAAGATTAACCCCCTGGGCTCTTATAGAAGTCTGGTTCTGCATCTGTTTGATCTGGAAGTGCTGGGAGGGAGCTCTTGCTATGCAGATTCACATTTCTTGTTGAATTCATTTAGAACTGGTTATTGTATTTTGTAATTACTCTGTCATAAGCATAAATATACTTGGGGGAGTAAGAAGTATTAATTTGTTAATGTAGTATTACAAAATCTCTTTGGCACAGTTTTCATTATTCTCTGTTTTCTTAGAAGCATGTATCTTTTTCACAGCAAATTACACTTGATTAAATGCTGGGAGAAACTTTGCTCCCTGGCAGTGGAACAGCATTTATTAGGACAGTGGTTGTGCTATACTTTTTACTTTGAATAACTTCAGAGAACTAAGTTTAAGAAATAATTAGAGTAGATTACATCAGAGAGAATTTTTAACTCTTGGAGTGTTTTCACTTTTCCCCATTTTTGTTCACTTTTCCCCAGTTTTTTGCTTTACTTCCTGGTGATATTGATAAAAGAGCTCTGTTCACAGCTCTTTTGGTTTCAACATGTCAGGAGGTCATAACAGGGCCTGTGGTCTGCCTTTACCTGTTTTGTTATTTTTAACTTGGTTTATTACTTACTCTACAACAACTTGTAAATTCTGGGATGTTGTAAGGAGTTCTTAAGAGCACAAGCCTGTGCTCAGGAAAATGCAGGGAAGCTAACAGCTTAGCTGATGTCATGCACAGAAGCAATTGGTACAATTGAGAACAAGCGTGATCTTTGCAACCAATGATTTTTTTCAGTGTTTTCCAGGATGGAAGCCCACTTATTCAGACAGCTTGTGCTGTGAATACAGACAATAAAAACTGTGATCCTCTGGCTGAAAGAGTTCAATCCATACGTGGAATTGTTATTACTCATGAAACATGTTGCCCATTTTTTAAATAATTTGTGGTTTTGCTAGAATAGTGCTTTGACCCATTACAAGCCATAATACATTTTCAGTATGTTCTTTCAAGCTATAATATTTTAAAACTTTTAGTTTTGTTCTGTAGATTTTTCGTAATTGCTGACAAACAGTTTGAGTGTGCACTGCCACATACACCTTATGTGTGTGCATTACTTCTCAATTTTTCTTGCAGTGTTGAATGATTTGCCAGATCACAGCCAGTACAGTAATCCAGCTGAATTTGTGCTATGCTGTCCCTGATTTGCAGTAAGAGAGATGCTGGGAGTCACATTTGCTTGCGACACAGCTTTAATCTCACTGGATTTATCCTAATTGCTTGCTACAGAGACATACATTAAAATAATCCCTTTTTTTTTAATCTGTGGATGTTCATTAACCTGAGGGAATATCCTAAACTTGTCCTATGGTGAACCTTTTAATAGCTGTACAAACAGAGGGAGTATTGAGAGAACAACTTCTGTCTGATAAATAATTATTCATTTCTCTTGGTGCCCAGGGTTCAAAGATTAGGCCACGCAGTTTAACCAGTGTTTGCCTACCATCCATGAAAGTCAAAGATTCCTTTCACTCATAACCTGTGTGCCTGTGTAACACTCATCTCTTAACTCCTGTACATCCCACAGAGAGCCTGTATTGCAAGAAGTTACATACAGTCCCTTCTGTTTCATGGATGGTTTTTGCTGTTGAGAGCAGAAATCACATTGCTCCCCATGTCTGCAGGTCCTTGTTGAAGAGGGAAGACTGTCAGTGGAATAAGTTTGTGGTTCCACCTCTGTCTTTAAATGAGAATGTGCAGTGAATGGTGGGTGCTTTAGTTCCTTAGCAGCATGCCTGGGCCTGACGGGCACCTAACAAGAGCTTTTTCTCTTAGAATCTCAGACCCTTTGCAAACCCTAAACAATGTCATTAACTCTATTTTATACATAAGAATATCAGGGAGGGATGTTAGTTATGACATTTACATTTAAAAAAAGTAGCTTCTGATGTTTGGATGCCTCAGTTTTGTTGTAGGTAATTGAAAAATGATCTCTGCCAGGAAATCCTTTTTATGCTCTTGCCTGGATCTTCTGCATTTCTATGACTTGGACTAATATTTCTAAGTAGATCACTGTTTGAAAGGATTGGTTTTGGTTTGGGTTTTTTAATAGGCTATTTGAAAGGTTTGGTCTTGGTTTCTTTTGGTGGTTTTTAATAGGCTATTATTAATAGGTAGTATTTTCAAAAGTCCCAAGTTTTAGTAGAAGCATATGGAGAGACTTTATCTTAGTTTTCAGGCAGTAAAATACGATGAATAAAAAGTAAAAAGAACAGTTTGGATTTGTTGTTTCACATCGATAAGAGTTTTGCATCCTATGATGGTTTAATGTTGACATGACACCGAGGCTTTTGCGGAAGGCAGTGGAACTCCTGGACTACAGTGTGGGTTCAGGCTCTTACTGACCTAGCACGGAATGTGTAGTAAGTTCACCTGGACACTGTGGACAGAGAAAACAAGAAGTGAAGGAAACCAAAATGCATTCAAAACAGCAACAAAATTTTCTGACAGGCAAGAAACCAATAATTTCATTCAGTCGGCCTTGAAATGAGAGTATTTAATTCCAAGGCCTTCTGTGCTTGTTGCAGTGTTTGATTTCAAGTGCACAATGAAAGTTTTTCCTGACACTGTTTTTACATGTGGTTTTGACATATGATGTAAATTATTACTGAAATGCTTTATCATTCTTTGTAGAGTAATTCCAGGTATCTTTTCAAAGGAGACCATCACGGACATGTCATTCTTATTTTTTCCTTAAGTGGTTTTAATTAGCTTGGAAAAACATCTGTGATAATTGTAGAGTGTGTTTTGTTTGACTTATAGCCTTTATTGTTTTAGGTGATTGACAATAAAATAACCATTGTTGTTACTACATAAAAATCTTGAAATGAATGAAGTTTCAACTTAAAAACTTCAGATATCTCTGACAAATGCTTGAGACAAGTGTGCCCTGATTTGCTCTTGCTGTTGGCAGGAAAGGGGAGGGGGGATGCTTCATCTACAGTTATTCCTTTCCAGGGGAGCATATTTGAGGAATGAGTTCTGTGAACACCTGCAGCAACACTCAGTATTTCTCATATACTCAAAATTAACAGCCGCTCAAAGGGCTTTTGCATAGGAGACACATCCTCCGGTGAACTAGACAAGAACTAGAGATATCCTCCAATAATGATAGATAGGCTGTACCTCCACAGTGATTTAATGTGCACCAACATTGTTTATAGGTATGAATCCTTGTCACATCTATTGGAGTGAATCTGTACTGCATCCTAATCGGTTCCCAGCAGCCTTTGAAATGGTCTGCCTCAAACTGGTCCTTGAAAGGACCTTAAAGATCATCTAATTCCAACCTTGCATTCCTCAAGTATTCCAGCACCATGAGGACTCTGGTACTTATATCTTTCTTTAGAGCACTTCCATGTTGGAGACGTGACTGAAAGGATGTAACAGCTCACTTGCAGAAAATGTTTATAAATGCATATTCACTATTAACCTGGAACACCTACTTAACCTGTAATCCATTAAGTAAATAAAACATTTTAAAATTTCTTTTAATAATCAAGATATGGATTTAGACTTTAAAATAGGCAAAATAGATCCTATGGGTGCATTCAGAGTGTTAAACAGCATTTAGCAAGGCATATCCCATTAAAATCATAGGCTGCTGTCGGGAAAAAAAAGAGCACCAAGAATGTAATGGAAAACAAAATAAATCAAGCAAATGCACACTGAATCTTAGCTATGAATCTGGCTTTAGGCAATTTGGCACCAGTTTGCACCCTTGGAGATCAGCTGCATTGCAGAGGAGCTGCTCTCTGACGGGAGGGTGCCTTTACAAGCCTGTTCAAGGCTCTGCTGCAGCCCTCTGCCAAATGAGTTTCTTCTGCCCAGGGACAGGTGCTGAATCACGTCTCCCTTGGTCAAACAGGAGCCATCTGCTTCTGTACCAGCACTGTCCTTTCCTGGTGGAGATGTTGGCCTCTCCTCTGCTAGGGAGAGCCTGCAGGATAATTGTGATTCTGAACCTAGAGAAGAGGGATCAGTGACTGAGCTGCGAGGCAGTGTGTTCTAAGGAACTTAATTTTTTTTTTTTTTTTTCTTTTTGTTCTTTTTCTCAATGTGGTGAAGTAGTCACTTGTTTCACTAATCAGCTGAAATGAGAGGATGATTCTGGAGCCGTTTGCATGCTATCTAGCTACCAAAACCTCTGCTAGGGAGACTTATTTTTAACCAGCACCTCTGAGGTTGTATAAACTTATGCATTTGAATAGGCATTAATTGAGACTACCAGTTAAACAGGATGATAAAGTCAGGCTTATAATACAGAAGGAGAAATCCCACCTGCCTGTGCATCTGGGTTGTTTCTACAGGTCCCAAAACAGGATGAAGGAGCTCAGTTTTCAGTGGTAGTGAAGTGCAGTAAACCAGCAAAACCCAAGTCCTGCATGGCTTCAGGTTTAGTAGCGTTGTTTGAAACCATCCTCCTCTGGTCCGTTCCTAAAGATGTAAATGTGACTTGTACTCAGATACTTTTGTGACTGCTCTAACTCTGCAGAAGGGTTGTTTTTGGAGGGAAGTGGTTGACTGTGGCCTAGAATAAATGGCTGGTCCCAGAGTCCCTGGAGCAGCTTGCTTTCCTTGGACAGCGCAGGACAGGCAGCACGCTAAGCTTCAAATACTGACAAATGTTTTTTGAAGTGCTGCTAGCTATATTAAACCTGCAAATGCTCACAGTAGCCCCATTTTAGCCACTTACCCTCATTTTTCCTGAAGTCATTATTTGTTCCCTTCATTTTCTTGTAGCTCAGCAGTTCTCTGCCACGAAAATGGCACACAGAAACAATATTGACAAAACAAGGGGAGAATAGATTGAGAATATATATTTTGATGTAAGTATTTATGCATCCCACATTAGCTATTACCATAGAATGTGCCAATTAAATGAGTCTTCCTTGATAACTGCTTTACAATTACTTGAAAGTACTGCAAAAGAGGACCTTGATCTGTAGTGAGTACTGAGGAACAAATGCTGGAAAGCCTTCTGGTGCAGGAAAGTATGTTTCATTTTAAGGATATTTAAAAAGTCATGCTGAATATCTTAGGGCTCACCCATTTAAATGTGTAATTAAATCATGACCCAAAGCTTTCCAGCTATCTGATGATATGAGTGAAAATAAATGTGCTTAATAAGAGACATAGTTTAAAATAATAAAAACAATAAAATATTGATGCTGGCTATGTTCCTGGCATTTGCAAAAGACCAGGAATTACACAAACTTATTTTGTTATCCACCTCTTCAAGATGAAGAGTAAACCTATGCTTCTTAGTGGAATGTGGACTTGTTAAATACCTCCCTTTGCCTTTTATAGGTACAGAGGTGTTCTTCCACTATGGGGAAAAGAAGAAATGAAATCTTCAGCTATTTAAGTCCAGACTAAATTTTAAGTTTTGCCAGCCTGAACAAGGACAGATATCTATCTGGGCTGTTAGTAATAAATAATTCTTTTATTTCTCAAAAGAATTATATTTATACTTACGGTAAAACAGTTTATTACCTTTTATATGTAAATAGAAGTTGCATTTGAAAAGGTAATTCTTACTGATAAGAAAAGCAAGTTGTTTCTAACTAATATCTAGATGCTGTGAAAATGTTTTGGAATTTTTTAAAAGTCTCATACCAGAATACTAACCTTTCATGAATATTTTTGCCTATAAAATATTCAATAGCAAGAAAATTTTCGCAAAACCTAGGAAAAAAAAATTGTTGTCAACCACAGCAGAGTGCCTGCCAGAAATATTTAAAGCAGATATTGATTGAGATACCATCTTACAGTCTTGGCAGCGAGATAACTTTTACACAGAATGGGGAAAGCCAAAAGGCTAAATTCTCCGAAGAGCTGGATGTTCAAAAACCTGCCCAGGCTCATGACCCAAGAGCAGTCTCTTCAGAGTACTTCTGAGTGAAACAGTCTATTATTGATTCAACAGGCTTTCTTGCTTTCTTTGTCTTTAGTTTCTTCTGCTGTCCTTCATTTCAGTCATTTGGGGCTTTTCCGGAAATCTCAAAGAAGAATGTGATCTCTTGTTTTGCAATTTCTATTATTCCCATTCAGAATACCATGTTAAAGTGCTAAGAAGTTTGAGAGCACACTAGTAATTTAAAGATGTAGAGGACTAAAAGAATATACAATTTTGTAGATATGGTCTGTAATTTTTATATATATAAATATATTTATAAACCCTTACATTAGTCTCACAAAACTTAAAATGCAGTACAATTCACTATCAAGACTGAATGTCAATGAAACTAGAGAATTCTGAATAATGGAGGTGCAAGGTTAAGGTCACTCCAGCCAACTTTTGTGCTGTTCTTGTTAGCAGGACTATGAACAGCCTTGTGCATAGTTCAGGGGATTAACCCGAGAGGAGGAGCACTTCTCTGTAATGTGCAATACTGTGGTCTTATAAGGAGCTCATAGATTTGCCAGAAGCATAACGGTATATTTTTACATAAACAAATTGGTCTTTCCTTTAGGAAGCCACGTGCTGAGGCACTTCTGCTAGCAGAGGAAGTAAGGTCAGTTTTTATGACAGAATGCCAGATTAATATCGCTGCTGCTGCCCCATAGCCAATGGAGTCTAAATTGCTGTGGATGTTTCTGTTTGTTAGCTTGTAGGGTTTTTTATTGTTGTTTTGTGGGGGTGTTGAGTTTTTTTGTGGTTTGGTTGGTTTTAATTTCTTTTTTCAGAACAGTTCTATTCATTGAGGATTTCATTCACTGAAGTCAGTCAGGGCTGTAGCTGTTGCAAAGCTTCTTAGGAATGTGTCATCTGATTGGTACAAACACCTTTTTTGCAATTGAGGAAAATGGGGCAAATCAAGTACCAAAAGACTTGTATTTTTTTCTTTTTTTTAGGGGGGAAAAATTATTTTCTCCCTTGTTTCTGAAGGACTGAATTGCAAAATAGCATATATGGAATGCAGGTACAAAGTGGGAAATGGAGAGAATAGTGGAGTTGTTTGGAAGACGGGGTGGGGAAGAAACACGGTTGAATTTAACAATCTTTCTGGTTAGGATCAGATTTGTTACCATTTCAGGCACTTAAAACTACAGATTTCATATTTATTTCTTAGTGTTAGCTTAGAAGAGAAGATACATTATTTTATTTGATGTTCTGAATACATTAACTTCATTCTCATTTTAATTTTGCTTCCATTGGAAATCTTCTATTTGATTATAGGTTTCTGGAACAGAATTATGTAAGCTTTTAAATTTCAATTTAAATTGACCATACAAAAGAAAGAACTTGAAGATTTGCACTAAAACTGGCTGGGTACATCTGACCCTCCATCTTTAGCAACACATGTGCCCAGTGCAGGTTTTTCTCTGAGCAGCTCAGATCAGAGCAGTTTTATGAGGGCCTGGCTTGGAGCAGCTCAGCCTGGGGCTTTTCCAAGCTGCCAGTCCCATCCTCTCTAGATCTTAGTGCTTTTTAGTCCCGCCTCTTTTTATAGGATTGTATTTCTTCACAAAGGCCATGAAACACGTAGCTGTATTTCTGAGACCTCTGGCTGTTTATTAATGGTTGATGCTAAGTGGGCACACAGGACAGAATAGGAGCTGCTTTATCCAGCTTTATCCAGTATCCTTTGGACTGTAAGTTTATGATCCTGTGGGTGGCAAAATTTTCTAGATGCTATGACTCCATGGGGATGGATGATAGACTAGTTAATGAATCTCCTCTTTTCTTACCATTTGAGTGCAAATCTATATGCTGGGGTATAACTTTATGGCATTATAAATCCATTTAATTTATAATTATCAATAGTGGTTCTATCTGGTTTTCTCTAACGTGTTTAACAATATGATCCGTGGGCTGAAGATCTTAAAATACAAGTAATGTGTTGGGTTCAATCCTCAGGATAAAAGGTTCAGTAGCTTTAGTACAGCTGATATTCCTTGAATTCCTGTCATTTACTGAATTCCTTAGAACTGAGATTTTGCCTGCTGTATAGGAAACTTTAGAATGATTTCTTGGATGTAATACAGCAAGTCAATTATATAAATTCATTCTTTTTAGGTGATTTGCTACTGGCTGCTTATTGATCTTTGATGAAAAAGTGTTATGAAAGGAAATTTATGTGCCCATAAACTTGATGGCAATAGTGATAACCAGGATTTGCATGCAGGCATAGCTACTTCTTGCATTCCCAACGGAGAGGTTGTATTGCTTCCCTCCGTGTGACTGGAAGTGAGAAATAGTGCTCTACCTTTTAGATTCAGAATTTGGTGTCTGACCATGTGTGCAAGCATGGAATATACTCATCTGATGGTAAATTAGAGATATTTAGCTCTTTCATTTACATTTAGTGACTGTGAAGCACATCTTGGGTAGATCAGGCCCTGCTCAGATTCTTTGCTACTGACATACTTGCCATACAGACAGCGTTCCCCTTTTTTTCGGGCTTTGCACATTATTTCTGTTGGGGGAATATCTTCAGGGGGTCTGCATCCTTTCTTAGTTTTTTGGAGAGGGACAAGTGGTTTGTACTGGTTTAGTTTATTCCGGGGTTGGGTACCAGGAATTGAACATTCCCTGAATGTTTGCTTTGGTACTGCTGACAGACAGGGATGAGTTGCTGGATGCAGTGCAGGAGTTGATGTCACTTGGAGAGCTCACCATTGGCATGGGGAGATTGTCAGGCCTTTCTGCAGAACCCTTTGGTGCAAGGCCTCTAGGGCTCAGCCAAACACAACATGCTCTCAGCAGGGACTGCCATTTTTTGCCTGGATTTAAAATAGAAATCACATGAAAATTGGTAACTTGTAATAACCTTGTGATCCGTTCTCAAGGTGTTAATCATCCTCAGAGTACATTAAACAATCAATTTGATCTGTGCATCAATCTCCCACAAAATGATGGGAAAAACAATATCGTAGTAAGATAGCCCAACAAAATAATTAATATGCAGTATTAAATCTCTCATAAATGGACAGTGAGGAAAAGAAAGCTCAGTCATTACATTGGATTTAATTTGCTGAGGGAAACAGCCTTCACACCTGAGCCACAGTCACAGCTTGGTTTTCTCTCAATTAAATCCATGCTTGTCTAAAGCAATGAGGGTTTGGAGGACAAGATCAGGGCACATGCTAATGAAATTCCCTGCAGAACAAGGACATTATGCAGAAACTGTTACAAGGCATAGACCACATAATCTGTTTTTAAAATTCTCTCTAAAGCAATGAATGTAAAGCTTGGTGAACATTAGACACAGACCATGCTATTAATAGCAAGAATTATTTCTTCAAAGTAAAATTCTATGGATATTCTAAGCTTTTGCTATAGGATATTGCTATTCAAGAGTACTTATCACAAGATTTATATTTTTACACCTACCTTATTGAAATCTAAACAAGAAGTTGTTGCTTAGTCCTCTCCAGGTCCATTTAGAATTCTTCCCTTCATAAACTTATGTTGTTGGCCAAATCAAACTACAGCACTATGATCTACTGCAATACTGCTCTAATTAGGTTTTCTTGCCAGACTGTTAGACTTTCTGGCAGTATCACATAGCTCCCAGTGAACCTCCAAGTCAGGGCTTCCAGAAAGTGGCAAGTAGTTACTATGAAGTATTGTTTTTCCTTTATGGAAAACCATGTCTTAGAAGGATGATGAGCAGTTGCATTCAAAAAGACCTTGAGGTATGCCAAATGCAGAATGTTGTGGTTTTGGGTTTTCTTCCCCAAATATGGCAAAGATTTTTCAGGAACTTTTTCAAGGTTCTTCATCTGTATATATGTATAAGCAAGTACCCCTATTAAATAGTTCTCCACCATATGCATATACATTCACAAATTCCTTCCCCGAGTCTAGAACAGAATTAGAATTGTTTCAAGGCATTCCTAACTAAACCCTTTCTTTAATTCCATAGGGCATTTTTTGGCTTCTGTCTGTAACTCTCAAGAGAATTTCTTAAAAGAAAGAAATTCCAAGGAGCTTAAGAAGTTTGTTAAAGCTAACACTTTTTTTAAATTTAAGAATGCTTTAATTTGCCTTCAATATATTAATTCTGAGGTTGTTGCTTTTTTGGGTTTTTGGTTTTTTTTTTCCCTGCACCAAAATCATCAATCTCTAAATTTGGCATTGGAGAAATCCAACATGGCAAGTTTCCATCTTTAGGAGTCCCGTCCTATTCTGACTGGCTTCACTCCACAGAGGTTATTTAAATATAATAATATAACTGTAAATGATTGGCAACAGGAAACCCATTTTCAGATTTTTTTCCCTTTGGAAGATTCTGAATTAAAAGTACTGGACATAAAAAGAGAAGGTCTAAGAAATCAATTAGTTTCTCTCTTCCCTTTCCTACTTATTCCTAGGCTGCTCTTGGATTTGCTTTGTTTTATGCAGGGGTCTAGATGACCTATTTCCCCTCTATCTTAGGGCATTCTGTCAGCTATACAGCTATTTTTACCATATTCTTAATTTGATCCAACTTGTGTCATATGTCACATTTATGTCATTGCTATTTTTTGTCTAGTCTTGCTGTTTATACACGAGAAAAAACTTCCTAGCTGAGCCTAATCATTGGGCTCCTATCCCAAAATTATAAACTGAATTTCAAATAGTGAGCTGAGTTTGAAACAGGAAACAAAACCCTTAAGAAAGGATTAAAAAAAATCCATCAAATCAAACAACCCAACAAAAACATCACCATATGTTGGTAGCCGCTTAGGATTACATCTTTTGAACACGCTGAGGTACTTCTGCCAGGAGCAGTGCTTAACTAGGCTATTTGGAGTTTTGCTATTTAATAATTTATGAAAATCCCCCAACTAGTAATTTCCACCTTGGTGCGGTTTCATGATTTGTTTGGGGTGTTTTTTGAAGGCTTTCTCTCTTGGTAGGGTTTGTTTTGTTTTGTTTTGCATTCTGACCTTGTCCGGTTTGTGTAATCTGATGAGTCACCAAGATTGGGACTCCGCTTATGTGACTTTTTTTGCATATAAAGCCCAAAGCAGCAGTGGTCTGTTTGCAGAAGCAAAGTGTGTGCTCAGTTGTAAGGGACCCTTGAGGCTCCTGGAGTCCACGCTGGGCAATGTGTTAAACATCTGAGAGCATTGTCTGAATGCTTGCTGAGCACCAAAAGGCTTGGTAACCTGGCCACTTCCCAGAGGAGCTCCTTCCAGTGCCCAGCCTCCCTCACACCTCCTTCACGCTGACTATTCTGGATGTTTTGTATTCTTCTGGAAGTAAACAGTCCACTACTTTTTTGGTTCAAAGGCATAACCCCACCATTGAAAATTCATGTTGGCAGAAGAAAATTGAAAATTTTAAGTTCTTCAAACTGTGAAATGCGTACAAGTCAACCTTAGAATGATTATAAAGCCAGCCCCATTTTTGGCATATCATGTTTATGCCACTTCCATGGAATTGCCTTGAATCTCCTAGCACTATTAATAGGAATTCTCAGTAAGACCTGAAAACAAATTTGTGTGGAATAAATAAGTAACACTCCCAGGGGTCCTGTGAATTCTGAGATTGATGGGTATGGCAATAACTAATACATGACTCTGCAAATTTGAATATGCAAAGATAAGCAGAGTAAGAGCTGTGAGAAAATTGGCAAAAAATAAAGAGCTATTTAAAAAAAATGTCTTAGATGATGGATTTAATGATTATCTTTAAAAAGCAAGAAATGAATTAACTTCTTTTTACCTTAAACTACAAAATAAGACTCAGGTACAGTCTCTCTAAGTCAGAATATGAAAAACTAAAAAAAGGATGGGTCTGTAGAGGATTTTGCTGTTGCACATAAATCCTGAGCAAAGAAAGAATGAAGAAAACCCCCACATCAAGCACTAAAAATTATCCTAGAAAGAGAAGGATAATAAAAATGTGGTTCCGAGGGAAACTTGGCAGTATGACTAGAACTCTAACCAGTATTAGTGAACAACAGATCAGTGCAAAATATTTTCATGGTAGTATTTGGCATTAAAGTGATGCCTGAAGTTTTAGCTTTTATATTTTTTGGATTCTGTGCTGTTTTAGTGTGCAGTTCTGGGCTTCATATTAAGGGTTGGTGAGCTCTCTTCACAGAGTAGGGAGACAAAATAATTCCTTTCTAGCTTGGGACCAAGGACAAATTTTAGGCCCAAGAGTGTAAACAACAGTGAAGGAAGAGAGGGAACAAGGAGGATGGAGCTTCATAACCTGAAGCTGTAATTGGACAATTAACTCCAATCTGCTGATGGACCAAAACCTATAAAAGTGTGAGGCCTCATGACTGGGCATCTATTTTTATGATCATTTATGTATTTAACTTGAGTGAAGCCCTGGAGGGGTTCCTGCACTGCCCAAGCTGTAGCCTTTCAATAAATACCTTTTATCCTTTTATTCTACCTAGTCTCTGTTTCCAGGTCAGCCTTTCCAGGCATCAAAAGAGTTGGAATGTTTTGTTGCGGTCTGCTTTTCACACAAAAATGTTGTAATAATGCAAATCATTATTTAATTGACTGTGATCAGAATTACTCCTAAGGGGGTTGTAAGACCCAGAAATAGTGCCTTGTACCGATTCAGGTTTGGGTTTCATTAGCAGCATCTGTGGCAGACACATGAAATTGTGGAATAACGAATTAGTAAGAAATGGTAATGTGTGTTCATAAATGATGGAATTAAGCTATGTGTGTGCTAAATCAATAACCTTTAGTAGGTTAAGGATCTGAAGAAGAGTGTGGTAATGATCTCTGTGAACATAACTTAATATTTTCAAAATTCTCGAAGACTTCTTTCTGGTTTTCCGTCCTAAAATTTAAAAGACTGCTAATTTCTTTTTTTTTTTTAATAACTAAATAAAATACATGGCATATATGACATGATTGAAAGCTGTTTTTTTTTCCATATTGTGGAAAATAAACGTCATATGTTTTTAAGGGGAAAAGAGAAAACAAAAGTGTTTAAAGTAACTACTCTTTAATTTCCAACATATGAACCAAAAGATTACCTTTATTTTCCCTGGTGGTTTTGCAAGGGCAGCTGTCCTCCAACCTTTCTCCTTCTTTAAAAGAAATCCAAGAAGACGACATGTAAGCTGGTGTGGTTCACTGTGTGGTTCAAAATGCAAAGGTAAAGCAGAACAGAGAGAGAAGAGCTCTCTGCTGCACCTATTGAGCTGCAGAGAATTAACTTCTTTTTGAGCATCCTGTTATCTCAAAGGAAGGACTGCATCACAGAAAACTCAAATGAAATCCCAGTAATCACAAATTCTCAGTGGTTTATAAACAAGTTGTTATAATGGGACTAAGGCACGCACAAAACAAATTTCAGGTTAGAATGGAAAGCAGTCTTCATGCTCACTGCCATGTTAGAAACCAGCATTTGTGACAGGCTCAAACTACAAAAATGTAGTTCAAGGTGCATTCACTCAGTTGTGACTGGTCATGTTTTCCTATTTCTGTTATCAAATGAAATGTTTAAGTATGAAATGCACTGTCCAAGAGTATTAGCCTAAAAAGTAAAAACCAAACACAAACCTCTCCAAAACAAAATAACCCCTAAACCTCCCACTCCCTTCTCCAAACCAAAAGAATCTCTGAAAGAGGTGTCCATGTTTCTCTATGGGAGTAGTGTTTACAAGTACTTTCTCAGGGCTTCCTCAGTGAGGAGCCAGAATGAGTAAGGTATAAAGTGATCTTATTTGTGAAGAAACAAAAACAAAGGTTTAAATTTTTTTTCCTAACCAAGACACTCTTTCTGTCAGTGCCTTTTCTGACAGAAACATTGGCTCTTAAGCTAGCTGTAGAAAGTTATAATGAGATAATAAACTTTTTGCATAGGTTAGGGTAAGAAATGGGTGATACCATTTTAATAATAAGCTTGCAAAAGAAGCAGCTTCTAAGGAGTGCCATAGGCAGATAACAACTTCAATAATGATAATTGTTGAGAACCAAATTATTACTGGAAATGCCATAAGTGATTTCTGTGGTTCATAGCTTAACTATGCAAATCATCTTTTGGTTGTAATGTCTTTAATTTTGCACAAAGGTATGATATGGAAAAAAGTGCATAAGTGATGGAATTCAGTGGGCAAAGTTTTTGAGGTTATTGGAGGCTCCTGGCTCCCTGTGTGCAGCAGGGGCCCATGTGAGCCTGTTCCCAAGTGAAGAGACCCAGGGCTGTGGCTCTGATGACCTGGGACACCTAGTGGGATGCTTGGTAGGGAAGAGTCTTCTCCAAGAAGAAGAGATAGAGTTTAGACTAACAAAGTGATGTGAAAGCAAATGCCCCCATAGTAGTCTGAAAGTTTTGGCATGTTTTTCACATGATACATTGCCATTGCAAACTGGTAACTGACTGTTTAGGAAGAAAGGCTGTACTTGATTGTTAGGACTGAGGGGTTAGAGGGTTGTGTCTTTATCTGTATATTTCTCATGGAAACTGTGAGGGAGGAACGGAAGCAGATAGATGAGAATAAGTTAATCAGGACACACCATGACATGTACCAAGGTTTCTGTTGAACTAGGAGATGTATGTAGGACTGCAAGTTAGAACTTGCTGTGTTATATGCATTATGTAACGAGATCACATGTGGCACTTAATAGAGTGCAAGCACTAAGTTAATTATAAAGCCTTGCCAGATAGGTTGTTTTCAAATACACGTCTGAATAGAGAGAGAGATGTTACTGTGTAAAGAGCAATGGGTACAGTGCCAGACATGGAATTATTTTCACGGGAGAATTCTGACTGTGTGGGCTGGATGCAAGCCTGAAGAAAAGGGTGTCAGAGTAACCAGAAGCTGAGAGGACCAAACTCTGTCCAAAGCTGCATGGAGAATGTAATGAGTCTAGAAAGGGAGTGGCTTTTTGCTGAAGGATAGTGAGTCCTACCAGAAACCTAATAAATTTGCTGAAATAACTTTCTGTATTTTAACTTTATAGGGTTATGCAGTGATGGCGTAACAAAAGAGAAATTGAAAACAACAGGAATCTGTTGTGTTAAGTTACAGTATGTCATAAATTGTTACAGTATGGGAACTTATTTTTCATAGATTTTGTTGTTGATTTCCCAGTTCTTATGTGAGTCAGCACTGTTTGTTCTTGTTGTACCTTCTCACTTTGAATTTCCCATGGGAGCTTCATCTGACAGCTAGAACTTGGTTGCGGCTTCAGTGATTAAGATCTGAGGTTGTTTTTTTGTACTACTGACCCCTTATATCCCTGGCTTTGGACTGTCAGTATCAAGAGAATAACTAAAGTAGCACTTGTGATCAAACCAGGAGGAGTAAGGGCTGAACACAAAAAGAGCCTTGTGGAATCATCACAAGCATTTGGACACAAATAGAATTGAGACTGTGAGGGAGTAAATGGAAAAGGAGAGAATCCAGAGAGGCAGTAGTAAGGGGAAACAATAATATGGTAACATTTCAGGTCTTAATTTCTTGGGTTGGAGGTATTGGATGATTAGCTGACCTATTAAAGAAAATGTGACAAAATTAGCATTTGAGATGGGCCTGATCTTTAGAGATATTTGCCTTGCAAGGACAGGGTTTAAAGAAAAATGAACAAACTAAAAAATGCCATATTTTTAGGTATAGGTATCTGAATTTTAAGATTTGTCCATTTTCAATGTAATATTTGCATGGTAATTTGCTGGCCTGTAAGGGAAAAACATTGCAATTATAAAGTCTTTTTTTTGTTTTGGTTGGTTTTTTTTTTGTTGGTTTTTTTTTAGATGACCTACCAGATGGATTGTAGTAACTGTAATAGTAAGAAATATTTTTGATGAAAGAATCAGACAGATGTCAGATATCTCACATCCAAAAACTTTTAAAGGTTTGGCCTTCATAAATTCTAGACAGGAGAAGGTATCAGATTGATTGTCAAGTATGTGTTAGTTACTGAATAGGGAATAAAGCAGTGCTATATCTAGATATTTGGCCATAATCCAGTAAAATCTTATTTTGTCCAGATTTTTACTATATGCTTGCTAAATTAATTTCTGTGAAAGCCACCAACTGGAAGGAGCAGTAGAGCAGTACATGGGGGAGGTATGCTACAGCATATGCTCTGGTTCTGCCCTTGAATAGAACAGTTCCGAAAACAAATTATATAATGTGTTGACAGAAAACTATAATCCCTGAGGTAAATTTGGCTTCAGAAAATATTCTCTAAGAATCATTTGACAGGTCCTTTGAGAACAACAATATGGTAAGAATGGTATCTGATGAACTGTTAGCAGATTTGAATCTATGCAATCTTTTTTTAAGAGACCTGAAGTATCTGTGATTTATAGTGGGTATAGGGCAAATACTATAATATTTGCTTAATTTTGAAGGGAAGTTTTTCCATCTACAGGGTTATGTTCTAACACATTTCTTCTTGATCCTATATCTAGCAAAAAGGGCACAGTTCTGCTGAGAGTCTTGCTGAGACTTTGGTCAAATTTAGCTCTCAGCTGAACCTCTAGAAATCCAGAACA
This sequence comes from Bombycilla garrulus, assembly GCA_013400315.1. Lineage (NCBI taxonomy): Eukaryota > Metazoa > Chordata > Aves > Passeriformes > Bombycillidae > Bombycilla > Bombycilla garrulus. The sequence goes on from VXBU01010442.1 coordinate 562,385, forward strand.
GATCTTAGTTAGTAAGATCTATATGAACTTGTACAAAAATTACTGTCAGAAGAACCTGACTCAGTCAAGTATTACCGAGTGGTGTGTATTTTATAAATGGCTGGTATCAAACTTAGAGTGTTCTCACTGATGTAAGCTGGAAATATAATAGAAGTGGAGGAGAGTGCATGGTGCTGGGTCATGGCTCATGCTTCAATGGATTGTTTTCAGAGCTTATGTGAGACTGCTTTAAAGAGAGTGAAGTTTCAGCAAGGAAAGTTTAATACAGTTATTTTGGCACTGGCTGGATTCCACTGCAATGAAAACTGAGTAGTCCTTCTTGCATTTTAAACCTCTTGTTAATCATAGGAAGAATATTATGTACAACTATATTTACAACAAATGCCATTTAACTGGTGTTTTGTGTATGAGCCTGGGACTGAGAAGCTCAAGACCATTATCACCACAAAGTTACTGGCATGACTCTGTCAGAGCTGATAACATGTACAGGTGTTCTACAGCTGACTGAGTATGACTGACACTTAAAGCTTCACAGGAAAAATAGGAATTCCTATAACAGGCAGTTTTAGAGGCTTCCTTTGTAAAAAGAGGCATTCAACCTGCCAGCGAGTTAATAAACCCCTAAGGGTTTAGTGGAATTAGGGAATAATCATTAATGGTCTGCTGAGAAGGTGAGACAGTTTGGGACAAGCACAAAGTGTTGGTGGCTTAGGTTTGCTCACAGAAGCAGATGTGTACTTAGCTGAAGATGAGCTTGGTGTTGATGTTTTTAATGACACTTTGTGCCTTGAAACATTGGCAGCAAACACATAAAGGTAAAAGGCTGCATTTCACTGGTGGAAGCCATTTAAAAGTGAAAAGGCTCTTCAAAAGCTTTATGGAAAATACGATAGTTTACAGAACATCTTTTTTTTGCTGCTTTATTGGATGAGTTCTTACTTTTTCATACTTTCATTGTATGATAGCATTGTTTGGTCTTTGGTCATTCAGTGCATTAAATGGCAATTGAATATCCCTGTCCTTATTTTAGTTTTAGAGTCCATATTTTACTTTTTCCTTACTTCCAAACTTAGTATTTAATGTATGGTTGAGAACTGTGTTTACTTACTTCAATTGTATTTACATTCTTCTGTTATTGGAATTTAAATGTTCATGGAAACAAAGTATGACACTTGTAATATAGTCCAGATTTGAAAGGAGTGCAAAAGGATGAAGATACTTTTGGAAACTTCACATGTATCATAGCAGAAGCCTAGAGTACCAAGGAAAACTCTTCCTTCTTTCATAGTCCATTAGGAGAGATATTTCTATTATTTCTACTTCAATTATAATTTCACTAAAATATACCTTTCATTTTATTCCTCTTCTACTTTTATTCCAGTAGTAGCAACTGTTGCCCTCTCTGTACTGTGCCCTGATCCAGCAAGGCCAGCAGAAGCTTTTGCTGTGGATGCTGCATGCAGGTTTGTCAGTAGGAATTGTTAGGAGCTGTGAAATGGTTACACTTCCTCTGTGATATCCACGGATATCACAAAACTTTATTAGGGTACAGAAGGCTTGAGGAGGTACTTTTGCCAGGGTATTGTGACTATGTCCAGCTGCCCTACTGAGAGAGCAAGACTGTCACAGCATAAAAACCTTTTCTTGCTTTGAGAAATGTGCTCTGTGTTTCTGTCTCAAGTACTGGAAAGGGTTTTTAAAAAGCTACTTCTACTTTCTCTCACTATTTCATTCTTACCTACAGAATGTTTCCACTCTGTACTTGTGAGGTCTCCTGTGACATTCATTTGGTCCTTGCAGGGAAATCTTTTACCTGCACAAATTCAAAGCAAGTCAGAGGCCACCTTGAGGAGCCCATGGTGAATGAAGTTGCAGTATAACAGTATCATGCTCAGAATAATGATCCCTCTTCCACTTTCAATAGAAATCAGTGGTACTTCTCTGCAATGTAGAATTCTCATTCTGCTCACATTCTTTATTGATTTCCAGTGCTCAAATCCGATTTTATTGAAGTATCCTTCCCACCAACTGCAAAATGTCAACACAGCTTACAAAATTTTTCATCTTTTCTATGAGCAATTCTAAGCGATTTAAACGTATAGCATCAGCAAACATTAAAAGTCCAGAATTTTCCAAAGGAAATAATGCAGTATAGTTCTTAAAATTTATTTTCTTTTACTTTTTGAGGTCTTCATTCAAATGCAGCTGAGCAAGACAACTGTCATTAACAGGCAGCCTTTTCAGCAGCTGAAAATGACTGTGGAACTGCTGAGCATCATTTGTGTTTTAGACAAAGTCACTCTTAAATAATTATTTAGCCAAACTATATGACCTGACAATTTATGTGACTTCCAGGGATCAGAGCATCTGTGAACTGGACTACTATACAATAGTCTGTGCTGGGACTGATTTTTGATCTGGTGTTTTTTGAAAGCATCTTGACCAAGACCTAAATCCTGGTGCCTTAACAATGATAATGAGTACTGATACTGTGTGTTCAACAGTGTTAAAGGAAAAAAAACATTGCTCAGCATTTCGAAAGAGGGTAGAGTCATGCTTTACAATTTGAGCCATTCACTCCTATAGCAGGGAAAAACTGGATGTTTTTAAAAGGAAAAGAAATAAGGGATATTTTAAATTTTTTTTTCCTGCGTTGGGAATATTCTGCAAGGAGCCAGATGGTCCTTGGAAGTTTATTCAAAAACTCAAGTAAAAGTGTGTTGAGATGACTGAATCTCACACTGTTCAGGTGTCTTCAACAACTCACAGTGCAAGCTGCAAGCGTGTTTGTTGGCAATTAGGGATATTCTGGCCAGTCCTGTTCAGTGGGTATGAAATGAAAGATTGTCCTGCTGAACCTCTCTTCAGATGTCATTTTAACTTTTTTTTTTTTTTTAAGGGATCACATGAATTTCAGTCTCAGGTCTAAAGCTGTTCCTGCTCTCTGCCTTAGTGGACAGCCAAGTTCAAGTCATGCTATAATAAATCAGGTACCTAGAAAAGAATAAACAGGAAAGCTGAGTCAGAGCTCTTCTCTTGCATAGCCCATCAGGTTTTTGTGCTTCAGGCAAACATCACCAGAGCCACACACATTCTCTCCTGAGCACACTGATAAAGGCATGCCCCTTTCTGCCCCAGAAGAAGGTGATGATAGAGACACTACCTGCAGGGTTTAGAGATCCAGTTTCTAGTTTTCTGTACCACTTTCCTGACCCTGTAAAGGGAATTTGAAAAGGATTGCATGGGCAGTGACTCAGACTTGTTGATTTAGAGTCACATTGAATCAGCCCACAGGAACTTGAGTGCAACATCTATACTTTATCTGACCCACTTGAGAAGATCAGATTTAAAAGGGAGATGACTGAAATATAGCAAACAAGAGGAACAAAAAAAGATATGAAAGTCTGACCCATACTAAATTTTTCAGTGCTTTTTCACTTAAATTGGTTCACTTTACATAATAGGTCAAAGGAGCTACATAAACTTTGCAAGAAAAGCTTGAATTTTAGTCTTTGTCTTCTAACCTGGTATGAGACGTAAGCTTTCCTTTATACTTTTCTCTCTCCTAATGACAAGCAGGACACCCTTTTTATTCCCTAATTATTTAATATCTGGGGTCTAATTCACTTGGTTAGATTTTATGACCAACTTAGACAAACCACATATAGTAATTTTATTTTCTTAGCTTAGTGATAAATCTTTCATTCCTCTGGATTCAATAATGATCATGAAAATGAGCATGCATGAATAATTATCAAAGGGTTTCTGTCACTCATACAAGCGATACATTTCCAAGCGACTGAAGGACTGACTCAATTCAGAATTAGGGAAGAAAAACACAGGATTGCCCCGGTGGAACTGCTGCTGCAGGTAAAGAAAGGGCTCATAATTCTTTCCATAAGATCTCCGTAGAGTCTTTAAAATGGTGAGAACTTGTGTGAACAGTGTAGACAAATGTGTTGGGCTAGGTGGGAGGGAGCCCAGGCTGCGTTTCTTTCGCGAGGTTTGCTCATCGCGGTGCCTCTCGGTTGAGCCTTTGCGCTGCTCGTGGCTCCCCTTCAGTTTGGGGGCTCCCAGCAGCTCCCATCCTCTGCCCTGCAGGGCAGGTGCCTGGGCAGGCACTTGGATTCTCACAGATCAGCTCCCCTGCCCACGCACAGAAACTTGGATTTCTCACTTTGGAATTCTGCCGTCTTTTTTCCTCTGTCAAGATTATTTCAAACTTTAATCCTGCTTGTCAGTGTTACTTGCAGTCCCTCTTGGTTCTGTGTCAGTTATCTACTTAATTTTACATCTGTCTCATAGTAATTTCACTTGCATCATATTTCTGAGGCTTCCCTATGAGAATGTCATGCAGAACTGTCAAAAGCTTTACGAAAACCAAAGAACATGACGCTTACTCCTCCTTTCCTGTTCACACAATCTGTCTTGAAAGGAAACTGGACAGATTTGATGTTTGCTCTTGACTTAACACAGTGGCTGCTCTTAACCTCCCTGCTGCTGTCCCAGCACTCACGAACAGTTTTTAATAAGTGTTCCAGATTTTTTTGTCCGTTGAGCCAATTCAACTAAAATTACCCAGTTCTTCTGTTTTCGTCTTTGGCTCCACAAAGAACGAGGGTCACATATAAAAGTGCGATTCATGGCGTAGTAGACCGGAAGTTTGTAGTGATGGCTTTTTTCTTGGTAAAACTCTATTTGTGAGAATTCAGATTTGTGAAAAAAAGATGCTCACAGGCAAGATTTTGTTTTGGTGAAACAAATTACTAAATTTGAGTCTGAGAGAAATCCTATAAACCTTTTGTAAGCAGTAGTGTCTTTGGTAAGAGGCTGGTTGGGAAGAAAAGGTAATTTCCTTTAGAAAGAGCTATGTGATTTAACACTAGATCTTGGACTGCTATTACAAACAATGCTCGCAGCATACGAGTCTGAATCAATTGTTGCCTGATGCAAGGTCAAACCTTTAATGTTTGCAAAAATAATACCTAATTTTAGTAATAATCTATATCTGAGGATCTGCTTGGGCCTTTTAAATGATTCCAATAGAAAAAAGGTTCTGAGGATTTTATTTTTCTTCTGGTGCTTTGTTTTCGTTGGAAAGTACTGAAATGCCAACTATTTGCAGAATTTTGCGACAACATACCTAGGTAATAAAAATTAGAATATGAAAAAATTATTTTGTTTCAGGAAGTTCAAAACATGCTATTGCCCTCTTATAATTTCAGAGTTGATTCTAAATATACATTTATGTAAGATGCGTCACACACTACATGCAAGCCTTATAAAATGCTTGATGAGAGAGTTACATTTGTTTAGCACAGTAAAGAGAGGCTGGAGGAAGAAGTTTTTGTAGTTTCTAAGATTCAAAAGGCTACCAAAAAAGCAGCAATTACCTCAATTTTAAGAAAAACTGATTTAGATCAAGTAAATATTAATTATAAGGATATTTAAGAACAAAAAAGGCTACTTGTGGGGGTTGTGAAATGCATTTAACAGCAGAATTTTAATTATATGTTAGGTAAGTATCTTGCGTGGACAGCATAGTTATACTTGACTTTGTATCAAGTTCAGGGGTATAAATGAGATGACTTCTTAAGGTTCTTTCAGGTCTTTTATTATTTTTTGTAATAAATATCAAAGTGTTCACATCTAAATATTTCAAAAAAATAAAGTGACATAACATAATATATAACAATATAAAATGACCTTCAGATTCTCAAATGGATTAATGTTTTTTTACATCAGCCTGGGCAATCAATATTGCTTTGTCTCTGTCTATTATTTAACACCGTCATTTAGGCTTCTAAAAGCTGTGATTAAAAGCATTCTTCCCACAAATAGATCTTGAAGTAACTGGCTGTCTTTGATAGAGTTTATCTAACCAAAACCGCATGATTTCAACTGTTCAGGGACACATCATTGCGTCTGGGATGAGGGGAATGGCTCGTGTGTTTTACCAAAGCAAATGAATGGGATGCATTATTATCTCTTGTTTGCATGGCACCAAGAATGACCCAGGTGCTGTCGAGGCAGGCAATAAAACAAAGGGGAATGAGTTTCAGACATAAATGGTGCTGTTCTGCACAAACGTGGAGCCAGGCATAAGAAGGGAATGAGCTGAAAGAAAAGCAATAAGTAGCTTGTAGCCCGAAGACTCAGCAATTATTGTGTGTAACCCATTAACGCTGTGATGTGCCAGGGTGCAGGATGGCATTCCAGGGCTGATCCTCAGGATCATTAGGGAGGTGATGACATTTCTGCAAACCTGAGCATGTCTCCTCTGGAAGTAGTAGTTATTCCCCCTGAAGCTGGACCACAATGTACCAAAGGAGAGAATTTGCAGAATCATGCGTATGTGTGAATAGAGTTGTTTTGAATGCAAAAATCATGACTTTAATAGTCAGCGATTACAAAGAGATTGTGAAACCTGAACTTGTGCTTTATGACTGCCAAAACAGCGTTCAGCCATATGCTATATAAAATCTTAGGAATAAAAATGCGGAATTGTTGTCAACTGTAATTTCAGAAACTTTGCAATTGACAGTAACTGTTTAAAAGAAAAAAAGCGTCCTCATTAATGAACTCTGCTGTGAAAACTTATCTGCATGTAAAGCATAATTTTAAGAAGAATTAACATTTCTCATATAAAAAGAGGATTCCAGTGGCTTTAACAGGCAATATCATTGGTTTATCCTTGTATCTGGGACGATTTGAAAAAAAAACAAAAAACGTTCCATAGCTTCAGTAAATGAAACTTAGTTACTGCAACACTCATGAGCCTCTGTTCTGTAAAGATCATGAAATGAAAGCTGGCAGGGTCAGTCCAGCAGGTCCTTCAGTCTGAGGCAGGACATACCCTCTACTCTCCAGTGAAATAAACATCCTTGCAAGTACTTCCTCTCATTGCAGAAACAGCAAAGTGTTTATTATTATTGCAAGGTCCCTCCTTTTTTTATTTTAAATTTTTTAAAATAATTTTCTCATTCTGGAAAAATAGGAGTGTGACTGCCTTGTTTGTTTCTGTTTAAAATGTCAATTATTTGTGATTTACATTACAATTGTTACAGTACTAGGAAGGATGCGTAAAAGTATCACATGAGCTTGCATTTGAAGCAATCAAAACTGATAAAATAGAGAAGAGGGTAGGACAGGAAGAAAACTTCAATTTGTGTTTCTCCTACTTTTAATCTGCCTTTTTTTTTTTTTTTCAAAATGAGGCTGGGTGAATCAGAAATGAGGCAGAAGACTGTGCAGGGAAAACATAGCCACTGAAAAATATTACAAAACTAATAAATACCTCAAAATTGAGCCTGTAACTTCTAGGACCTTTAAGAAACTTCCTTTTCTTTCTAATGGAGTGGATTTTTTGTTTTTTTTTTTTTTTTTTTTTTTTTTTTTTTTTTTTTATATTTTTTTAGGGCATGTATTTTCAGCTTTTCTTTATACTTATGAGGCTTTTCCCTATTATCTGTAAATCAAAAGTTGACCTACTCACAAAATCACCCTATTCTAGCATATAAAAGTTTTCTCAGAGTTATGAAATATTGGATGTTGCAAAACTGAGAGAGTGGGCAGTATTGGCTTGAAACCCTTAGGATTTTAAGGCAAATATGCCAAAGCAGAAAGAGGGAACTGAAATAAGGAGAAAAGAAAATAACAAATTCCGAGATAAGCCATAGATGGGGCAAATGATATCTTTACCTTGGCCGCAAGTAACAGATACCTCATACCTAAAAACCAGCACAAAGCTATTCTTAAACCTTTTGTTTAAGCACTGCTTCAATTTATTGTTCCTGGTTCCTCTATTTAGGGGTGTGCAGAGCTTTCAGGTGTTTCTTTTCTCGGCCGCAGTGTGATACTCTGCATGTGGCCTCTTCAGTTGTCCTTGTCTTTGAGCTGAGCCCTCACTTCCTCCCTTTGCTGTGTGTCCTTTTCCTGTGAGTCTTGGGGCTTGTGCCAGAGTGCATCATGTCCCAAAGGATGAGTGACTGTGTTGAGGACACCGGCACTGCTGTTGGAAGCATTGAGGACACGTTGTGCTTGCAGGATAGAAGAGGTGAAATAGTGGAGCAGGCTGGTGACAGCAAGACAAGTCACCCTGCTGCGTTGTTATAGTAGGAAATCAAGTAGGTTTTCTGTGAAACTTCAAAAGAATGACAGCCCAGTTTTCTTCTATTCTAGATGCTACTGTGTGCCCCTGAACTGGAGAAATCTGCTTCTTGTGAAGTACCAAGGTTTCCTGTACAGAGCATCCTGACTCAGTTTCAGAAACTTTCTCTGACCCTGTGACAGGGTCAGGTAAAGCCTCTCACCCCTATGATCTACCCAGAGAAGGGAAAGGATGAGTAATTAAGAGGCAACACTACTGACACAAACACCTGTCTTGGAAAGTATCAAACCTAAAGTGCTGTGAAGTGCTGCATAAAGTACTTGACATGAGGCATTGCAGAGATTCTAGGCTTCTGCAGATTGCTATTTTGATGGGCAATAATTGTGATTTTGAAGCAGTGAACAGAGCAAGCTACAGCAGGCTGCAGTGTTCATAAACTTCCATGTTCTTTGGATCACTGAGACACAAAATGTTTTCTGTTTTACAGAAGTTGATTTCAGTAGCATAATCTTGTTTTGTTTTATGATGTCATGCTGGGAAACCACTCTACCCCATGAGGGGTGGGGTTAAAATAGCTCAAGACCTGCTGTGATGGTTCCAAAAAATACCACTGTTTGTACGTACATATGATTCGTATGTTGAATTTCACAGGATGGAGCAAGATGAAAAAAAATCAATAGTTTTACCAAATAAATTATCTTTCTGCTCAGGAAGTCTACCTGTCTAAATAGGCTTTTAAGAGAGAGGGAAATAGTGCTCATACTCTTCATCTTTAGTGATGGAACCAGAATAATCTAAAAAAAATGGATTTCATAAAACAGCTTGAGGTCATGAAGTACAGACCAAGTGGGTGATAAATATGTGTATATAAATAAGTTACTCTTCTGATTATTTAAAGCAGTAGAAGTTACTGAGGCTATATCCTCAGCTGGTGAAAATTAGGTTGACATAATTGGCTTAAGTTAGGTTTGTTGGTTTACTCTAATTTTCATCATCATATTTAGTGGTTGTAGCTTTTAATCAAAGTAGGACAAGAAGAAGAAGAAGAAAGCTAATGTAAAGTATTTGCTCTTTACCTGTGGAGCAGTTGCTGTAATAGGACTGTTTGTTTTGTTAAATAACCCATGTGCTATATTTTAATACAATTATCTAAAAACCCCAACCAAAACAAACCCAGAGAAAGCGACATGGAAAGGGTGATGGTGATCTTCTCTCCTGGTTGACAAGCAAGTATAATTCCATAAGAAACAGAATTTAAGAACTTCTCAAGTTGATTTTGGACAGTGCAGAGACACTGATGTGAGGATGGGGGCTCTGCTGTGGCCGGGATTTCGGATCCCCAGGAGCTGTTTCTGCGTCAGGGCAGGGAGGGCCTGTCCAGGGCCTTCGTGGTGAGGCGGCTGCCTTCCCTCTTCAGCCTGAGGCATGAGTACTGTCTCTAGCTCCATGGCAGTTTCTGATGTGAGCAAAAGGCAATATATATAAAGTAATGATGCTGCTGTTAAAAAACCCAAAACTCTGGCTTGAATGGAAATAGGAATATGGAGAAAGTTCTACTTTTCCATTTGCCTTGCCTGTGTGCAGACTTTCAGGGTTACTTTACTACAAAATTATTTGGCTTTACTTCATTCTCACTTTTAAGATGTTGTTGATTTTGCTGTATTTTTGCATATACTGTGGATACTTTCCTATGGCATTAATGGACTTAGAAATATAATTGACAATTTTGTGTTGCAGAAGCTTAAGCTGTAACTCGTCAAAATTTTTTTGATTCAAGTAAATGAAAGACAAGAATTTTACTGTAAAGTCTTTCTGTTGTAAGATTTGAAGGCTGAGGCAGGTTTATTTGAGGCTTTGAGAAATGGAAATATGTGTGGGGGTGGTAATCCTGTCTTGAACTTAACAATTTATGAAGAGAACTTTCTGCTTGCAGCCTTTTAAGATGGGGTTTTCTGTCCATGAGTTTCTATTAAAAGTCTGACATCCATCTTGGCTCCATCTGTGGAGTCTCTGAAGTAGGTGAAAGTGTTGTTTCAACCAATAAGATAATTATTCCTTTATGATCGTTCCTTAAAAAAAAACTTGATAAAAGTAATGTGAAAATAATTTGTGCACAGAGCTTATCACATATGTCTTCACAAGCATTGTGGAAGTGTTATCTAGTAGGAGTTGAACTTGCTTGTGGTGCACTGAATCAATATTTTTGTCCTAACTACTTAGTGTCAATAAATCTTTTCATATACCTTATATATGAAAACCTCATTTTTTAGTTGTTAAGCAAATATGTGTATACACACTTTACAAACATTTTCCTCAACATAGAATTTCTTATTCTTCCTCTGCTTTTAACAAGGAAGGGAATTAGTGAATTCCTACAGTGATTAACTAAATGCAGAAGTGGTGTAAAAAAATACCATGCTGGTGTAACTTCTAATGGCATCTTATAATGCACGTGCTTCTTTGGGATTCTGACCACTGAGTTCCTTCTAACTTTGTCTCATTTCTGTGGGTTATAGCATTTTTCTTTCATTCATATGTTAGGTTTGATAAAGCAGAAAGAAGTAACAAATAACGAGTAACCAGGTAAAGTGATAATACTTCATCTTAAATCCTTATTTTTATTTGCTCTTCTGCTGGAGCACCATCCCTTGGTTCAGCTTGGAAATTACACCAACATTCATGAGCTTCATCACACCAGTGCAGGTTTTTAAATTAAGGTCTATGAAGGGATGATAAGTATCTGTAAGTAAGTGGTGTTGCTTCTTGACCAGAGTCAAAAATCAAAAAATTTTATATTTTTTTATGACAAACTCCAAGAGACAGAATTATAGTAGGAAAGTTTTTAGATCACCTTTGATGTCTTGGTTAGGCCGATGCAAAGTAGAGAATTTTCGATTTTGTGAAATAATTTATGTGACAACTACACTAATACTTGAAGAACTAAGTCAAAAAAAGACAAAATCTTGGAAAAAAAGGGAAAAAGGGTCCTTCAAGGAAGGAGGCATGGCTCTGTGTATGAAATGTGCCTATGCTCCTTCCAAGGCAGAGATCAAGGAGGACAGAAAACCTCTGATCCTAGGGTGACAGATAGAAAGAAGAGCCCTATTGATGAGCACTATTAGTGGCATGCTCACTTTGAACTGCCAGACTTAAGGCCTGGGTGAAGCTATTGATAAACAGAGGACAGGTTAACCCAAGGCACACGGTGATGAGAGAGGGGCTGAAGTGGCTGAGCTTTTTGGGAAAGGAGTACAGTAGGGTACAAATCAGTCACATTCTTTAAATCAAGTTGTGTCTCTTCTTTTACTTCATAATAGAGAACAAAGATTTTGGGGACAGATAGTCGTTTAGATTTGATTGTACCTGCTAGGTAAATTCTGGCTGATTAATATTAAAGTCAGAGATAGTTTGAATGAGGTTAGTCAAAGCATTATAGCATCTGTGATTTCTGGAAAGGTTCTTACCTTCCGGAGCAGAAACACCCTTTATCCTCCCAGGCAAACAAAAAAACTCCAAAATGTGCAGTAAAGGAACCAAGGTGTTTCACAAGGACAGTTTTCAACTGGCACAGAAAACTCCTAAAGTACTTTTTCTGAAAGGCTGGTCCAATTAAAAAAATCCAAACAACCAGTTACAACGATTTAGTAGATTTTATACGGAAATAATTTTAGTATACTCTGGGGGAGCACAGTATAGTTGAAGTTACTTGGAAATCCATACCCAGAGTGTTGCTTGGTGGTCCAGATTCAAACTGGAGGGCAATGTTGAACAGTGCTGTTCAGCTCCTGGTCTTGGATGTGGTTAGTTTCTGTGTGCATTTACTAATTTTTATAATGAATTAGCTAGAGGACTGGGTGGTGTGACAGCTTTTGAAATCTGGAACACATCTGGGAGAAAATTTGGATGTGTTAGAGGATGGAAATGGAATCCAAAAATTACTTTGAAAAAATGGAGAAATACTCTGAAGATGATGGGTGAAGTCTGATGGTTATGCTTTGTGGGAGGGAAAGCAAGAACAGCTGGGTATCAAGCACTGCAGGATGCAGTAGTGGGCTTTTAGTGGATCATGACCTGAATGTGGCTTTAGTTTATTTAAAATGGCAAATTTGCTAGTTTTGCTATGACTGGAAAGAATTGTCATAAACACTCTAGGGAAACATGATCCTGATAGGCACAGCAGCGCACTCTGCCAGATGCACGAGGTAACTTGTGAGTTCCTGAGCAAGCCTCAGCTGCAGTGAGGTTGTTTGCACACTGTTTTCAAGACTGGTACATACAAAAAAAAGAGATCCTGTAGAAAAAGAAAGAGAACTATTTGATATAGAAATAGTAGCTTTACAAAGAAAAATGGAAATAATTGGGAAAGATTGAAGAGGGACATCTCTCCAAGGATACAAAATGCTGCCGCAAAACCAGAAGTGACCAAGCCATTTTCCATCTCCGCAAAGGATAGGACAGGAAATTGAGATTTCTGCAAGAAAAGCTGATGTTGGGAATGAGGGTGAATACTGTTGGTGTGAAAACGAGAGAGAATTGATGTGAGAAGTGATTGCCATTGTCAGCTGTGGAATGGCAGCGATGGAGACTTGCAGAACAGAAACCTGTCAGGACTGATGGTGGGACCCAGCAGAACAGCAGATGACCGCTTGAAATGTCTTCCAGTCATGGGTTTAAAACATTCCTTTATTATTTTTATGATTCCCTAAGAAAGAACAGAAAATGAAAATGAAGAAGTTTTTCAAGGCCCACACTACCCTGTTTCATTGTTTCTTAGTGTTCTGGTGTATTGGGTGCTAAGTTTTACTGGGTAAAGTGCTTTTACTGATGGAAAAGGAATCTCACAGAGTTTTTTCCATTCACATTTAACCCAAGAGTCAGTCCCCCTATAATGGCTACTTTAATTTGCACAGGGAATATTGAAATCAGAAACTCTGAATTTACTTTGCAGTGTTTCTGTACTTCCATTCATACATAAATTCAAGCAGAATTTGCCACATTCAATTTGAATTATTAACAGTTGTGCATCTTAATTATCTGGGAGATGGCTGTATATCTAGTTGGGGGTTTTGTAAGATTTGGAGTTTAAGTTACTTTTGCTTTAACATGTTTGGTCTAATTTTGGCTTAGCTTTTTTTTTGGGTTGAACATTATGATGAAAGATGAGGGAAAACTCATCTTTTGAGCTGATTAAATGATTGCATGAATATGATAGATTCGCTAATCAATTTCAGTGGAAGAATTTATCATTAGACAATAAGTCTGTAAAATTAATTCAGAAGCTTGACAAAATCTTTTTGTACAAACAAGTGATTATAAATGGGCAGCTGTTATCTGGCATAGAGGCATGGATCTATGTCTTGCAGAACAGCAAATCCAAATTTTTATGAAAGGATTATTTAATAAAAGCAACAGGTCTCAATCTTTGATATTTTATTACCCCATGCTTCTCAAATCAACATTTAGTTGGACTTGGTAAATATTTATTCTTTTGAGCCGTTCACACACAACATGCGTGAATCTGTGTTCTTATGGAGGCAGTAATGCATTCATCATAAATGATACAGAGTTTTGAGCATATTTTAACAAAAATAACCACACCACACAGTCATTTAAAAACACATTTGCAAAATACTGTTTTTCAACCAAAATGAAATGCTAATGCTGAATATAGACACAATATTTCAGATATGACAGATTGCACTTTTCCTTCTCAGTTTCTAACATTACTGTTACGAGTTGTCATGTGTAGCTGAATGCTTGGTGATTCTGAATCCTTGTGATGATGCATTCAGTTTCTGCAATGAGCTTTGCACTTAGAGAAGTTGAGTAACACAGAGTGGAGTGTTCGTTTCTTCGTTTCTTTTGTGTTCTTTAAATACTGGAAGGGAGCAGAAGTTCACTGAACTTAGGGGTCTCAGTAGATGTGGAGCAGGGTGGGTTTTAAAATTTGAAGGAGGGAGTGCATGTTCAGGGAGAGTGAGTGAGGAGGACAGAGAGGCTTCACTTTCTGTGAGGAGCACTTGGAGAGGAGGGAGAAAGGGGGAGGGTTTTCCCCCACTAATCCAGAATCTAATTTGCTGCTGGAGGCTTAATCATATCCTTGTGTCTTAGGTAATTGTTAGCAGCAGTTAGGATGGTTTTACTTCATTTCCTAAAGCAGGCAAGGACAATTTGGAATAAGGCTTACCTTCCAGGAGCTTGTCACAGTTTCACCTCATGGAATGGCTTCGCTCATACTCTGGTTTACTCCGTGGGCCTTTTAGGGTCAGGCGAGTGCATCTCTATGAGCTGCTGAGCACAAAGTGCACTTTACAAATCTCAGTGCTGATAACCAAACTGAGATGACAGTAGCACAGGTTTACAGTACACAACAGTTGTAGCAGGGCCAGTGTGTTCCTGGCAGTCTCAACACAATGCAGTAATGCTTTGCTTTTGTGCATGTGAGGTAGTTTGATGAGTCTTCTGGTGCTCCGTTTTCCCATATTTTTTTCTGATGTTACTGATTGTTTACTAAGTTTTCCTTTATCTGCTAAATAATTCCTGATGTTAACAAAATTGTTCCTACTTTCTGTTCTTATAAGTACAAAGACAGATTTAGTTTGTGTATATATTTTTATTCTTTAAAGTGAATTTATATTTTAAAGGAATTATGCATTTGGAATTAATTTAAATAACGAGTGGACATTGCTGCTGGCTCTGCCAAAGACAGGAGCAGGCATATTTCTCTGGCTGTTTAAATAAAGACAAGTCTAGATCCAGAAGTTCTCAATAGGGTAGATTTGGAAGCTTGCCTCCTGTCTCCCTTCCCCAAAAGTTTTATTTTGATTTTAGTATTCATAACCAGCTATTGATTTTTTCAACCTAATTTCCTCCCTGATGTATTTAATATCAAGCCAGATCTGCCATCCATCTACAAATCACCCTGGCTTTACAAGCCAGCTCTGCCATCCATCTACAAATCATAATGGCTTTAGTCAGGAAATTAGAAGTAGGCCTAATTTTTTTTTTGAAAGTAAAGGGTTCTTAAACCACTCACTTCAGCCCTCTCTCATGACTCAGCTTGTGTTTCTATTTGTTGCAGTTCCTGGCTCATGGACTTCATCAAGTTATAACATACAGCATATTGTAGCTGATTCAAATTCTGGCAATCAGAATGGCAGGTTGCATTTTTTTTCTTTTTCAAGAAAGAGTCTCCCTTTTTTGGGTATTAATTCCAGAATTATGCATTCTAATGACAGGACAGAGTCAAAATCAATTGCATTAGAAGGAAACATATAGTATAAAAACAGTACCTCTTTAATAAAGAAGAGGAAACCATTTAAAATTAATTAGTGGTAATTAATGACTGTAATTATGTCCTGAATTTCCTTGATATGATAAACTCTGTAATCAAAACCTTGTTCTTTGTAAAAGTCCTCTCGGAATATATTAAAAGGAGTAAAACTGAAGTTATAGTAAGAATAAAAATACTGAAGTTTAATGATCTTAATTTCTGACAGATTTTGAAGATGATTCAAAAGCATCACATAGTTCCAGTTAAGCATATGCCAAAGACATGGCTCCAGTGTGTTCCAGCCATAGGGGGATGATCCATCACCTTTGTCTTTGCTGCTGAGAGCAGAAATTTATCAAAATCAGCATTTGGGAATTTACATGGACTCACTTTGCCCTAGAATTCAATAGCAAATTTGAGATGCTCTGTTGATATTGATAAATGTTTAAGATCACCTCATAATTTTGTTGTTTCTATTATGTATAAAGTTTATAATACTTAATATAGATTATTCATCAGCATAATATATACAATCTCATGGTTTGGTTTCATATGACAGTATATTTTTATGCTACTTTGGGGGTGGAAAGACCAGAGAACTACTTTTAGAAGAGGTAAGTGTTCACCCAGATGGATTTTCTAAAGCATCTGAAAAACAGCAAAGTCTTACCTTTGAACTCTGAAAAAATTTCTGGATTTGAAACTCTTGTTGGGGCTATCTTTACAAGTTTTAAATCTCATAGGGTGGTATTTTCTAAGGGACAGATTCTGTTTGTGTGTTTCTGACATGATTGCTGGAAGAGGCGCTTTCCCCTACAAATAGCTCATCTGTGTCCTACTCAGCAGGTGCCCTGCAGGGTTCACCCACTGAGCTGAACCCATTGTACAGAGCTACAAAGAGGCTCTTGTCAAAGAGAATTACCTTGAGCTTCTGCACATAGATTAAAAAATAGAGGACTAAATTGTAGGATTCTTAGCTTGGGAAAAAAAACCCACCCTCTAAACAAAATATTGTGAAAGTCTCAAAGCCTGTGTCTGAGAAAAACTGTGTCTGAGATGTTAAGGGTCAAGAAAGGTACCACCTGAAAACAGCTAAGAATTATTGAGCAGACAGTGGATCTGTGCACCTGGAATACATGAGCACCAATACCAGGCATTACCAGGTGATGTCTGTCTGTGGTGCAAATCAGCTGTAGGAAGCAGCTTTGTTTTGGGCTTTTGTCCTCCCAGTATTTTTCTTGAAGGGACAAATACTCTTCCTATTCCTTTTATGAGATCATTGCGTATTTTTGCTTGTACTTATTGCTTGTAGTGTATAACTTTTAACACTCCTTATAAACTAATGATGTCCTACAGAGATATTTACAAAGATGACTCAGCTGAGTTGTATTTTGAACAGATTTCTTGTAATGTATCATTTATAGTGAAAGGAAAATTCAGTCTGATAGAAAAAGAAAGCTGATGGTCTAAAAAATGTGCTTTGCTGCCAAACCCTTCATGCAGATGGACTGGCTCTGTGTTTTGACAGTGTGTGAGGGGAATACCAGATGTCAACTAATCAATGTATACAGCACTCCAAACATGTTTATTTACCAATAAGTTGTTATTATTCATTTTCCTGTGAGCTGCTGGAATGAGCTGCTCAACAGCTCCATTTAGTTATTTCTGGGGCTGTATCCAGAACTGAAAGGGAAGAGACCCTACTGGAAAGAGAAATCTTGTGTCTTTTCTCCATGGGAACATGAAGTCTAGTGGAATTAGATAGGGGTGTTGAAAAAGCACCAAGTGAAAGTTTAAAATGTTGTTATAAATCACTGCATAAAAAATCAGTCATGTACAACACCTCAGGATTTATAGATCAGAAGTATTAATTTCAAGCAAGTTAAAATTTTTTCTTTATAGGTAACAGAGCAGTGGACTTCAAATCAGTTGGCTCTACACCAAATAGTTTGAAGATTTTAAATATTTATCAAGATGTACCTTTTAACCTTCACTCCCACTGCAAAGCAGCCTAAACTCTGTCCAAATCACTAAATTAATCCTTAGTGGCCTCTTCAAAATCAAAATTTCATTTCTTTAAAATGCAAGTGATACTATTAATGCTTGAAAATATACAGTACAAAAAAACCCTCATCTACCTGTCTATTTTGTTCTGGTCTGAAACCTTCAGCATTGTTAAACTATACATCCATAATATAAAATGCAATTTTAAATTGATTATTACAATTAGATAGCAACAATGACCTTTGAAGGATAAAAGGATTAGTCTTTTTTTCTGCTTTATGCTGCTGAAAAACATATGTGGACAGTGTAAATTGAATGATGTGAGAGGAAAAAGTATATTGCTGTGAAAGATTTTACTATGACTTGGATTCTGCAGTAAGTTTTGGGATTGCATTTTTCACACAGTTCAGAAGGGTCAGCTTTAGAACAGGACTGAGTGCTTCCCTTGCTTAGAGAACTTGGTGCTGAGGGAACCCTGGGGATCTCCCTGGCTCCAGCTCAAGTGCCCTGGTTCACCTCCTGAGCTGCCTTGGTTTTCCAGCAGCAGCTGCTTGGTGAGAGAGACTTGTAGGCTCCCCATGAAAGTACCTGGTGCCCGTGGCTGTGTTAAACTGATTTTTATGAGCTCTCAGTGAGTGCATCTTCTTGAGGTGCTCCATGCTGGGGGAGCTGAGCTCTGTGCACAGCTCTGCCAGTGCTGCAACTATCCTGAGTAGCCCCAGGCTGGGTGCTGCTGGTGCCTGGCTCGTGCCCCGCACCCATCCTGCACCTCCCAGCCCTGGGTACAGAGCCCGTATGTGGCATTAGTGAAAGGTGCCACTGCGGTGTCTGCCACCTTCTTGTCCAAGCTTGGGTGGGCACTGCCAAACCCAGCAGCCAGAAACGTGAAAGCCTGGGCTGTTGGTATGGCTTGGAAGGGGAGCTGAGCAGTCCTTGTACCTGCTGCTACCCCTCTGGATGCCAAAACAAGCAAGTGAACATCATGTTACACTTTTTTCTCCTGGCTGTTGCCTTAGTTTCAGGAGACATGGGTGGCTGAGGGGTGGCCTTGGGCAGGAGAAGTGTTCTGCCCACAGATATCCACAGGGAGATGTCAGCAAGGAGTCGGGAAGAGCGGCTTCTGAGAGTGCGCATGAGGGTCCAGGCGGCCTGCTGGGCTGAGGGGGAGTGAGACCTGAGAGCAGCCCAGAGACATGAAACTCCAGCAGACAAATCCCTTCTGTTTCTGTGCTGCTGGGCCCTGATCACTTTGCCTTTCTCTGTTCAGTCCAGGCCAGACACGTTGGCTTTTCTCCATTTGGAGACGTATTTTAAAAACATCTTGCTATGCTGAGTTAAGAAACTTTTTGATCATCTGCTGTAAAGTTAGGAAGTCCATGCAGGTCTAATTGAAACCTGAGGCCAAGCTCGGGTCCTGTCACAAACTGTCAGGTCCTTAAGTTTTCATGCAGTTAAAATGAGTAAAGATGCTGACCTGAATAATTGAATGATGTGGAGAGAAAGGCTAGTGCTAAGTAACCTGAAAGACATCTCTTATTGAATGGGTGCCTGTTCTGGTTTTGAGACAGGTTCCATATTTTGGGAAGCTTTAGTTCAAATCTAGACAGCCTGAGGTCAGTCTTTTGCTCTTTGATGAACAGAGAAAGGCCTCATGGAGTTATTGTAAAATTAAATCAAAATACTTTAATTGCCAAAAGAAGAATTGGGGTTGAAATGCTTCAGTACTTTATGATTTTAGGGAATTACCATTTACTTTAGAATCAGAAATCTTTGTGCTGTGTTTTTGCATGCCAACTTTCCTTCAAATATTTGCAATGCTTTTAACATAAGGTGAACTAGAGTAGTGTTGAAAACTAAACAAGGACATCCAAACAAATTCTTGTTATGGATGATGGTTGCCTTTGTTCCACATTATGAGAGCAATATTTTGACATATTGCAAAATAATGATACTTCAAAATACTTATCTCAATAATAAAATTTGTTAATATTTCTTAATTTATTGATTTTGATAACAATATAGTTTTTAGTCCTCTGTGACAAAGATAATACCAAATTTAGTGGTAGCCTACAGCCCAGTGAGCTGGGGAGGAGCAGAGAAAGGATGATTGGACAGGAAAATGTTCTGGTGCTCTCCGCCTATACCCAGCTCCTCATAGACTACAAATATGAGGTCACAGCTGATGCAATTGTGAGAATGTTTGTGATGGTTCTCTGCTCTCTGTGCTGAGCTGATCTCAACACTGGGGAGAATTTTTTTACTAAGTAGTTACTTGCATATGATATTTTTGAGTCAGTTTTGAAGTGTTGTGTTGGATGGGAAGAATTTTGATTATTGTGTTACCACATAAATTGTTTATGAAGACCTGAGAAAAGTTGTTCCTGGTTCTGTTTCCTAAAAAAGTATTCTTAAATAAAAGCTAATTATAGTTGTTTTGGTCTCAAATATGCACACATAGGTAAGCTCAATATTGTTTTGGTAAGCATATCTGTCATTGAATATACAGGTTTGAGAAGGATGTAGATATCAGAGCTGAGCAATCTAAACTGTAAAACCATCTTCCTGCTGGAAAGTAGGCATTTCTTTTTAATGGAAATTATTGAAATTACGTTTCTGAGTTATTGACCAAATAAGAAAAGTGAACATATATTTGGTCACATTGTCTTTAAAAAATAGCTTTCTTTTACTCATATCCACAGATCAATGAAAGATACAGAAAAAGATAAGTCATTGTACTTACAGCAGTGAGGTTCCTTCAAGCTCATCCTTTCCACAAAGCAAGCAAGCAATATTTTTTTACATTTGTTATGCCTATGACATAATCTTTAAAATATGATATGGGGTAGCATGTTAGCGAGTCATGCTATATATTAATAAAAAACTTTGAGAGTGTTATAATATTTGAGTATGAGAAAAAAGGATTGAGTTCAAAGATTTACATAAAACAATCCTCTCATTGATGTCTGATCCCAGATTTAACTGTGTAGTGGCATACCATTCAGAATCTGTGGTTGTCTGTATTCCTGGATCTTGGGGATAAAAGAGGCACACTCTTATGTCTGAGTTATGGTTTAACTCTTATGGGAGTTATGGTTTTTGCCCTGTAAGATCACACTGACTGCTCAGGTTTTTTGGGGTTTTTTTTGTGGATGTAATGCTGTTTGACAAGTTTCATAACTCACTGAACAATCGCTCCAAGCTCTTTAGGCCCCACCCTGCAGTCAGGCTGATCAGTGATTGCAGAAGATGAGTCCCTGCTGAGGGAGGGGATGACACTGTGACTGCTGCCCTATGACCGTTTCCATCCCTGGCCTTGGGCTTGACATTTTGATAATTTCAAGATTGTTTAATTCACACACAACTTCCATCAGAAATGTCTAGGAAAGGAACAGCGCCAGATTTCTGTGTGGATAAAAATCCTCTCTGAGTTGGAAGAATCCACTCTGAATGCTGCTGTTCTACTGTGGGTTGGGGAGATACAGAGCAGAATGGAGAGTGTACAGATTGCATATAATGCCATGGAAGGTGTGGTGAGATGGACCATGGGTGAACTGAGGTTCCAGGCAAAACTACAGAGCTTTTAGATCGTGCTGTTCCCCTCTCCTGCTCTGGGACAAAGCTTTCTGTGGAAGGTCTTTAAGAAGATTGAAGGAAAGGAAAGGAATTATCTTTGATAGCACATGGCTCCCACCAAATAATTTCCCTTGAAGTAACAACTATGTGTTGGAAAGACTTAGTTTTGGGAATCTTAAAGCTATAATCAGATGAGCATCTGAATTTTCCTAATTTTTTTCTCTGTAGCTAGTATGGAGATAAAGCATATTGCTCCATGATTAAATTTAAAGCTTTGAACTGGTTTGATATAAAACCAATTTATAAATTTCAACAATATTTCTATAGTTGATCAACAAATACTAAATTCATTAGTTTGAAAACCACATCAGCATTCTTTTGTAAATGTCAATAGAATCAAGGTTCTCTTTTAACTTCAGTTTTCTCTGTCTGCAGAGACATTTAAAAATTTCTAGGGAGAGAAATGTGGTAATTTATGAAAAAAAATGAATGGAGAAAAACTTATTGATGAGAATTTTGATCATTAAGGAGAAGTTTTCATAGTCAAGGTCTTATTCTATAAAGTGTTGGCTTTGCTGTGTTTTATTGAATCATGGGGCACTCACCACATGTCCCTGAGTTTCATACCCTTTATATATCTAGAATAATCATCCTCCCACCTACTGCCTAACAGTTTGCCAGAGATGCTCTGCTTTATGTAAATATAATTCTTGGTATTATACTTTACTTTTAATGTAAATAATGTAACTTACTGTATCCTAATACATAGAGAGAGTCAGATTGACATTTTATAGCCAGGGTAAACAGCTAATGCTAATAACTGTAGTAAAGACAGCATCTGCTATCCATGTGAATAACTTCCATAGAGCTTGGCCATTTTTCTAACACTTGTACAATTAGCATGGAATGTGTCAGAGTACCAGGAGCTCATATTAGTATTTTCTGAAAGACCTTATTAGGAGTATTAATTCAAGCTAACCTGTGGCTCCATAATATGAGTTTTTGTAATGCCCCTTGAAGGGAAAAATGAAAACTTGAAGAGATTTTACAAAGATCAAGTAGGTGAAGCCTCAAGATCCTGGTTTGTGGTACCTAGTATTGTTGTGCTTTATGGATAAGGAAACATCTGGAGAAGCATGGAAAAGTTCTGTTCTGCCAGCAGGCAGGAGTGAGACCTGTGTGATTTGCTCTGAGAGTCACAGAAATCTCTGGAAGAGCTGGGAAGAGAAACTAAATCTGTTCCAGTGACCAGGGAGAGGATGACTGAGGCAACACGTCCCAGTCCACAGCTGTTTGTGGATGTGTGAAGGTTTCTCTTTTGCTGAGTGCACACTGGGGGGAATTTGGTTTCCTCTTGCTTTACCACAGAGGGGTAAATGGGATTCAAGAGTCAAAACTTGTAGATTTTTTCTGCTGAGCTAATAACTAACAGATCACCATCTGTGTATACTAGTAGTGTAAGTCAGTCTGTAAGGTACCTAAGGAATTCTGGTTTAGATCTCTGTGTGTTATTATGGAGATCAGTGATTTTCGGGTTCAGAACCTGTCTCAGCCACAGGTTTATTTTTTGAGATTATTTTTCAGGGAAACAAAATGAGGTTTGTGCATTGTTTCATCATTAGTGAAGTTGTTTGTGTATTTATCTGAAGCTGAAAGTTTTAGTAATGTAGTCAATCAGTGCTTATATGTTAATTACACAGGTGTGGGAATACTAAATTGGCTTATGCACAAATGTAAAAAGATGAGACTGTAGAATGGGCTCTCACTGGAACAACAGCAAGACAGTCTTATGAATTAAGATTTCTATTTCAAAGTATTTAGAAATTAAATAGCTATTCTCTTCTATTTTTCTCTGAAAATAATTGTCACAGGCATCACAATGATTAATGTTTTCATAAGAAAAATATTAATTACTTAAAAGAGCCTGCTGGTTCCTTACTAGAACTTCCAATCATTCTTCCTAGTTTACACAGTCTATTACTCTAGAGGGTGAAATCCAGAAGTCTGCTCTCAGTGTTTATGCAGCTTCAATTGAGATCAAATCCCCAGCAGCTTCAGTAGGACTTTTACCTAAACCAATTTCTGAATAAGCATTTCAGAATCTGGACCCTAGTGGAAATATGTAATCTGAATTTAAAAATAATTGCTCTGAGTATACAGAAAGCTGCAATGTTCAGCAGCTGAAGAAGAGAATTCACAGCATCCTAGCTTTTAAATTATTAATCCCTATGAATCTGTTATCCTCTACTTTCCTTCAGAACTTGGAGGAAGGATAAGTTTTGTTGATGTCAGGTTTCTGATGCCAGTGACGCTTGCCGTTCTCTTCCTCAGCAGGGAGGTCTGGTTACTCTTTGCTGACCAATCCCCTGCTTATGCCTCTCAGCCCCAGCGAAGCCCAGGTCAGCTGTAACTTCTTGTGGTAGATGAAGGAATCTCCAGGAAGAAGGCTTTGTGCTTATGTGTTAGCACAGAGCCAGGGCTCCTCTGTGCACCTCAGGTGAAGGCTGTGTTGGGACACATTCAAACTTTAAATAACCCACTTGAGTAGTAAAAATTATGATAAATATTATTGGACCACATGATAATGCTTCTGTATTTGTTGTTGCCTGCAATATTTCATGTCCATTTAAAGGTAACATTCAATATTTTATCTTATCTAAGACTAAGCAAGAAGGGAATTGTACAATATGCTCATGTAGACACCCTTCTTTGACATTGTGTGTCTCCCATGTCTTCAAGCAGCAATTTGGCTAGAAAAATGTTCCTTCATGTAAATTACTTTGTCCACAATAGTCTGAAATAAAACCAGATTAATATAGAATTTCCTGGCTTTTTTGAGATTTTTGGCTGTGACAGTATTCATTGTGGGCAATACAGCCCTTGTCCAGCTACGTGACAGACTTAATATGGGTGACACATTTATATAGAGCCCTATCTGGGTCACCACATTACTGATTTGATCAACTGATGATATTCAAAGAATATCTTTCCTTTTTTTTTGCTGCCTTATGGGAGCATGTTTTCTCCCATGGTAATTGTCTCATGAAGGTCTAGCCTCTTCCCAAAGTTAGGGAAGAGAAATGCTCTAAGACAAATTAAGTTGGCAAATATCTCTGATTTATGTAGTATGTTGGTTTCACTCTCTCTAAGTTTCTAGATATATCAGTGTTGGAACAAGGGAGTAGTTCAGAGTATATTGTATAAATTTAAAAAAACAAAATTATCAAGGAAAATTTTATTTAATCAAACATCATGGAAGAAATACTACTGAATATGGTAATGCTCTCATTTTCCTTTGCATGTACTTGATTTGCATGTTATGTGACTTGGAGTACAGAATTCTGTATTCATATGGGCTGTGATAAAGTACAGTAGTGAATACTATCTGCATTTGGTGTTTGGAAAATCAAATGTATCTATTTTGGTGAAGTGTGACTTGGTGTGTTTGTTTCATTCTTTTTTCAACAGAACTCATTCTTACAAATTCTGAATCCCAAGTCCTAAAAAGTTTGGTTTAACGGGTTCAGATTTTTTGGTTTCGAGAAATAAGTCTTGCAAAAAGTTTTTTTACAGGAACCTAGTGGAATAATAAATGAAAAAATGGACACAATAGTAGGATGAGCACAGCCTGTGCATGTTTGTTTAAGAGTTTCAGTCTAAACCTGCTGGTGAAGACAACAAACTTTAAAGTGAATGTGCTGTATTATCCAGGGAACCATATGGTGCTGACAACTTTGCTGCTTGGATCCATCTACCACTCAGATGATAAACAAAGTAAGAAAATGGAACTTGATCATTTGTGGTTTATGAGAGGTCTGACATTGAGTTTGATCAGAAAATATAGGAACTTTGCTTCCTGCCTGTTACTTTCTACTAAACCTCTGCATTTTGAAAAATCTCATATTGAGACTTAACATCTTTGGAAATGTATATATATTTAGAGAAGTCAGAAATTATAAACACGTGAGAAAATGGAAAGAAAACCTTCCACAAAATTACAATAGTCTGTGAAGGCATGAGGGAAAAGGCCTTTATTTCTGGCCAACAATTATGTTTTATCTTATGATGTTCTTAGTAGTTCTTTCAATCCCCTTTGTCTTAAATGGTATCAGTACTACAATATAAAATCATCCAAAACACATTAGGAAGCTGTAAAAAAATAACTGCCTTCTTCATATGTTTTCTAATAAATTTAAATTTAGAAGTGTTCTCCATTCCTTAGTACAAATAAGACAGGGGCAGATATATAATTTTTCAAAGTTAGTTGTTAAATTGAATTTCCTTTCCCATAGCCAGCTGATAAAATCAGATTAGTCTGTGTGGGTTTCTCTTTCGGCAGCATAGGGAATCCTCCATAATGACCCGAGCAGTTAATGAGCAGTCACAGTTTCTTGTGCCATATCTTCTGAACACCATCTTCTTCTGTACTGGAGTCAGTTAAGAAAACCTTTGAAGTACAGAAGTGAAGCACAAGGACTGGAAATTTACTGGTCAAATTTCATTAGCTGCTTCTCTACAGTATGGAACAGCATCACATAATGACTTAAAACTGCCTGAAGCCTGTGTGGTAGGCAAGGTAGGTGGTGCAGAATCCAAGGAGTTAGCATACTGAGGGAGAATTTGATCCAAAATGGGAAGGTATTGCATGAATTCTTAAAATCATACTTTTCTCTTGTTTTCTATAGGTAGGCTGGGGATATTTTTAAAATCCTCCCACTGACCTGCCAAATCACAGGATGGAGTTACTCAGTGTCTCCTTTCCATTGAATGTTTTGCCACATGCAAACTTTCCTCTTCTGTTTCAATGTATTTCTCTGTTCTGCTAGGCTTACTTTCAAAGGAAGGCATTTTGCTAGCATATGAAGCTGCAAGGAAACTTAATCATATAAATGACAGAGTCCAGAGTCACAGGTCTAATGTCTTTGTCTAGTGGTACATTTCTTAGCATTGTGTGGTGTGATGATGATAGGAATTGCTTTTTATCATTTTATGCCCTGCAAATTCAGCTCAAAGAAAGCTAACATCTATAGGTTGTAATTATAATGGATTTTTTTCTCCTCGTTGTATGTGGATTAAAACCAAACCGAATTATAATATTTCTCTACTTTATTTTCTTTGCATTAGGAGTAGGGGAAGGTTAAATGTATCCGATAATATTTTCTCTGAGGAGAGAAGCTACCACGGAGTGAATTGCAGCTGCAAATGTGTGACACCAAAAGCCCTTTGATCCTGACTCACAGCTTCGGTGTCAATAGCTATTATCCCTGGACTAGTAGTTTACAGGTAGTGTCAAAAGCACCTGACATGTTGCTGGAAGCATGAAATAGATTAACTGATAATGAAGATTACTGCTGGTCTACAAAGCTTCTTCATATAGCTATATTAATAATTCCTTTGAATGCAGGTGATTTTGTCAGAAGGAAACAGTTTGATTATAGATGTTTAAAGGGACATAGAAGGCAATGAGGCTGTTCTGGTGTGTTAGAGTACCAGTTTCATAGTTTTGGTTAGTTTGATTACTTTGAAATGCCAGCAGATTGAATTGATTCTGAACTTGTTATTGTTTGGTCTGCTGATTGCAATAATCTTACCTAGAAGTAATAAAAAACTCTCTCCAAAACAAAACAAAAAAACCCAATCAAAACCTGTACTAGCAAGAATGCATATTTTTTGAAAGGAATAAATAGGAAACTTTGGTATTTATTGAACAAAAAATAAAGTAGGGCATTTCATTATTGTTGTTTTTTGGGGTTCAAAACTTTTTTTGTAACTTTTCTGCTGAAGGACTCAGGCATAAAATTGCCTTATTTAATGACAGGATAAGTATTAATTAACACTACTCATAATTTTATTTAATTTTAATTTTATTCTTATATTCTCTCAGGTGAGTTTCAGATATCACTACTTGCTTTCATTAGACTAAAATATTTCCTGGTTGACACTGCAGGCCACAATGGTTTGGTGTATTTCAGTTCCATTTTAATGTTACAGGAATCTTCCTTGGGCCGTTCTAACCTGTACCCTCCAATCTTAAATGAAACTTCTCCAGCTCCAGTAAAGACATAGAATTTAAATTAATGTAGAAAGCATTAAATATGACTTCATATTTTTCCCCATTAGTTTGTGTTGGATAACTAAAAAGTGCTCTGTATCTTGTATCAAGCCAGGCCTATCTCTATAATCCTGTAGTTTCATCTGAGCCCACAGCAAAGGGAAGCAGCACACACTGAGCACCGTTATGTGCTCATGGTAATCTCACTGTGACACATTTACTTTAATCTTTCAGTGATTCATGTTTGACACAGACTAGAATTAATGTTAAGAGAATTAAAAGAATGGGAAAACCTTTTATTTTTCAAATAGGGATGCAAAACAGGCAGAGAGTTGAATGCCTCTAGCCAAGACAATATATCAAAGAATGTTCTGTGACATAGACCCAATGATCGGGTGCTGTTGCCATGAGGGAGAGGAATTTTTTTGGAAAAAATATATAAATAAATCCAGAAAAACTAAACAAAAAAAATGCCATTTACTCTCCTCCCTCTAGAATAAAACTGCAGTAAAAGGTTTGCATGCGATGGAAATAACCAGACTGAGGCATGATGAATTAATGCATAGGCAATTTCTGTAGCAATCACTAAACACACTGAAGAAACCAGACACACACAACAGAAATGTCTTTTATTTCTTAAAGAGAGGCTTGGTGCCTGATGAAGGCTCAAATGTAAAAGTGACCAGATGAAGAGGAAGGAGGACGCTTTCTTTAAATCGAATAATTTGGCTTCCACTCTGCAAAAGCACTCAATGAGTTGCGTGCTGCTGGTGCTGTCATGCTCTGGCCAAATCTGTGACATCTCCCTCTCTAAGGCATTATGCTGGAAGTCTTGTAGGTTTCAGATCTACTTCATATTAGTGATTGAGAGGGTCTGTGTTGATACCACAGATGGTTACTCTTGCTCCCAGATCTAGCAGGCTGGAACTGGGCAGTATTCATAGGAAAGAGGAGGATTTATATAGGTTTCCCAGCCAGGGAACTTGCTTTCAGATTAGCACCATATTCATTTTTCCTTTTTACTAGGTAGAACCAAGAACATGATGATACTATTTATCAGCATGTTATTCTTGTGCTCCATAAACCTGACACAGGAAACTGGCCTGCCTAGTCATCAGGTGAATGATTACTGAATAATGACTGTTGACTTGTATTGGGACATATATCCAAGTGAAGCTAGGGCAAATTTCCCTTGAATAACAGCTTCTGAATTTTGTATGTCTTGCTTTGGAGAAATATTGGTTGGCAGTATTTATGCAAGAGCTCTTTTGAGGTTTCATTAGAATTTGGAAAAAAAAAAAGGCAATTCCTGCCCCCCATGTTTTTACTAGGAGAAAAAGATCTATAATTTCCAGAAGCAAATTATCATTTTAACTCTTGTTTCTCTCTTTTCTTGTCAAGCTTAAAAGAATGGAGTGCACTGAGGTCAGGAAATCTCAGTGTTGGTTGGAGGTGAAGTCACCAGCATTGCATTTCTGCACTAGTCACAACTGATAAATTCAAAACCACATCAGGTGAGGTTATTGTACCCTTGACTTGAAACGTGAAAGTCAATGCATGTGCAATCATATATCACTGTTAAACCTCTTCCTTGTCAAATCACATATCACTAATGAGTTTTTAACTGTGAGTTTGGCTATGTAAATGATCAGATTCCTTCAGCATTCATACGGTATGAACGGATAGGTAAAAATACCAATGTTATAGTAACTTCTGTCTTTTAGGTTAAAAAAGTGCGCATGATTTTCCTTTTTACTCAAAAAGAATTGCTAGCAAACCAAAATAGAAAACAAGCAAACAGAAGAGGGAATATTTGAACTAGTATATGAAAAATAATTATTCAGCACTGCAGACTACTCTTTTGCAAAGCTTTAAATAATATATGTACAGAGATTAGAAATCCCTGCAAGGAAGTTGTTAATTTTTTTTCCTGTATGCTTCTCTCCAATATTTTCTTTGAACCTCACATGGCATATCTTTTAGCCTAATTCAAAATGGTTTTTTACATCAAAAACTGCAGCCAAGCCAATATTTTTCCTTAAACTGGTTGTTCAAAGGGAAAAAATTGTTAAAGTTTCTTGTGTGAAAACATTCTGCTTCATGTTAGTGTGTGATACTTCCTTCTTTCTCTCTCTCCCTCTTTCTCAGGAAGTGTAGTAGTTTGGGAAATAAACACCTGTCCATACAATAGAGTATTTTTAAAAGATATGTCTGTATTTCTTCAAATATTGCATTCAATGAAAATGTTTTTGCTCTAAAACATGATAAAGAAACAGACCTTTTTCTTTGGGTAATGGATGGCCATACATTGGTTGAAAATCCAACAATTCTTTGTTGGTAAGTACTAGTAAATGGCACAAAGTTTTTGTGTTACAAAATTCTTTAGCTGAATTATAAAGTATGTGAAAGTGCAGAATGATCAGGGTTTAGAAACAAATCTAGAAAAACAACGGTATAAAGACATACTATATTAAGCCCTGCGGCAGTGCACCTTATTTATACAACAGAGAATGTCTACAGAATAAGCAACCAGCGCAACAGAGGTATGACTAATAGATAGGTATGAATCAGTGGATCTGCATTCTCCTCACACATCCCTCTTCCCAAAAGCAGAGAAAATGAAAGAAACCCCCTCCTGCGCTTTCTCACACATTCATCCTTTTCAAACCTGATGCTCACAGTTATGATAGTTAAATTTTAGCTTTGGGCAGCCCAGGGTACTAATCTTGCATGACCTGTTCCAAATGAAATCATGCCCTTATGACTCATTTGCTTTCCCTCTCTCATTTTTTTTCCTCCTTGAGGATCCTGTATCCAAGGACTCTCACTATCAAAATAATAACAACTTAAAAATAATCTAAAATCTCTATCTTGTTGCTATAGATATAAACATGAAGAGGTAGAGCATAGGTTTTGATATTGTGGAATCTGGATTACTTCTAGATCAGTTTTCCTGCTGCAATTTAGTTGCATAGAAGGACATTTTCTTAATATCAGGTTCATAACTACCCCTGAGTGCCAATAAATCAATATCTAATTGCAGTGCAGTTAAAATCAATTGATAAATTTGTTTTTATGGTTTTTATAGGGAGGCAACTACTAAGAATAGAAAGTACCATCTCTGCCATGATAAATCACCTCCAGGAAAACAGGCTTGTCCCACCTCAAGGTGGCCACGAAATCAACATTTCAGCAAGTGGCTTTGTCTCTAAAAAAATCCCAGATATTTTGTCACTAATTATTAATGTAAATTCAGATCTTCCAGGGTTTTTTTTTTTTAACAAACGTAGTACTTATGGGTTACTTGGAGATATATATATGGGTTTCAGCTTTTCCCAATACCTCTTCACAAGAAAAGAATATTTAAATTTTTTATTCTGGAAGATATATATCACTGTAACTGGTTTGTGCCTTAAATGTGCTTTTCTGTGCAGCTGGGGTTTGAGAAAGATTCCAGTGATTCATAGGCCTTGTCCTGGATCTTGTACAATAGCACATTAACCTTGGTGGAATATGTTAAAAGAACAGGGTCTTGACCTTGCAAACGTTACTGCATGTGCCAAGCTTCCCCTGCGGGACTCCCTGCATCTCCCCTGGAAAATGCCTAGAACCATATGCAGGAGTATTGATTTTGAAGAAGGAATAATGTTAGGGTACAAACCATACTCTGCTACTTATCTTGCTTTTCCAATGTAATACAAAAGCACTGCAATCTGCTTTCAGCTGTGATTGGAGTCAGCACATGAATACAGTGGGCTTCTGTCAGGATTGTTGGTTTTACCCAATCTCTTTGTGCTTCGCTGTTCATGTTTGCCTCTGCAATTAATGACAATGTGTTTTTCTCATGTTTCTCATCTATGGCTGGGTAACTCCAGACACAAATGCCAGATCTGATGAACCTGAAAAGAAAAGTAGGTAGGAGCAAATTTTCCAAGAGTGTTATTCTAGTTGACAGGTCTGCGCCTTGTAACATTAAGAATGCTTCACAAATGTTGATATAAATCAAGATAAAGCCAGGAGCAAACCACTGGCAGGATGGGGGAGCCTTGGCTCTGCAGTTTTAGCATCCCCAGAGCTGCTAGTAAGACTGTAGCTTTCAGCTGTGAATACTTTTCTCCTCATCCCAGAAACTAGTATAATTCAGGTTCTATGTCTGCCTGTATATATGAATCACATCAGGCATCCCCAGGGCCAAATCAGCAAACTTAACTGAAAATTTGATTCAAAATACAGTGGTTAAAAAGAAAAAAAACAGCCTTTTCATGGACTTTTGTGGGCTCAATCTCAGCGTGTCCCTGAAATCTAATTCTCTGGCTACTTCTGTGATTTTGGAGGTCCACATTTCTGGAGCATTTGGGTTTCAAAACACCAGCTTGGTCCTCCAGTCCTTATGTAAGAAGGCACATCTTAAATTTACAGAAATAAAAATGTAGTTGGTAATCTTGCAGAGTTTATGTGCAAAATATGCTGGTTATAGGCATGTTGCTTCTGGAAGGACAAATATTAGTTCCTCTTGGTGCTGCAGAGCTTCTCTCTAGTTTTTGTTGGTGAAGTGCTCAATCTGAGATTAGTAAAGAGCAGGGCAATCAACAAAGTACACAGGAGAGGAAGGAGACTGGAGCCAAGATAAGTGTTTGCAGTACTTTTTTAGAGTCACTGACTAATAATGAGGTGCCTTTTGCAAGTGAAGGGCGTTACCTCTCCTGAATGTAGAATTCTGTTCCTAAAATGTCTTTAACACCTGCAGCTGCTGATTTTGCTTTTCTGCTGTTGTATGGTTAAGACAGCAAGCACCAGAAAATAATATTTTGGCAGGAATGACTTTGTCTGTGCTTTTTCTTCTGTGGAGGATGCACGAAGAATCAAAAAATTTCAAGGGAGATCTCGTGGACAAGAGAGATCTGCCTGTTCCATACTGGAAGGTGGATGCCACAGTAGCATTATCAGAAATNGTCTGAGCTTTTTCTTCCGTGGAGGATGCACGAAGAATCAACAAATTTCAAGGGAGATCTCGTGCCACAGTAGCATTATCAGAAATTGGCATTGTTTCATTCTTTTGTGAATGTTCTTGCAAAGCCCTTGTCTTCCACTAGTGTGTGTAGCTCTCTCTTGACAGGGAAAATTTTTTAAATCTAAAGCCATTTGTCCGTCTGGACCAGTAGTCAAACTCTGCTCACTTAACCTCCTGCCCAGCTTCTCTCTCTCTCCACTCTTTCTCTTTCTGACTGGTCTCTTTTCTCACTTAAGCTCCCTTGCAAACTGAGAGAAAGATTTCTTGCTTTTCTACCATTCCTGATAACTTCTACTCCAGGAATCGGTGTACAAACTGTTTCCTGACACTCTCCTCAGTCCCTTCTTTGACTTGCTAAATGTACAGCCTCCATTAAAGCCATATGTATCTCTAAGCAAAGGCATGATCTTTTAAATTAACAGTGGAATTTGATGTACATTCTAGAGCAGTAATTCCCTCTTTGATGTATTTGTTGTCTGCATCATTTAGATCTCTGTACCAAAGAGGGGTGTTGCTCCAAATCTGAACAGTAAGGATGGTAAACGCATGGAAAAAATGCCCTCTAGACCTTGAACTTCCTAAGAAACCTTCATTTACTTCCATCAAGGTTTAGGGAAAAGCAAATAAATGTCTTAACATCTGCACTGTCTACTGAACTGCGGTTGCTGAGTTTAATGCAGCATTTGCACCTAACAGAGTAAATCAGCTGTGCAGCAGCTTGAGCTTCTGATTATAATAAGATAGGACAATATTCTACCTGTAAGACATGAAGCCACATCTCAAACACTGAGACAGAGAAAAAGGAAAAAAAAAATTAAATCCCCCTGTCCTTGAGGAAAATGGATCTTGTGGAGACTTTGGAAGTCTATTTGGCTATTCTGCAGTAAAGCAAGAGAACAGCCCTTACTGACGGTTTCTGGACAAGATTTTTGATCACAGCTATTACAGAATGCTGAAACTCCGTGGCATGGAAACTTCTCTCCATTTCCATGTCTCTCTTGATGGTAAACATTTGAAATATTTGCCTTAAAACTCTTCCTTGAGTTTTAAACTTTTCTATATTTTTCTGACATTACTAGAATTAAAATTGTCTTTTTTCAGATGTGGGCAAGTTTCTCCTACATTCTTGGATTCCAACTAAGTTCCCTGCAATTTTGGTTTACCTTCAAAAGGTCCTTAAGTTTCCAGGGAACAGACTATGACAATTTGAAAAGGGCTTAGCCTCGTTTGGAGTTGTCTACCAAACAATGACTGTCCCTGTTCCCCCAACAATTGCTTCACTCATCACTTGAAAAAAAGCTTACTGCTGCACATATTACAATGTAAAATTGTCTTTTTCATGCAGTCTTTGAACATTTCACTACTTTGTACTATTAATTTACTTTTTTTTTCTTTAAATGTAAATAACCCCCCAACAACAACATCAGATGATGGATTCTCTTCATTTATATAACCTTGACTTTACCAGGTGCATTTATCCCGGAAAGGCCTGGCAAGCCCCAGGGCTCTCATTTTTCTTGTAATCTCCTTTCATTGGCATCTAAAGTGGCATTAAGTATACAGACATTTTGACCTTGAAGTCTTCTCGATGGAACAGAAAAGCAAGACCCCTTAAATAATAAAAGAGGCAGTTCATAGTTTTATGGGTATAAAATGAGATCCCATTTCTTTTCAAATGCTGTGGTGATTTTTCAGTGTCTACATTTACTGTCTCTTTGGAGACTTACAAGTTTGTTTCTTTCATCTCCTGAAAACACAACTGAAGTCTAGAAGGCATCATCTTTTTTAAAAAAATGCTCCCCATTTTCAGTTCTGGACATGCTAGTTCTCTTTCACCATCTATACCCTTTCATTCTTCCTATAATAATCACTCCTCTTTTTCCTATTACTTTTCTTTTTCTTGACAAAAAGCTTTGTGTTTCATATTATCATGCTCTATTTTGACTAAAGTTCCTCTAGCGTTTTGGATATTTGGTATTAGTCCTTAACTGCTCACTGCACAGACTTCATAAATACTATATTAGCTTTCTCTTTAACAAAAAGAGCCAAAATGTCCTATTTTTATTAAGAGTACGGTGATGAAAACTCATATAATTTACTTTTGGTACAGTCTCTCATTAAGAGAAATGGAAAGCTGATTTTATAGTCTGAATTGGTACCTTGATAATATAATAGCATATGTCTCATTGACAGAACACAATAAAATGTATTTCATTGATACAACACTCCAGTTTCATTTTAATAAGTAAAGAGTTCACAGTATTCCAGACAATTCATTCTGTGATCAAAGTGTTGGCAGAGATTTAAAAAAAACGTTGCTTGCTGGACATATTCTCCTACATTTCTCTATGGCACATAAAGCATTTAGGACTAATTACCATTGTCACCTTTAGAAACCACGGCTGGAAAAACTGCAAAGAGAAAAATTCAGACCCTGTCATTGTGGCTCTGTGGCCATGATGTCTCCAGGCCAGGGAGCAGCAGAGTGGCTGTCTCTTTGGGATGGCTCCATGGCTGCCAGGAGAGTGGCTCTAGCACGGCAGGGCAGAAACCTCCCTGGGAGTTCATGGCCTCTACAGCAGCAAGCTCAGCATCTCGGGTGCCTCTTCTCGGGAGGGCTGCAGCTTAGAAAGGACTCGTTGCCTTTAAAAGGGACTGAAATTTCTGGGGTTTTGGGGCATAGATTGGGTACGCTGACAGGAGGATACACAAGGATGGGGTGGGGGGGTTACAGGGCCTGCAGCGCTGTATTTTAGATATTAGTTGCACTTCGGGAGCCATTATATTGATGTAGGAAACTTTTCTTCCGTGAACATTGTGCTGAAGCAAGCTCTGTGCCAGGTTACCACTGAGTGAGTTTGCTAACCCTTGAAAAGTGAGGCACAGCTCAGTGGCCTGTGTAAGCTTCTTGTCCCTTAAATGCCAGTGTATGAGAATTTTATATTCTCCCTCTGTGCTTCTCTTTTTCATACTCAGTTGTTCATTCTTCACATTCTCAACTTTGTTTTCATCCTATTTCTCACTGGAGTTTTCCTCTGCTTCCTTACTGATTCCTTCATTTGTAGTCTCTCCTAAGAAGAATAACAATCAAGTGACATTCAATTTTGTACCAGCCTTTTCAAAACAGTGTGATTTGAAATTAAAGAGCTTGAATATACTATCTACAAATCGACACAGATGTGTTGTGGATAAATCAAAATTAAAATATTCTGGGAATTGTTTTTAAAATTGCAGCTTACATATGAATTTACAAGGGTAGTCCTTAGCCTTGAAAAAACCTTCACTGGGATTAAAATTGTGCAGTGGACTAATCCCACTAGAAAACATGCTGCAGATACTAGGGTGGTTTTTTTATGTAGGATAAAACTGCCGAGATGGAATGTTTACTCTGTGTTGTAAAATGATGTACAATTATATTGTTTTTCCATGTTTTTGTATGCCTGTTCATTTTATATATAAATGTGATGATTAAATATATAACGTTACATAGGAATTTGGGTGCATTCAACTCCACAATTCCACCATAAATAAAATCAATGCTTCCAAACTATCCTCACATTCTTCTTCAGCAGATAAATTTACATGTGATTAAGTCCTTTGAAAAGGAGACTTCTAAGCACGTGCTTATGTACTCTGATATAGATAAAAGTAGTTTATGGTCTGAGTTAAGATGTATAGGCATAATCCCTTACCACTGGAAATTTAATTGTTGAATTTAGCATCACATGAGTGTTAATGTCTGAAAGCCTGGACCTCATTTACTGCAAATTCATTAGAATTCCCTAGTAAAAATTTTGGGTGTATAGAGCTTCATCTGCAGTGCTAAAAGATATTCTTACAACATGCTGATGTCAAAAACAACTGCAAATGTTTTATACAAAGTCAGATGCCTAATCTAGTGTGTCCAGTAGTTCTGACTGTGTGCATTTGTTAGGAGTTATAGGTACAGTAATTCTGACTTATTTCACTTGTATAATGCTATGTTTGTGAGCTGAAGGCCTGGATTCTGTGGTGCATGTAACCAGACCAGGGTAAATCCTGAGAAATGCTTTATCCAGAGTCATCTTCTCTAGATGATTCTTTTGCATTAAAGCTACTTTCACAGTGATGTCTTCAGAGAAAAAGTTTGAAACAGACGTTCAGATTATCATATGGAACAACTCCTGCAATTTTATCTTCTCACACAAGACTTAAATCTCTTTTGAAAGAGATAATTAATTTTTAATGATTTTTCTGCAGAACCAGCCAAATTTTAAAAACTAAAGCTGATATTAGCCCAATGAATGAATGACATCAATTGAAATGTATTTTTTTTTCAAGGTGATTGATGTAATTTTGTATTAGAGTGACCTTTGTTAGAAATGTTTTGACTATAATGATTTCCTGTCCTTTCTGCTCAGCAATCAGAATAGCAGAACTGGCATCAGCCTGTTTCAGCTGCTTGCTGTTAATGCTTGAAGGGAAGCAAGCTGCACTGAATGCCTGCCTGAAGGATGGGCAGTGGCTACAGGAAGGGTCAGCATTAACAAGCAATGGAAATGTGAAATCCCAGCCTGAGAGGTCAGTAAGGAACCAGACCTGGGCCTCACACATCTGAAATTATAGTCAAATTGCTATCTTGAATTTAATTATTTAACTTAGATTTCTTATCAAGAGATTTTGTTCTCGAGGGATATGCATTTCTGACATGTGTATGGGCTGATTCATTTTTTATAGATTGATCTTCTTTGTGTTGGAAATCTGGCAGCTAGAAAACCTGTGATTTATGCTTGTGAATGATACCTATTATATAGTTATAGAAACATACCTGCATCTGTAAAACTGATTGATAGCTCCTTATTTGAAACCTTCTTATTACAAGTGACTAGAAGTGCTGAGGATGGCAGTGATCTTTTGTAGATTCTCTGGATGAATGTTGTTTAAAAGATATTTTCATTTAACAGGAAGAAGTACAGTTAAATTTCTCTCTGTGAAATTAGTTTTAAAAAGCATGAGTCAAAACTTTATACCATTCAGGAAAACACAGTTACAAAAATGTAATGTTCATTCTCACTTCAAAAGAAAAATTAAGAGCAATCCTAAAACTAAGGTGCAATAGGTGCTTTGATTACATGCCCCACGTGACCCGCTGGTTTTAAAATGTGTAGGCAGTACTGCAAACTTATTTTAATTTGAACACTATTAGATATCATATCCACACAGGCAAAATACTGAGCAAGACAGACTCACTATGGCAGATGTTGTTTTTTCCTTCTTTATTTTCTTACTTTTACTTTAGAGAAGAAAATAATTTTTAACATGTGGATCCCTGTTTGTAGGAAGTGATGTAGCAATATTATTGCCACGCTATTCTTTCAACTGTGAAGTGAACTTTTTCATAACAGCTCTATGATGTGAATATTTTAGTAAATAAATCAGAAATACAGAATATAATAGAATTAAAAGGATCTGTTTAAAAATAATGTTGTAATTACAAGCTACCAGGATTTATTTCATAGAGCATATGGCTTCTCTAATTAAGAGGAAGGCTGTTATTTTTTTATCTTTTAAGCTGCATGTAATACTCTAAGTTCTATTAATGTGCTGCCAAACTTGTCAAATGTGCCTGCTTTTGCAGCTAAATTTTTGCTCTTGTTCAGCCCCCTCTAATCAAAGGCTGAAGTTAAAAAAAAAAAAAAAAAAAAAAAGGCAGAATAATATTGAGCTTTGAAGCTCATGCTGGACTTTTTGTTTTAAAATTCTTCCCCTATTCTAACTCTTGAGTTTACTGTCCTGAAGATCAGTGCTCCCATATATTTGAAAGTGTTCACCTGACATACATCCTTTATTTAAGGCTTCTGTCTCCTAATTTGAGGTTGATAGGATAATGCATTTATTACATGATTATTGACATGTCAGCTATTCTGAACATGATAATGCTAAGGATGGTCCTGGCTGTTGCAATAGAGTATAGGACATAGTTTTCATAGTTTGGAAAACAAATTTTTGCATTCTCTGTTGTTTACTTAGAAAGAAAATTCCCATGTTAAGTAGGCTGACAATCTGGGAACAATATTTT
Organism: Bombycilla garrulus; assembly: GCA_013400315.1. NCBI lineage: Eukaryota > Metazoa > Chordata > Aves > Passeriformes > Bombycillidae > Bombycilla > Bombycilla garrulus. Next base: position 600,466 of record VXBU01010442.1, read on the forward strand.
AAGAGAAAACTAGGCCAGAGCTCACTCCAGAATTTCTCCTTGCTTTGCTAAGTATATCTACTGGAAGCCCAAAATTACCAGCTGTCAGTCGTGAATACCTGGTGGGCACATTGTGTTTTGGTTTATTGTCTGTTCAGAATGGAAGAGGATTAAAGGAGCATTTTTGTCACATGCATCTGACTTTGTAGATAGTAAGATTTTAGTGCTGAGCCCTGTCTTGCTGGGTCATGGAGCAGAAAGGACATTCCAAAATACACTAAGCTAGGAAAAGTAATTGGCATTTTTAGGAAAAATGTCTCTCCTAGATGCACCCCTCTGTTTCCACTCTTCAGTGCAGTGTGGCTGTGGGTTGTACACTGCCCAGCAACCCAGCTCTAGGGCAATCCCAGGCTGGCACAGCTTACAGGCAGAGCCCCAAAACAAAAATGCTTCAAAATGCCTCAGCTTGGAGATCTGCAGAATAAGATTTGGCATGTGTTTCTTAAAGCTGATCCTATGACAATATGAGCAGCTGCTGGTGATCCTGTGAGGCTTTTGGCTGTTTGAATAACTTTTGGAATATCTAGACTTTTACAGGAGGATGTTGGTACCTCTGGGAATTGAGGTTAGATGCGATCCAGAAGTTCCCCTTGCCCTCCCCCAGAAAACAATGAGTTTATCAACTAATAAGTTTTGCTTCATCTGCCTCCAGCCTGCTACCCTTCCATTAAATAGCACTTAGTGCACAAGTCATCCTTCTGTTTTCAGTGGGGGTACTCAGGTGAGTATCACTTCACACATGGAGAGTGACTAAATTGCCCACCACCTGGTTGTTCTTACATTAGTGCTTATTGGCTTGGATATACCCATAACTTCCAGTTATTAAAAAAACCTAAACCAAACCAAAACCCCAAGCAAATAAAAATCCCCACCTCAAAAAAGTAGAAAAGCAATAGGAATTGAAGGTTATTGATATCTTTCTCTTATTATGTTTGATTATTTGTAATGCAGACCTATCCACACTAGTTTTATATTTATGAATTCACATGCTAGTCAGTCATGTAATGATTTTATTTTTTTTTTTTGGTAACAACAAGTCCAGCCCATTCTCTTTGTATTTATTTTGCACATTGGCTTATCAATAAATCATTCAAATGATCTTAGTCATCTACTGCAACATGAAGAAGCTATTCTTTGTTTCTGTCAAATCTGCTTCTGAAGTTATCTGTTCATAGGTACATGAATATTTATACAGATGACATTTTCAAGGGATTTTTGGCCCTAGATTCCTAATGGAGAATAATATTCCTGTTTAAATGAGTTTAAATTGTTTTCTTTTAATTTTCTATGAAACATGATCACTGCACATAAACTAATGCTTTGTTCACTCATTTTGATCCCTAATAATGTAATCATATGCAAAAATTATAAGCATTCTATAAACACTGGTGAATTATAATTAAAAGCAGATTTGATAAGGTGCTCTTCATTGCTAATTGCCTTCTGGAATTGAAATCTGAAGATTCATGCAGGATGGTCTTTAAGGAAAGTCATGTTAGGTATGGATTTTGTGACTATATTCTTTAATGATGTCAGTAAAGAGGAAGGAGGTGTTGAGCTATATTCTCAACACTGATACTGCCAGTGGCTACAGTTGAAGATTCACCCAATTATTGCACATGGAGGAAAATATCATGGACTTTGCATTCCGGTTCTTGGTCTGACCACACTCCTTTTTTATCACCTCAGGTTCTCACTGGGAAAAGGGCTGTAACATTGCACTGGGATCTGTTGAAATGTGTCATATTTGATCAGTTTTCTGTAAAATGTGCAGAGGTCTCTGCACAGCAATGGCACTTAGAAAGTTATAACATATTCACAAATAAGTGTTTTTTTCAAAGGAAACCTTTAACAAGGTGCTTCTGGAATGTTATCCATTCTCTGCTGCATCCTTAAACTCTATGCTCAGGGTCATCTTCAAAAGCTGAATTTGTGAGTAAGCATGAAACAGATTTGTCAAGCTGCTGTCCACAAAGTACTCAACAACCTGCATCGTGAAAGGTGGAGGAAAAAGCCAGATGCTTATAGCTTGAACATTTTTTTTACATTTCAGCTATCAGTTTGTTTAAAGGTGATTATTTTGTTCACATAAAATAACATCAAATTAATACGAGACTCAGGAACTGTCCCACTTGATGGTATTGGACTATTACAGAGGCAATAATTTGTACTATATGTGATTGATCTATATCTATATACGTATCTTAGCAAAATGCCTACAAAAATAAGCCAGTGGCTGAAATTGATGGGTCCCTTGTGTCGCAGGGCCTGCTGTGTGAACTCCCTGAAAGAAGCCTTTGTTTCCATAGGCAACAGAGCTGCTGTGGCACTATGGATCAAACACATCCGGATTTACTTTTATGCCTCTGAGGTAAACAGTTGCCTGCTGCACTACATAAATACTGAAAGAAAAACTCTCTTTCAGTAAAAGACCTGACCAGCATGAACTGAGGGGAACTGCAGGCTGCTGAGGAGAGACTGGTGCAGGCAGCTTCTCGGAGAGTGCTACATGTGCTGCCATTTTTGCCTTTTCTGTCATTTAGTGCTCTAACTTTTTTGTTGTGTCTTTTTCACAGCTTAAAGACTAATAGCAAGAAAATCTCCAATGCGATAGTTTTTCCTTCCCCCACATCCGGGGAGAATGAATATGTTTTGGTTGCCTTGTCACAGTGAGGCTGGAGATGAAATTATCAAATGTTTGTGCTTTTGACTATTTGAATTGTAGAATTAACTGCACCTTCTGATCTCAGCCAGCCTAAACTGTTTGATACAGCTAAATGGAGAGTTTTAGAAGACAATGGAAATCTGGCTGGGTTTTGAAAGCATACCCTACTATTTTAATCAGGGTGAATGAAATTAAAGCAAGATATTATAGAAGGCAATGCAGGAAGAATGACCTTTAAATAAAAAAATAAGATGTCTTATGATTGTTGTTGTGCAAGAAAAATTAACCATGAAGATCAAAGAGAAATATTACTTACCGATAAGTTATGTCTGGTTTTGCTGAGTTTGCTTATTCATCTGATTAAAATTATGCCATTCTGTGCAATCTGTGCTTAATTTATTTTGCACTTCCTATTTGTTTTGCTAATGGTTTTGTTCCCTAAAAGGTACATTTCCAGAAGCACAAGCCACAGAGACGTGGTACACTCCTCTGACTCAGTACAAGTGAAGTCTCATCCTGAATTAAGTACACAAAGTTTTACAGATGTTGCGGTGAGAATTTTTTGATTGATTTTAATAGTATCCACTGTCACATTTCTGAAACCACTTTTAAACTGCAAATAAGCAAACCCATTGAATTTCCGTCTCAGAAAATACATTTGTTCTGCTGCTAAAAATGCTCTTGGTGCTTACTTATGCATCTTCATGAAGGGGAAGTCCTCACCCTATAGACAGAAGTTTGAGAGTGTTCAGAGCATGGAACTCTGCTGCCAGAGGGCTGCCTCCCTCTTACAGGGCAGATTTTCCAGTGACCAGCTGGTGCCCCTGCAAAGGCGGCACGGGGGCATCCCAGATACCCTGTGCTGAACGAGGCTCCTCCCTGCTCTCCACGGGAGCCCCAGATTGTCCCTTCCTGACCTTGCACTGCGCCTCCTTCAGTGCTCTGCTTCCAGTGGAGTAACTTCAGAAAGGGGGCATGGGACATGCCTTTCGGTCTGTTACTTTCTCTCTCATAAGAGTACCAAATATTTTTATCCCAGCTACTCTTGTCATAGAAATACTCTTTGGATTCATAGAAATGCTCTGCTTATTTGTTCTGATTAAGGCTACTGAATAAACTAATTATTGAGAGCAAAATTACAGATGTCATTTTAAGGCAGAAATGTGAGATAATTCACAAAGTGAATATGTGATAGTCCCAAAGTGATGAGCATGGGCAATGCATATTTTTTTTGGGTTCTGTGTCTTAGGTCTCTACATCCTTTTTTGGTTAACATGAAAGCTTTTCAAGGTCAGCAGTACCATACAGGTAATGATGAGCCTGGGGAAGGCTTATGTTAAATGTGTCCTCAGTGTTCAGGTTAATCTTTTCAATTGTGATTTTTTTTTTTCATAAATGGATACATGGAAAGACATTACCTGTGTCACAGAAGTATTTTTTATGTCTTTAAATATTATGGTGGTCTATTTTTCAAATAAGAGCTTAATTTATGCATTAAAAACTGACATTCATTAACAATCTCCTGACTTCAAGTACTTTATTTAGGAAAATGTGAACTCTGGGTACCATGAGGTTGTATAGATGTAAAAAGTAAAGGGATAAATAAAAATAGGGCAGCTTATCTGCACTTTTACGTTTAATCCAAAATTGCATGTTATTTTATCTGACCCAAATAGGTGGAAACAATAAGTTAGTGAGTTGAACAGATTACCAGTGTCTTGAAAATGGAGATCAGTTTATGTACTGCTGGGCTGAGCCCTGTAGTCCTTATCTGATCTTGTGAGCTCTGCCTGCTACCTTCACTTTCCATTTATTTTAGTGAGATGTTGATTTTCGTTAGCATGAGTAGCATTTGGTCTTATTTTGTGAAGATTTGCAAGGGTCATTGTTTGCCAGAACACTTTGAGCTACTAGGAAATCGTGCGTTCTTATTCTTTTCTCTGAGACTTTTGTTTCTTAGGATTTCCTTATTATAAGGATCCAGCTGTCATTTATTTCCCTGTGCATGAAACGGAACACAAAAAGATAAAAGAGGTTTTTTGGAAAATACTTTTAGCCTGTTTTTTATAGCAATAATATTTTTGCATTTGTTTATGTATGACTGTCTAAATGTCTTGTCTAATAACTTTCAAACCCACTGACCGGTGTCAACCAAATTTGACAGAAGGGAATAGTCTCAAGGATAATTGAGTTCTCAGTAGCTTTGGAAAAATAGACCCCATAAGCATTTTGACTGAGGGAAAGACAGCAGTGAAAGCTCACATTTTGTGAGAGGTTATAAATTCCCATACCAGGAGAAAAGCTCAAATTAGAGCTTAAATCATGAGATACAAATCCATGGAAAATCAAGCTGCATTTATTTCAGGCTTCATTGTTTCACTTTTGTTTTTAATAACATCTTATGGGATTTAGAGATCAAAAAAAATCTAATCTTTTGTATTTGTCATTATTTGCACTGTTTATTTAGTTTTCACTGTCCAAACTTATTGAAATGAGATTATTTTTCTCTTTTTGTATTTTGTCAACATAAAATGAAGCATCAGTTTATGAGGGCCAAATGGTTGTGTTTGCTATTTAATTACTAATTTCTATCCCTTGCATACTTTAACAACATTATTCCACATTTTATTAATTTTTAATACAAAAATTATATCATAATCTTTCTTTGAAAATTGACTTGAAGAATCTGCAGCCAGTGAGCTGTGCAAGGTACTCCCCTTGTTGCCTCTGGGTCTTTGAATTAGACTTGGGGAAATAATTCTGAGCTGTTCTTTGTTTGCTACGGGCATCTTGCTTCACCTAAACATGCAATGGGATTTGACATCAGTGCTGTTTCTCCTGGCTGATATTGTGATTAAATTCCCCGATCTGAGTGGGTATTTGAACATGCCAAACAAATCCTTCACCTTTGCTAGTCTTCCCCAACCAAAGGCCACTTTCATGCCCTGCAACACCTATGCTGAGGAAGGAAGGACCCTGGAGAAAATACACGGCAACCTGTGGTAATGTGCATTTTCTGTGACTGCTCACTTTGGTGCAAAATTACCAGTCTATGCTCTTTTTTCTAAAATTTCTTCAACGTGTTAGATATTGTCAAGGAGGTAAGGGAGACTGTAAATGCCTGCTTTATCCTGTGTTTATTCTGGCGGGATGAGCTGTGCAAAAGTCAGCACTCTGTAGTGTGCATACTAACAGTATCATTGTAGGTGGAGATTGTGCTCTCTGAACAGTGCTTATAAGTGTGCTAAAAATTAAACCAGATAAATTATCCTGAAAAGTTACTGTGTAATTATATATTCAAAAAAAAATTTTAAAAACATTTTACACTTGGCACATGCATTTGTTCAAAGTGGGTAGGAACTGAGAGCAAACAAGCAAAAACTTCAGGGTCTTGGAGTAACTTGCATGCCTGTCATCTAAGTGCCTGTCATGTCACACATCTGCTTTGTGATATGCCACTGCCTTTCTATAACATGCCACATCCTAAGCAGTGTGCTGAGTGACAGCATGTCACTCACCTCACTGTCATGCACAGTCTTGTAGTACTGAAATCTTCTCAGGCAATGGGTAAAAAATTGAAATTTGCTCCATGTTTGCACAGTGAGTGGTGAAAGAGTAGGGAGAGAAATGTATTAAGGGAAAAATGAAAATAGACTCCCACTTATTGGTTGATTTCTGTTACCAGTTAATTCTAGTCCCATAAGCATACATTTTGCACATGTTTGGTACAATATTCCACCCATTTTCCTTTGGAAAGAAGCTGCCTACACTGTAGGCACTCAGGAGCTGGGCATTTTATAAATGTATGTCAGGGTTCTGACAGATTAGCTCTGACAGATTTAGATGCAGTGATAGAATGCTCACACTTTACACCTTGCTTCTCAGCTGGAAGTAACCACCTGAAGAGCAAAGGCACCAGAATGGATGTGTGATGTAGCTCCCAGGCCAGTGGCAGGCCAGTTGAAACTGCTTTTGAAGGTAGCACTCCCTACCTGGGAACAAGCATCCCATTTTGTAATACTGGGATGAAGATGAGTGGAGGGAGCACTGTAAATCACAACAGGTAAATATCTGAGGGAAATGTAGCACTTCTGCTGAATGGGCTGGGGGATCTTAGGGAGGATGTGGGAAAGGCCAAGATGCTCAGCACCTTTTGGCCTCAGTCTTTCTGATAATACTGGCCTTCAGGAATACTGAGTCAGCTGCTGCTTAACCCCCTTACTGAAATGAACAAGGGGTTAGAGTGCACTCTGTGAAGTTTCCAGTTGATACAAGACTGGGAGGAGTCTTGGATACACCAGGTACAGAGGGACCTGGAGAGTAGCTCACAGAAGTCTCATGAAGTTCAAGAAAATAGAGCAAAGTGCTACACCTGGGTAGCAGTAGTCCTGCATGGCAGTAGCTTCTGGGGGGCAGCCAGCTGAAAAGAAGCTCTGCAGTGGAACACCTTGGTGTCCTGGTGAATGAGGACATTTCCACCAGGTCCAGTGACATGAACTTTCCCCTCATATCAGCAGTGGTGAAAGGCACTGGTTGTTGTGTCCAATTCTGGGCTCCACAGGACGAGGTTATGACAAGAAGAAATGGGCACAGCTGAAATATGGGACATTCCAGTTAAATGTAGGGAAAAACATTTTACAGCAGAAATGATGAAACACAGGAGCAATTTTGAGACAGAGCTTGTGAAGTCTCTTTCCTTAGAGATAGATATTCAAAACCTGTTTGGATCTGGCTCTGAGGAACTTGCTGTGGCTAGCTCTGCTCTGACCGAAGGGTTGGACTAGAGAATCTCCTCCAGAGATGCCTGGTGCAGCCAGTCTGAAAGTCTGCAATTCTAAAGCTCACACTTCAAACTCCCCAGTCTCTAGACCTGAAGACAGTTGTGCTTTAAAATTTGCTTACTGAGTTGCTTTACTTATGTTTGATTGTCAAGAGAATACAATGTGCAAAACACTCCACTGGGCTAGTGTTTGCCAAAGACTTGTACAACCTTGAGCTAATAAGGGTAATAGAAGTAGGCAGTGGTGAAAATCATGAGTTGGCAGTTTCACAAGGTGCCTACTGGGAAAAAAAATCTTAATAGGTATTTCTTTAACATTTTCTTGGTATTTTGTGAGGTAAATTTCCTTTCTTCTTATGCCATTAGGCTGGTGTACAAACTACTTTGAAACCAACCATACTGGAATGAATAGTTTCTTCAAGCCATTACAGACTGGATTTTTTTAATTTTTTTTTTTAATTTCTTCTCCTAGAGAGCTCTTTAGCAGATTTAACTTTGAAGCCTTTGTCTCTTTGAATCTTATTGGCTTCAGCAGCAATTTGTAACTCCTAGCATTCCCTTCCTACTGCAAATATGAATGTAAGTCTCTACATTATTCATTCTTTATAAAGTGAGAAGGGAGAGTTGTAAACTGCTGAATTACAACCTGCAGTTGCCAAGAGGCAGGAACAACTTAAGAGCAATTTAATTGTAGATGTTTTCCTCCTTTCCCCTTTAACTCTTTCCTCAGGGAAGGATAAACACTACAGGCAGTTGAATAGTAAAGGAGCTGTTCTGGAGACAGAGACAAGCAGGGGTAGAGAAGGTCAGAATGAACTTTGCAGCTAAGGAGAACAAAAGACAGCCAGAGTATCCGACCATCTTTAGAAGGGCAGGTATTTGAAATTAGTACACTGAGTTACTCTGTTCAAGTTTGCTATTGTGATGGACTTGACTCATAAAAGAAATTGTTTGAGTCTAACATTGAGAAGAAAAAACTGTTGCATAATTGTTAGTGGGTGACATTTCATCAATGCCCTACGCTAGCCCAGCCAGCTCAAGACAGAATTTTGTGAAGGAAGAATATCTGAGGTAATGGTAAAATGAAGCTAACAGGGAGTCATTATATAATCAAAGGGTATGGTCTCAGGCCAGCTGATGGTATCATAGTTACACTTTTACTGATATTTATACTTGTCTGAGAATGTCTTCAGGAAGAATATGTGCTATTCTGGATCAGCCTAAAGAGAGTGGTGAATTGACGTTCTTCCTCTTAGGTGCTTTTTTTGTCCATTCCATTATTTGTTTTTGACCATGAGAACTTCTTGTGTGGTCCCTCACCATCATTTCCACGTAAAAATGTGGGTGTAACCTGCCTCTTAACAGTGACTCTCTACAACATTTCATCTCAAAAATTTGTGTTGGCTGGAAAACCTTCGGCAGATTACATCTACAGTCAACAACAGCACTGCAATCCTGAGCTGCACATGCTGCAAACTGCAGTGCCTGACAGCAGGGTGAGCTGTTCCTGCTGACTGAAAATATTCTAGTTTTTATTTAGAGTGAGGAGTGGTTGAAAGGGACTTAGAGAAACACTTATTTTACCATCTTCCATAAGCTTCATGTTAAAACCAGTACAAAACTGCAACCTTTTTACCTGGGTATCCGCTACTAGAGAGGGAGAAGCCTTGAAGCCAAGAGCTTTTGTAAAAGCATGAATAATATTAATGCTATTACCATGGTTGAAATAGAAGTGGGCATATTCTTCTGTTGTTGGCTTTGTGAAATGCCCTATTTTCTACTACCAGCACGAACACTATGTACTGCCAGCTAAGGGTGACCCTTTTTTTGTGCACGCGTTACACGCTGTATCTATGAAGTGCACGGGCATTTTTGCATGACATTGCGTACAGTATTTTTGCAATTCCTGAATGTAGCTGAAAGGAGGATGTTTACAAAGAAAATGTAATGTAGGCACCTGCAAAAAGATTTTTCTTAGGTTTTCTGCCTGAAGTGGAAGGCCTACAAACCTGCCAGCACATTGATTCACTATATGAGGTGTCTGCCATTTTTAGATAATCTGGTTATGCATCTGGTCCTCAGTCTGATAACAAAAATCAAAATATGTAAAAATCAAAATAACCACAGAAGTATTGTTTTTAAGTATTTTTGTTCTTTTATCTTCCTTTTTGTATATTTTAATTGGATTCTCATATACCAATCTGTGAACTAAAGAAAGCAGGAGGACAAAAAAAATTAGCTTTTTTTTTTTTAAATCCCACTCATTTTGATGGTAAGTCAAATATGAGGTCATTTGTTTTGTCTGAACTATAAGGCAGTGTTAGCCTTGAGCTTATTCCCTTTAGAGAAGAGAGATTATGTAACAGCACTAAATGGTGTTAGTCTGGACAAATAAATAAACCTGGCCGACTCCTTGAAGGTAGGTAGGGATGAATATATAACAATAGCAGAAAAGGGAGACTTTTCTACGAGTGGCTGAAATTTACCTGTGGAGCCACACGTTGCTGGTGTCACTTTAACTGCCTTCTCCTTTCCTCATGAAGAAAACCCTCAGAAAGGCTGGATGTTTGCAGCCATTTGACCAAAAGCCAGAACTGTCAATATGCTCTACTACAATCAACTCTGTGCTGCTCAGTGACAGCAGTCCTTGTGGCTCACACTTCTGAGGGAGGGCTTTTGTGTAATGGCTGCATCTTAAACCTGCAGCGAACTAAATATGGGGAGCTATTCACTTATCAGATATTTCAAGATAAGTATATGTATAAATGTGAAGGACACAGATTCCTAAAGTAAATTAAAAATATTTATTTTGATTTATTTCTTATAACAACTAGAACCTGATCTTAAAATGAAGAAATATTTGAGGAAATAGTTCTCCTCCCTTAACTTCTGTTTTTCTAGGTAAAACATTATTTGTGGTGTTTATATAATTATATTCCAGTGTAATTCAAGTATGTAATGACATTTCTTAAATGAAAGCATTTAAATAACTCAGGAAATTGTTTTACTGTTCTGTTTCCTGACTTAAAACCCATATTGTCATGTTCATTTTATTGTTCAATCCGTCTAAGTTCATCTAAGTATATTCTACCCTATACAGAGAAAAATGAAATATTTACTAGCTGGTCATCTCATATATTTTTATATACAAATATGCATATAATATTAAAACCATTAATATATATCTATATATCTCCATACAATTATTATTTTCACCTCTTACTCAATTTTAGTTTATATAAAAACCAGAAGTCTCACTCACATGAAACCAGAATATAGTGAGACTATAATAAAAAAAGAGTAATCTAAAATGATGGAGTATCAAATAATAAATTAGTTATTAAATAAAAATTTAAAAGAAATTACTTTAATTTTTCATGTAGTACCAATCAATTGTAAGAAATATAGTGTTTTGCTTTGTATTTGGCAATAAAACCATTTTCTTGCATGTACAGCTCAAAAGGATGCTTTGTTTAGTTCAATGAAATAGAATAGTTTTGTACAGAGGTGGTATTTTTCAGCAAAGAAGGGGAAAATTTACCAGGCTTGCAGGAGAACTGATTCTTCTTTTACCCTAAAGACCCTTTTATGAGACAAGTGATAGGTTAACCTGTCTCATTTTGATCCAGAGCTTTTTTAATTTAGTGGATAAGATTAAAGAGCAAGCTGAATACCACAGGTGTAGCTTGGGTTTTTAATCTGCTTGACTCAAGTTAATCTAGTTCCTGAATGGGGCTACTAATAATATAGTTCCCAAAGTAAAATAGGAAACCAAGTACTGCAATGCCTTTATTCAGCTTTGAATAAATCAGAGGAGTATAAAATATACTGAAACAGATTAAATTTGATTCCTGCAGGAATCAAAGTTTTAGAAGTTGCACTAGAGATGGAGAGAAACTCAGCAGTGGAGATCAAACGCTGCCCAGGGCAGACAGACTCCTCTGGGATGGGACAGGGCCCAGGGAAAGCCCCTGGAGGCTGCTGCAGGGCCCTGGCCATTTGGCCTGAATAAACAGCTTAGCAACAGCCATGCTCCTGGTTTTCATGCAAAGAACAGACATTGGTGGGATTATGATACTTATTTCTGTGTTATCCTGCATTGGAAAATATGTCTCCATGCTCCAGGACAAAAATGGAAAGAGGGGCAGAAAAATACCCTGAAATAATTGCTGGTATATAAGTAGTGTCTAATTCAGCACTACAGCATAAATTCTTAGGTGTCTTTTTTTTTAAAGGCACTTTAAATTTTATATATTCCAAACCAAATTCTTTAGCCCTTAGGTGAGCAGAACTCCTGCTGTTAATGCTGAGAGGTCTGCTCGGTTAAATAGCACAAAAGCTTCATCTTGTGCTACATTGATAGCTTTGATATTTCTGCAAGTTTTCAGTTGTTTTTTTTTTTGGTGAGTTGAGGAGTCACAAACCCTTGTCTGTGTCTACCAGCTCCTGGCACAGCAAGCCCTGCCTCACAGGAGGGCCTGCAAGGGGTATTGGCCCCAGCTGCACCCACCCATGGATTGGGATCAGCTGCCAGCAACACCCCTGTGGGGACTGGAGTGAGAGCAGGAAAGGGATGGGAGAGAAAAAAATGTTGGTAGCAACAACTACAGGATGTAGTTCAGAGGAGCAACGGGTTCTGCAAAAGCCTTTTCTTGCCAGAAAGGAACACTAGAATGTTTAGTTCCTCCCCAGTCCCAGTTTGGTCTGGGAAGCAGGAGGGCTACAAGCATTGCCTGGAAGGAGCTCTGGGCTCTTCCTGGGCTCTGGCTCCCTGAATTCGTGGAAAGAGCCAGAGCACAGTGCTGCACAGTGACTGTGGTAGAAGGGTGGATGCATCAGCCCTGGCCACAGAGGTTCCACCTGGAGAACTTCTACCTGTCCCCAGAGCTAAGGCAGTGAAGTGCTGATTCTATGAGTGCTTCCAAGTTTTTCCTACACCTTAAATTGAGAAAGAAATGTGAACTTAATCTGTTTTTCTTCATTGGAACAAGGTGTATTTCCTAGATGTTTGCTCTAAATTTGGCAAAATAAATCCACTGGATATGACTGTAACTGGGATGGCTGAACTTCATGTTATGTACCAGCATTATCCTATTCAGGAAGACTAAGAAACTTGAATTTTAGGTGTTTAGCTCAGCAGTCAATATATACTTGCATGTTTTAGTCAATACTCATTCATATATATCTAAATATACGGTCTTGGTTTTTTTTCAGTCTTCAAGTTAAGAAACATGTTATTTTAACCATGTTATTTACAGAACTTGAGAGTATTTTATGATCTGAACAACTGCTACAGCTTGTTTTAGCAACGAAGGGCTAAGGGACTAACAGAAACTCGGATGTTTCTATAGTTTATTGAAGAAGATAGCCATACATATTTGAGAATCAATGTAAATACATGTCTTTAAATAAAAATAGTGGAGCCCTAGCTTCCCTGGGTACTTGCATTGTGGTGAACAGTAATTACAGTTAAAAAGGTAGTGTATGTGTTAATCACTTAGTGTCCTGTGGTTAAACCATCCTGCTTATTTGATGTTTAGATAATTTTAATCAAAAAAGAAAACATTCTGGTCCTCTGCTTAGCAGTTTACAAGTGCAAAATGTGGAGTAGTTTTTACTTTTCCATAACTTAATCCTCTTCTTAATATTTAAAAAATATAAATCCTACCACTATGTATTTGACAGGTATTTGTTGTAACAATCTTTGGAACTAATTTCATATATATGTATTCTCACAGACTGAAAGGAAGAAAGAAGTTAAGGTTAAGAGATTTCAGATTATATTTCATATAGAAGAAACTGCATACCCCCACCAGTGGAATAATGTTACCTTTTCAAGGCTAACCCACCCCTTCTAAACTGCTACAGACAGTGTTTGTAGATGTTGATTTTTTGTTGATCTCAGTTCTTGTGAGGGATTCAAGCTTAAAAAGTGTAAACAATATTGCAGAGTCTTGCATTTTTAAATTCAGATACCGTCTAAGAAACACTGTGTATGATGGTCTGCAGGGCTTCTCAGATAGAGTAACTGGGGCCAAGAGGGCCTTGTGTGATCAGTTATGATGTATTACGTTTGTGTTAATGGTTCCTAACTTAAATCTTGTCAAAAAAAAGCCATAGAAATCTCACTTAAGTGTCTCAGTAGGTGCTTCTTAGAGAATAAAATCTGTTCAAGAAATAGATACTACTAGACTTACTCATGCTTGAAAAATATTGCATCTGATTGTTAGAAAGCCCTAAGGGTAAAAATGGTGACACAATCCTAGCAGCTCTGGGGAGGGAATATAGGATGTCATTTCTCCTCGTTGGGAGGTAAGCTGTGCAGGTTTCAAAACCCTCTGGTTAGTGAGGGAGTCAATGAGAAACTCATCATTATTTTCTGCTAAGTGTTCTCTGTTTGTCTTGCACGGGGTGGATGGTTAGACAATACTTGTCTGTCTGACCATAACAGATGTGATCCAAACTTCAGCGTGCAAGGAAGCAGAGTTCAAATTCATTTTGTGTCTATAAATACAGAGCTGCTGTGAAAGTCTTTGTGAGTAGAGCTCGGAGCTAATGGATGAGGACCCTTGAGGCAAGAGATGTGATGGAAAGGGGGAGGCATATAAAACACGCACCTGGCAACAATTGTTTTCCCTCATCCAATCTAAGAATGGTTTCAAATCTTTAGTAAATGCAATCCATCAGCAAAGGCCACCCTGGAACAAACAGGTGAGACATGTAGCTGTCAGTACGGTAACTTTGCTGTGCTGATGACAAGTTCCACCTGGCTGCAGTTACTTAACTACTTTACAAAACTTTTCAACTTACTCAACACACCTGTCAGCTCACACATTTTGCATTACAAACTTTCAAGCTCTGTTCAAAGTCCATCGGTGCTTTAGAGGATCACCTTTCCAAGAAAAAGAATCTCTACAAAAGTTACTGTCCCAACCAAAGAGGCTTATGGACATTTAGATACTACCCTACAGTATATTTTTCCTTTTTTTCTGAATATGTTGAACAGAAAATGTGAAATGAAATTAATGCAGTAAGGATTTCTCAAGTGAGATGAGGTGTAGTGGTTAGAGCTGAATCAGGGGTTGATGGTCAGCCTAAATTGGATTCACCTGAATCTGATTTCTCATCTACTTTATATCCCATCCCACCACCTAGTCTTTCTTTTATTCTCCATCCATTCAGTCTCTTACTAAACTGTTTGGTGTTTTCTTGCCAGCTTTAAGAGTTGACTATGGCAGACATGTGCTAACTTCTTTGTAAAAGGTTTTCCAATATTGGATGTTTCCTTTGGTCAGAGAACTATAAAGCTTCAAGAGTCTGTGGTAAGGCTTTATTTCTGCTTTTTGCTCATCCACCTGGACCTGTCTTGTGTGTGTTCTGGGGCTGTCTCTAGCAAATGAAAAAAACATTCTGATTGTATTCTTTTTCTGGATTTTGTATCTTATGTCATATAGCAGAGTTAAATACTTATTAACAACATCCTACAACAGGAAAAATTTTAAATATACAGTAAATTTTTGGTACTACTCTGTGCTAGGCTACAACAGGAAAAATTTTAAATATACAGTAAATTTTTGGTACTACTCTGTGCTAGGCTACAACAGGAAAAATTTTAAATATACAGTAAATTTTTGGTACTACTCTGTGCTAGGCTACAACAGGAAAAATTTTAAATATACAGTAAATTTTTGGTACTACTCTGTGCTAGGCACAAAAGCTATACATGAAGTTGTGCATCTGCATCTCTCCTGGAAGATAATTCTGGTTATTTTGGATAGTGAGCTCTCTACACCTGTGGGCACATTCTGTTTCTTAGTTTGGAATCTCTAAGATTACTAAAGTCAGCTATTTTCCCTGGAGACCATGAGGGGGCACAAGTTTTGGTTATTAGCACCCTTGCACAGAATTCTCTGATTCCTAATTTGGTGTTACCTATTGTGCTACTAAAATAAAATAAATCAGCCTTAATATTTTTTTTCCATATATATTGTCCAGAGAGGAGCATAACTTTTAATGTTGAATAATGTATGAATAAAGCATAATTTTTTTT
>VXBU01010442.1:616102-862893 GCA_013400315.1 Bombycilla garrulus
TTTTTTTTTTTTTTTTTTTAATTAAAAGAAATTACAGTTACTGAAGTGATGCCTTTTTGTGGGGAAAAAAGGCACCGTTTTTATATATCTATCTATATCTATCAGTACTGGGTCAAGGAAAGAATTTATGGAAAGGCCTTGGTAACTAATGTTTCTCTAATGACAAATTACTGGTGCTTTCGTTGGAAGGTACTGGATGGGAAAGACCTCAAGGTTTTAAATGACAGAAATAGCCATGCATGCAGGTGTACCATTATCCGGCAAACAGAAAAATGTAATTTTAGGATTATAATGGCTTTTTCTGTATAATTTTTCAACCTCTAAATTGGGCTGGCCTATAGTTAGTGCTTGGAATTTGAGAACCTTGAAGCATGGGCGATGTTTTACATTTGATTGCTTGATTTGTTTGTAATGACTGGATTTTACTTTATATGGGGTAGTTCCAGACCTTAAATTAAAAGCTACTAAATCAGTAGCTCTGGATATGGTTGCCATATATATTTGAGTTAAAAGGTTTCTTTTATTTTAGAGTGCAACTATTGCACGACCATTATTTGGAATATTGGCTCTTTAGCTACCTCTGTAACCTAAACACCTGATTTCTCTGCCATTTTCAAATTGTTGTGGTGTGGAGATTGTTAATGCTTAAATTATTAAAAAACCTCAAACCTGTAATCACTGTCACTTTCTAAAAGAACAAGATTATTTACTTTCCATTTACTTGCCTTCATTTTGTGAGACTGTATTCTGCACAGATGAATCCTATTTTCAGAATAGTGATCTTTTTCTGCAAGAAAATCTAATACAAGAGAGGAACATCAAACTGACAGGAAGATTGAATGGGTAATATATGCCCTCTTCTTTTTAACGTGGGGTATCTTTATGATGCTGTGGCCTGTGGTCTACAGCTTTGACCCACATCTTTCTTTTTAGTTAACCTCCATCAACTATTTAATATAGCTTCACATGTTTGTCATGTGAATCTGTAATTAATGCTATTCTATTGCCCATGTTAATATGTTCACTGAAAATGATATATAAGGAAGGGCACTTAGATCTGCAGAGAATTAATTAGCATGTAATTTTCAGCATATAATCTAGTGTTAATTAGCAGTTAAACCATCTTCTAGTGCACGACCTGCTGATTTAAATACAGCATTCTGTTACAGTGGCCCTGGGGGATAATGTCTTGCAAGGGTATTCTCTTGGAAATGGAACTCCCTGTTTGTCTCTGTATTTCTTTGTGCCTTAACATCAGATCTTTGTCAACCCTTCCTGCCACACAAAAGCTCCTTTACTTAAGTGATCAGCAAGTAGCAATTTTGATATTAATCAGAAAAGATAATGATAGTTTTAAGCATGCCAAATCAATGTGCTGCCTGATGGAGGTGTGATAACTCTGTTAAAGCAGAGTCACATCCTCCCTGATGGATCTCTAAGTGCAGTGACTTCAGCTTTGCTATCTTTACTTTAAACACATGAAATTCTACTGTGAGGAACTGTAATAGTGGCTAGCTGAGCCATTCAGGAACTATCTCTCTTTACATAGTGTAGCAGCTTATATTTCTTGTGAAAAAAAACAAAGGCTCTATTATATTTTAACTACCTAGCTTAATCTGCTTATGTTTTGCTATTCCTCTTTTCTTAAATTGGGAGTGATCCTGTAAGTTTTTTTTTATTTCATCGGTGTAAAAATATCTAAAGCTCTATTTTATTGAGCACTTCCATCACCCTGAATACCTCTATTATACTGCTTTTGAGGTCTTATTTTTCTATGCAATCCAATTCCCTTGACCTCAGAAGAGTATTTATTCCTGGTATCCATGCTTTATATTATAAAGGCTTTACCCTGGTGTGTCATCAAAGCTGTTGCTGTGAAGTGGTGAGTTTTAGTACTGTGAAATTGAACTCTTTCATGGTGATAGAGAACAACTGACCCTAGTTCTTCAACTAGTTGATGATGGATTAGGAGATGAAACTGAGAAGTTTCTTGTGCTCTTTCTTGTGCTGCTGGTGGCTTGTTTTTTGTTGGTGTTTTTTTTTTATGTCTGTGTGGGGGTTTTGTTTTGATTGTTTTGTTTTGTTTGGATTCTTTTTACCTAATATTTCCAAGGTCAAGTGTTATAGTGCAGGATGCTCTTAGACTGAAAAGAAAATAGTCTCTTGAGCAAAAGAGATGACTTATCCAGAATATGTCTGGCTTTTGAATTTCTGGAATGAGAAGTCTCTTGATGACCAAAAAAGCAATCCCCTCAGTTGTCACCAGAATTGTGCAGATCTCTTGATAGAAGTTATCAGATGGGCAATACGTGACAGACACCCAGTATATGTTTTAAGAGGCAGATGTCTCAAATGGTTGCAATGAAATTTCTGTCTATATCAAAGATGGATTGTAAATCTGTTCATTTGCCATTATGAAGTGCTTTTGAGGGCCAGTTAGAAAAGACTGTAGTTTTCGATTAGTTGGTAAGTGACTTAGTGAACTCTTCAGATTAAAAACATATTCTTCTTTGCATATAATTGCATTGTCCAAGACCAGATCTCAACTTCATCAGTGTATTTGTTGTTCCCAAAATACTTAGTCACTATGGATTCATCAAGAATTTAGTGCTGATAGCTAAACATTGCTTTCATTTGATCTTCATGGGAAGGATTGAAACTGCATTTGATAGAATAAATTTCTGAATAAAGCTGTATTAAACCTGTATACCTACTTTTGATCCCTGCCTACTAAACCAGTCTGAGCTATCAGTGATAAGTTTAAGTACTGATATTTCCCTAACCTGTGACATATTCAAATTTTTCCCCCTAGTCATTAAAGCAGCACTGGCTAGTGCTGGTAGTCTACTGACTACTGAAACGATGCTCAGAGGATGGAAACCACTTTCAAAGTATTGTGTGGCTTGGTCTTTAAACTGTATCATGATGTGTTTCTGGCCTGGCTGCTGAACTCCCTTTAGCTGATATTGATTGGGCCAGGAAAAGGCGTCCAAAGGGTGAGAGGCATCTGTGCTCTGCTGTACTGTGAGGCTGGGGGAGCTGTTTAAGGTGAATTGTTGGGAGAGTAATGTTGTGGTTCTTTGGTCATTTATTTTTCCTCTGACAGAATTTGGGATATCACTCTTTTCTGGCATGGCTAAGGAATGGAATTGTTTCCTTTTCACTGTGATTATGAAATTTATCAAACTTTGAACACTTCTGACTCTGCCTATGTAATTTTTTTGCCTGGTTACTGGAAAGGAAATCTTGGTTCTACCAATTAAAAATAAATACATGGCCTTTAAAACACCTTTGTGTATATTTAAAATAATTTAAATACTTTACAATTATTGTGTGCTCAGGACAGTGAGGGGCAATGTCTGAGACTGAGAGAGACCATTTTTGCTCTGGTAAGTCTCTTTTTCAAAATCAGAGGTAGGGAGTACCTCTTTGGATATCAGTAAAAGAAAATATTAAGTGATCAAGTCCAACTATATTTTATATACAATGAAGTAACAACAGTGTTAGAAATGTTCCAGTATGTTCAAATGACCTGTGCTACTTCTTTCTCAGCACAGAATTAGCTCTCATTGCCAAACCCTAATGGATTTGTTGAAATCTCTTCTGATTATGACACCCATCCAAAAAAGTTTGGGCTGAAGCTTACAAAAGTTGTTCCTTCATTGTGGTTCCCACTTTTTCTCTCTGCAAAGATTTCCTGTAACTACTTTTCTCGTACAAAATAGCCAGTTGCTCTTTCCCTGGCATTCAGAGCCTATTACAAACCCTCTGATTGCAAAATCTGGAGTTCCCACTGTCAGCACTGTTTCAATTTCCAGTTTCTAGGTCACATTAAAATACTATGGTAGTAGCTTTTATTCATCTTTCCCTGTTTAAATGTCTCATTTTATGGGCTCCTGGCATGGCATTCACGCTGAAAAGTGTTACTGCTTGTATGAGTAAGTGGCACAAACAGACTTTGCAGAAGCCTGTAAGCTGTAATTTGCTGAATGATGAAAAGGGAACATAGGGTAAGGTTGGTCCAATATGCTCTGTTTCTCACCAAAGGCTGAAGTGTTGAGGGGAAGAAAAGGAGATTGTTGCATAGCAATTTTCTTTGTTGACTCCCTAATGATCCATAAATGATTTTGCTAAAATTGAACATTGTGGTTTTTAACACTTAGACTTTCCTTGTGCCAACAGGGACCACGATGAATCCTCTTGGCCTAATCAGGAATGAATTAAGTTAGTTGAATAGACTGCTGTCATAATTCTTGTGCAACGTTTCTGATTAGTTCCTAAGTACATGCCTATAACCAAACTAGAGCTTTCAGCAAGAATTGGAATTTGAGCATTGCGTTCAGACTTACCAAGAATCAAAAATTTCCAGCAAATTGTCACATAACATTCCTGTGAAGATAGAGCTCAGAGGCTTGGACCATCTTCTAGTTGAACAAAAATCCCAATATAAGATTAATTATTTATTACTGCAAATTTTTGATTATTGCTATATTTAAGGTACTATAAAAATAATTGATGGTAATATAAAAATATGATGCAAATTCTGGAGAACATATGAAAACTAAAAATTTTTAATTGTTGTGTAATAAAACCTGTAATTATTTACCTAACTGGACAATAAAAATCTAGGCTTTTAAAAAGCATGTTTAGATATTTTTTTGCTTGAGTAGAAAATGAAAATACTCCCTTTGTCAGCAGGTGCTATTTCAAATATTTAGGCGGTGTGAAAGGACGCAAGAATGGAGCTGTGGCTCTTGAAACTCACTTCAAGAGCAAACAGCTGTAGCTGGGGCCAGCTGCGCCCAAGAGGTTGGGAGGACTGCGACAAGCCCTGCCAGGACTTGTGATTGGGATGGTCCTTGTGAGTCAAACACTACTGTTGAAAGCCAGGCAAGCCCTGCCATAATGAGCTTGCTCCCAAAGCCAGGGCTGCTGCTGCTCTGGAGTTCATGAACCTGGCTATCCAAAATGGTTGATGTGCTCCCACTCTCTTCTCTACCCAAGAACAGCTCAGCAGCTGATTGACAAATGTAAAACTCCTAATCTTGATTTTAAGTCTGCACCTTTTAGATTTGTTTGTGATATTTTTGGTTTAAATTGAGAATGGTGTGAGAACCTGCATCTACAATGAAGAACACACTTCTATTTCTGGTCTGTTTCACACAGACAGCCTGAAAGGCTTCCGCTCGAATGGAAACAGGTCACATTTCATCCCAAAGCAATTGAAATGACAGCTACAAATTCTGTAAAAAGTTTATAACAAGTCTGCTGACAGATACTCAAATAAGGAGCACTGGAGACCAGCCATAGAATGTTCATAATGGCCCTCATTGTACAAATCTTGATCAGGTACAAATTCTACCAAGCTTCCTTACTGATGCTAACAAATACTTTAATTAATAAGCTGTCCAATTGCAATTCAAAGTAAGATATTAAAATAAGAGAGGAAGGAAAACAGTGTCTTTCTTGGCCTCTCATAAAATTCTCACCTGTTCCTACATCATTAATATATTCCAGAAATGGTATTTATTCCACTATATGACACAGTCTTATTTTTTCCTTAACTGCTAGTAACATCTGCAGATTATTCTTTGAATCTCAATTTCCTGTGAGCAGATTTTGGATGTCTGGAGTGTCTGGGGCTGATACTAGAACCATGGGAGAGAAATTGGGTTAGGAGCAAGTAAGATGATTGCCCACATTGCAGGCAATGTCAGTATTAAGGAACCAGTGAAAAAAGGGTGTTGTTTTACTCTCTGGAAAATCCCTGGCTGAGAACAGAAACTGCCAACCTGCTTACGGTGCTGCCCAGAAACCAAAATACCAGCCTAAAGGTGTTTGAAGCGATCTTCATGTAGTTAAAAACATTCCTGAATTTAAATCCTTTAAAGAAGATTGATGTACTCAGCTGTTTTAGAGTGAGCAGAGCATTAGTTGCAATTTAGTTTCTGAGGACAAAAATTATCTGTTTTCTGTTTTCTCTTAAAATGCCTTGGATTCTTAATCCCTTGGTGTTGGGACAAGTGCAATGTTCAATTAGTGCATTCAGTGCCTGTAATTAATCTGTTTTTCTCAAAGTAGCAGCACTATCACTCCACTTTGGTACATGTGCACTTGGAGTAAATGCACACTGAAGGCAATCAAAACTACATGTAAGTTTGTAGGGGCAAAATTTGGCATTCACAGTTTAAACGGTGACACGACAATGACCCAATGTAGTAAAGTGGGAAAAGCTCTTTTTCCAGAAGAGCTTAGATGAGGTTAGTGGCACTTAAATAATACCATGGAGAATTCATTCTTTTTAGCAAGTCCCAGTCTATCAGGAGGCTGACAGTCTGATAGGTTTAATCCCTGAGGGTCTAAAATGAGACTGGCCAGCTGTGGTTCATGGATCAACAATAGTCCATGGTGATCCTTCCGTTATAAAGGGATTAGGAAAGAATCCATTTATCTTCAGGCAACGATGCTTTTCTAGTTGTTTTAAGGACTTATAGAATCTTCAGAAATAATTATTTTTCCTCTTGCCGATGGAAATGAAGATATCAAGCTCTTGCCTGTTCTACACTGCAACGTCTTTCTTTTCTGCTACCTTTTTGCAGGAAATTTGACCTTTTACTCTTCTGAAATGGAAAGAAGGGAAGTGGGGCTGGAAAGGCCAACCTTGAATCTCAAAATGACCAGGGAAGTTTGAAGTTGCTTCTAAGAGAGAGGAAGATATGGGGCTTGTAATCCTCAGCACTCAGGAAAAAGTAAATATTACAATTTCATAGACATAACCAAGCACAAAGAAATTGATTATATCTGTTCTCCTTCGCACTGTCCTACTTTGATGCTGCATGGGATGGTCACAAGAGGGGACACGCTGGCTTTGGGGTGAGACTTTGAGAGCACTGCTGGCCAGGAAAGGAGATCTGCTTTAAGAAGTGGCCTGAATATGAGATAGTCTAAGATCTTGTTTTAAATACCATAATCTCCCCAGGGCATTAACACTGACTAGCCAAGAAGTCATTCAGTTATTACAGTTTCCAGTTGTGTTGTTTAAGCATGTAACTTACTTACTCAACATTGAAATTCAGTTCCACAACTTTGGTCTTAACTTTGCTGATTGGGATTCAGATATTTCTCCCATCACTTCTAATAATGCTTTCTTTGGTCTTGAGAGGTCTTAACTAAAAGAATAATTAATACAGATTTTTTTCTAAGCTCTCGCTGCTCCAGTAAGAAGGTATTGCAAAACCTCTGTGTTAAAATTTAAATAGCAGGAAAGAAAAAGGCAGGCAGGAGGCAGTAAGTAAAAAGGACAATGGAAGATTAAAAAAAAAAAAAGAGATAATGGTCTATAAGCTCTTTGTGGGAAGGAAGGATTCCTTGTGCAGAACAGCACACCAGTGGGCCTAATTAATGCCTGTTACTTGCCACTTAAGGCTTGTTCTGAAACTGCTGGTAAGAAGCAAAGAGAAAATGAGAGGAAGAAAGGAATTCTGGAAGGGAAATACAGAAAACACAGCACAAATACCTGCCTTTGGATTCCTGCTTTAAACTATAGGAACTTCTTGAAAGTAGAGACTCCTACAGCTGCATGATGACAGTGGCTGTAAATTAGGGGTACAACAATGTGGGGATGGGGAAGGGGAGAATATCTTTCCCTTTTCTTGTGAGACATGTCCCATAGCTGTCTCATTTTATTTATTTCAGGCTTATTTTATGGTGATTTAAGCTGTGGGAGCTGGAAATAGGCTTCAAGAAGACATGTCAGTGTCCGAGTGTTGCTGAGGGCTAGAAAGAATGTAGAATGGAACCTGGTTTCTCTGGCTTGTGAAAGTACGGAGTTGAAATAAAATAGGAAATACCTGAAATACAGCAGCTGTTCAGCTAAGCGTTCTTTTAATGCAAGACAATCCTTTTTTTTTTTTTTTTTTTTTTTATTTCTTTTTTTTTTTTCCTAAATGTGTTCTCAATGAATATTCAGGTCTTAGCAGTATTCATAATAATACTAATAACTTTTCTAGGCATTATTTTATAGACAGATTTATTTTTACATGGTTGCTTATATGCCATCTGAATTATTGCTGTGATACTATCTAGTATCACATTATCAAGTGTGGGAGAATAGTCTGATCTGTCTGAAAAATTGAGTTGATGTGTAAACTGTGTACATCAAGGGCTCTTATTTAGTGAGTGTCATGTCATATACACAGAGAGAACAAATTTCAGAAATGGACCTTTTTTCTTCAAATAATATCTAAATCCATCTTTTAAAATCATCAGTGATCCCTATTCAAACTTCAAGTTTTGTGCTGGGGGAGCTATCTACTAGTGGCATCCAGAGTGACCTCTGATGCTTCAGCACTTGTACCTCCCTGCAGTTTCTCCACAGACACCTTGGAGAAGGAGCTGCTGCTGTGGGAGCTGCAGCAGGGATGAGCAGCATGGCACTGCTGCCTTGGGGTCTGCTCACATTTCATGTGCTGCACTGGAACATGCCTTGTTAACCTTTGGCCTAAAGATAATCCATCCTTTACCCAAGTTAAGATATTTATGATGCTTTATTAGCCTCATTCACATGAAAGACCTATAATTTTGCTCTGCAAATGCAGTATGTACTGGCATTAGGAATATATTTTTTCTTTGTTTTGACAGGACATAAGGATGCAGGTATAAGAGAATTGATTATATTCCATACTGTGCATTTGGAGACAGAACCAGTAACATGCTAGTAAGCAGTTTCACATAATCTCATTGACTTCAGCGGCTTTATCCTTTTCTTGCACTATAAATGAAAAAGACTCAGTCCATTAACATTTAAATTGGTGATACAGATTCCTGATGTAAACTGTTTGCAATGACATTAATACTGGGCACAGCCCATTAGTGTGAGCTCATATTAGCAACATCTTAATAATCATGGCAGAGCTTTTTTAAAGTTATGGGAATTTCACTGTAGTATATAATTAAATGTGTATGGAATTTTTATTGGTTATAATTAAGATGCATGATCTTTGTTTATTATAGCATTAGGAAGTACTATAATAACTCTGAGAAGCACTGCTTGTCATGTGGTACTGCTTAATTATGGAAAAATACTATAACACTTCAGGTTGGGCTGATTAAAGCAATTAGCACAAAATTATAATTGGATGCTATTAAAGTATGTAAAAATATTTACAAGCATCCTTATGACTATGGGAATTGGGCCTTAAATGTTTTTCTTAAGAAGATGCAATTTTATATTTTTCTTGTTGTACGAGAAAAAAATATGAAACTATTAGGTACTTGTTGGGCAATGTTACCAGGGTCTTATGTGTGGGCATGTATTTAAAACTATTTTCAAATCCTTTAAAATCTGGAATTATGCATGTTGATCTTATCCACAAAAGCCTTCTCATCTCTGTTCTTCTAACCAATACTAAGCAGTGTAGAAATTGGATCCTTCTTTTCTTAACAGATCTAAAGTTCATGTTCCTCTACCTAGACTACAGCCAGACTGTGATTAGATTGTTTTCTCCTGTCCCATTTTCTTCACTTGGGAAACACTGATTTTGACTTCAGTTCAGTTTTTGGCACAATATTTATACCCACATTAATATTTTTCCCTTGAGTTTTACATGGGCAGGTATGGGACATCTCTGTCATCCCTTCTTGTTATGATGGTTTGGGTTCTGTGCTGATCCCAGAGGTATTTCTCGTTTTAGGGTAGCTGGAACCAAAAACATCAGCAACCAAAATGTGCAAATCAAGAGGGTGGAGGGAAGAGGGCCTTAAATATTTTTTATTGCAATTATTCTGTCATCTTCTGGGTTTTGGATCTTTGGAGTGCATTGACGTGAAGCTTCCTCTTCACAGCCATACAAAAAAAGGAACTTGACTACTTAAAAATAAGAAATAAACTGTTAATGGCAGTACAGGGATAGCTCTTTCTCTCTGAGCTGTTACTTCTTGGAAATACTTTCATATTATTTGCAAATTAATCTCTCCAGTTCCTTCTTGAACCTGCTATTCCTGGGAAGTGGGGAGATCTGATAATAATAGAGTTCTGTAAGCAACAACTAGAGGGGAAATTTCATCAGTTTTAATAAAAAATATAAATTTTTTGTCTCAAAATGATTTCTGCTCCGGTGCATTATGCATTGAAATATTTCAGTCCATTTTACTTTTTCCTAAAAGAAAATCAGACATTTCTGCCTCATATCTGCCTCAGTAAGAAAAGTGGAACAATATTGTTTCAGCTGGGAGATGTCCCATTTGTTATGATAAGAGATTGTGTTCTCAGTGTTTTTATTTTGTTACTGTCACCAATTTTAACTACTGATGTAAGTGATGAGAATTCTGTGGCAAATTGTGCGATGTGATATTTCCGTCAGTCGGGGATGTGTTCCCTAAAACTATATTAAAATATATTATGTCTTTCTCCAATGTTCCATGTCAGTGCCTTGCTTATCTCTGTATGTATACTTTTTTCCTACTAATTTTCTGTTCTCCTCTTAAAATTGGGGAGTCTGAGTTTTCACCACAAATAGGTGCCAGCCATCTCCGTATGCTACGCAAACAATTTAATCTGATGCAGATTAGTGGTTCTGGTGAGTTGTTGCAGATGCTTTTGTTTGTTTAATTTAAATAATATAAATCCAAATCATGAGGTTAAACTAAAATTCTTTCTGTGTTGGCATATCGTAAAGGAGTGTAGGTTATGTAGATATTGTCATTTATTAATGACAAGTAACACATGGGTGATTCCAACAATTAAACTTCACTTTGGACTGTTAGAATAATTCCTTTTCCTGCTTAAAAAGTCTTACTTAACTGATCTATAAATCCTTTAAATTATGTACTCACCAGAACTCTAGTGAGGAATTGTTCTATCCACCCATTTTTGTGCTTTAGATAGAAATTTTAACTTTTCTCCAGGCACTGGCTTGATTTCTTTTTCTTTCATTTTGACAGAAGTTTGGACTACTGCTTTTTTATTAACTAGAATAAAAATGTAAAAAAAAATGCAGCTATTGTTACAGGTGATAATGAAATAGAGGTTCTTTTGCATGTCAAGAAAAGAATGCCATAATGAAATTTTGCTTTGTAGCTACAGCAGTTATGTGCTGTAATCTCTAGACGTTCCTCTCCCTTATTCACAGGTGAGTTGTTTAAATTAATGCACAATAAACCCTGATCAGATTTTAGGATGAAGTACAAAACAGCTGAGACAAATGATGTTCAGCCATCTAATTGCCTAAATTAATTTTTTAATTCATACATTCAGTGGCAAATCTGTCAAGACACAAAAACTCGTCCCCTTCTGCCTGTCTCAGATGTTCGGGTTTTAATCCTAAATACAATAATTAGCAGTATCACAAAGAGAGCAGAATTCGGTGACCACTGTTATTTCATGGTTTCAGCAGCTCCGTCTCACTGGGAGTGCTTTGAATTTTTCGCTCAACTTAGCAACATACTCTTTGATATACTTTTCATTATTAAGCTAATAGGAAGGCTCATGGAGGACTTTAAAATGGATTCAAGTGTGAAATCAGTAGGTAATATACATAATGAGGCCATTTCTAGGCTGTGCTGCTTGGTAGAGTTAAGCTACAAAGAAACTTGAAATTTGCTTTGGCTTGAGTTTGACCTGCACCTGTGAACAGCAGAGATATTGGGAATCTCAGGCAAACAATCTGAGATTTCCTAATCTGCTAGATTTATCTATGAGTAAATGATCTTGCACAGCTGGTCTGGGGGAAGGGGCAATACCCCTTCTGTTCTTTCCTTGTTTTTCATGAGCAAAATGGCAACAAAACCGCCTATGTGTATTTCTCCCACCTATCTCCTCTGAGGTTCTGCCTATAAGCATGGTTTTTCTCTCTCTCACCCATTTGTGGATTTCAGGTTTCCATTCCCATCTAAATTATCACAAGGCTTCTCATGGTAGTACAGTGGTGTGGTATGGATCTCTCTGAGAATACTGAGTGGGTCTCATCTTGCAAACACCTGAGTGTTCTCAGATCTTGTTGTGGTTGTTGATTACTCGCTGGTATAACAAGGCAATTAAAATAATTTTTCAAGTTCTCTAAATCTGTCTGTGCATTTCTATAATGGGTAGCCATAAAACGGTGCTCAGCCTTGTGTAAAGACGGATATTCTTGTTGCTAAGACTGGTGGGGGAGAGCAGAGGGAGGAAATAAAGGCTTTGTTCTTATCTCTGTCACATACTTTTCATGCCTTGTAGTATGTTGCTTAGACTCTCTGTGTCTCTGTAGGGATCTCATAACTACTTGTACCTGTAGGGATAATAGTCCTCCTCCTCTCCTCTTATCCATCCCATTGTTTTTATTTGTGAACTCTTACTAGTAAAAGACTGTTTTTTACGGTGTGTGTGTAACGAGATGATATCTATATTGTTTCCTTCAAGCTGTGCCGTAAATATTTTTGAGAATCATCTGTCAAAATATTTTAAAAAACAAAAAAAATAATGTTTTTAGGAAAACAATGCTCCCATGCTTCTGTCATTGTTGTTTTGGAGTGATTTTTTTTTTTGTTGGTTTGTTGTTTGGAATTTTTGGGGTTATTTTTGTTGGTTTTGTTTTTTTCTCTTTTTTGCAGCCCAAAAAGAAAGCCCAGCCAGCATTTCCTGAAATAGCCTGTGGTTTTCCTCTCTGCATGAATTGCTGTACTGTATCTTGGAGTTGTGATCTACCATGAGAGCGAGACAAACTGGAAATCCACAGGAGCTGATCTTCAGCATTCTCATGAGGGGAAGCAGAAGGGCAAATGCTGATTTTTGTCAGTCCTGTGACCAGTGACGGGACTCAAGGAAATGGTTTGGAGCTGGGGGAGGTTTAGGTTGGATATCAGGAAAATGTTCTTCCCCCAGAGGATGGTTGGGCACTGGAACAGGCTTCCTAGAGAAGTGGTCGCAGCACCAAGGCTGCCAGAATTCAGGTGTGTTTGGACAATGTTCTCGGGCATAGAGTGTGATTGTTGGGGTGTCCTGTGCAGGCCGGAGGGTGAACTCAATGATCCTGATGAATCCCTTCCAAGTCAGCATATTTCATGATTCTGTAAATAAAGGGATCACAACAATTCTAGTGACTGTACCTCACTTTTTTTCTGGCCAGGAATTAAATATTTCTAATCCTGGCTTCTTGAAGTATTTAATTTTAATATGTTTTGTTTATTGTAAATCTACGGGAACTCAATCATCTGTCAAACAGGCAAATTGTTATTGAATTGATATATTGAATTTAAGCAAGGGCTTGATAGAGATATTTCAAGGGGGACAAAAGTTCAGATTTAGGTCCTGAGTTTTTTGTCTTGTTTTTGTTTTGGGAGATTTTTCTGGCAGGTGCTCTTTGGCGTGTTTAGTGCAGTAAGCACGGACTGTGTGGTGTTGTAAGAAAACAACTGTTCCAGGTCACACTTACAGACTTGCAGAACTAACACACATATAATAAAGAGAATCTTTGCCTGAGGAAATGTAAGTGATTATGCAATTGTGAAAATTAATATTAGTCTGAATTTACTTCTTGCAAACAATCTGGGAGACCCAGTAAAATAAAGTGTAGTTTCTGTAGTGCTGTCTGAGCTTTACAGTTGTTATTTGTGTGTAATGAAGGCTTGTTCTCTCAGGGAAATGAAAGTACTTTGGCCTCATAAAGGACAGGAAGAAGGCATCCCTAAGAACAAAAATGAAGATGGAAAGAGAGTCAAAGAGGAAGACTAAAGAGTCTTATAGGTTTTTTGGTTTTGAGTGGAGTTCCATCTCACAGTGGAATATACAGTGAAGCCTAAGAGTTAGGAGAACAATCAGTCTTTTTTTGAGCCACTGAGCTTTTTGTTTTATATTTGTTACTCCAGAAAAAACCCCAAAATCTCTAAGCCTTCTTTCTGACGGAAGCAGGTGAATTCAGGAAATTCTAATTCTGGAATATTAGTCAGAAACTGGGAAACCTGCTTTTGACAGAGTACAGAAAAATTATGTTCTTGAAACTTCAATAACTAAAAGTGGTTGGAGAGATCTGGAACTGGGGCTTCTCTTACCTCGCACAAATTTTGACAGTTTTTTAGTATTATTTTACATGCCCTGAACTGTTTTTTTTGTTTTAAGGATAGGAGCATATACCCCAACACTCTTGAACAGAAAGTTGCAATGCCAGAAATCCCCTAGGGAAGTCTATTCCTGCTATGAGATCCTGGGCAGGGTGACTTGAATAAAATTGTGAATGCTTCAGGGCTCATCCAAATTGAGTGAACTCTGAACCCTAGAGATTCACACACCAGCAGTTTCTTTGATGTGAAACAGTTTGTGAGGCAAATCCAGGAAAATTGCCTATCAAAGATTTTTGCCACCACCCAGCTGTGGGACAATGCCTGGCAGTGGTGTGGGAGCAAGGCATGGGGTAGGTGCCTTCTGCTCTGATGTGGGGTGCAGCCGCTGCTGAGCAAAAACAATAAGACTGGACCACAAGTCATGGCAGTTCAAAGCATTACAGGGTTTGAGCTAATTCCTAATTCTCTTTGTTCTTTTTACTGTAGGAGAGAAGGAGCCAGGACAGGCAAGTGATTACCTCTGTTGTTGTTGTTGTACCACAGTTAGGAAAACAAATGTAGCTGATTTGTTTAATTCTGTCTTAACTGGTCCAAGACAGGTTAATCAACGCAGTGTTTCCTAGTGCTCACAGCTGCCCCAGCACATCAGCTGTCCTCCTGCAGGGAGGCTGCTGGTCTTGCCTTGGTGATTTCCACTGTTACTGCAAAGCTCCTCATTGCCCTGGACTTCTGAAGGAGCAGTTCTATTTAGTTTTAACCCATTCTCCTTCTCCTTGCTTTAGATTGCTAAAGATTAAGTACAGAGGAAGGAGGAGATTGAAAAACTACCTTTTTTTTTTTTTTCTTTTTTTTTTTAAATTCAGCTCCAGATTCTCTGTCATATGTAATGCTTTTCTGATAGCTAGGTACCACATAGTCACTCCTGATATAGTAAAGTATCTTTTAATAGGAAAACTGAGGAAATAGCTTCTAATGATTCTTTGCAAGATGTTATTTTTACCTCTGCAATAACTGATTTGAGTCTCAGTGGTGGCCAACAGCCAGGAAAAGAGCAAGACAGTGCTTTCTAATAGAATGTGTGAGTCCTCCTTACAATGTTAAAATAAGGAGTATTGGATAATTTCCTTCAGAAGCAGAAAAAACTGTTCTGCATGGGTGTACTGCTCATGATCCCTCACCCAGGGTTATGGTGACTTGATATCCTGTTTGGTTTGTGTAGGCAGACAAGTCCATGCACTCATGTCTGGTTTTTTAAACTTCTGCAACCTCTCTGCTCTCTCAGCTGTTGAGGCAAGAGCTGTGCTGAGATGTTGTGCAAGGAATACATGCTGCTTTTCTCCTCTTGTAGGGAAAGACTTGGGAGTGAACTTGAAGTTTGATCCCAAATCCCACCAGATCCTAACTGCTGCTGGAGTAAAAGTAACCTCTGACCTTGCTGAGAGCATCATCTTGCTTGTTGCCCACATAGCTGATGTTTCGCTGCATGTCCCATTAAGTGGGAGAGTGCCCCCTGCACTCCCCCATTAAAATTCAGTTGAATAGAAGACATTTCCTTGAAGCTTTTGAAGTTAAGACTGCTTAATTTTGGCTGCTTTTCTTTCTGCTTCTGTGCATCTTATCCTGCCTTATTGTATAAATCTCTGTGTGTATTTATATATGGAGCAAAGCTGAAAGAGAAATTCCCACAGTTGCTTTTCACTTTGGACTGTTTTTAAGACTTAGAAACCATAACAGTCTCTTTTCGATGGAATAATTTTGAAATTAAAATTGTCCGGAGTCAAGTTGTAATAAAATTTTCATTTTCTTTCTTTCAGTTTTGGTTGAAATCACTGAATTGGAGATTCTGATATATTGAGTGAGAAGACTGGGAGCTTCATGCATTAGGACATTGGATCTGGGACTGCACTAACTGGACACTAAACTAACATAACAGTCAGTAAAGTCAGCCTTCTGTTTGTGATTATTCTGTGAATGGTGGTTTGTTTTGTTTTGGTTTCATTTTTTTTTTCTGAAGAATTATGAGGGCATAATATAAATAGTGGAAATGATGAGAATTTTTCCAACTTTAAGTGTCCTAAATTTAAAACAATTTAAGAACACAGTACATTAAGAAGTAATATCCTAATACCAATGACTACTGCTTCCTATCAGGACTAACAAGTTTTAATTGTCAATGTTATTGTAAAGGTAGTGGGACAGTGTCGTTGCACCTGCCAGGCTCACTTGGTTCAATGTAGCAGTTGCAATTTAAGTAATTGCAAATTAAAATATGACTAAGTATTAGAATGGGGAAATTCCATCTGCTCCTACCAACAGCTGTTCAAAACTATATAGTATGTTGAGACATGAAGCAGATACCTTAGTAGCACACTTAAGGAGCACAGAGCTTGTAGCTGTGTGTGACTCCTTTATCTGCTTATTACTGGAGATTTCTAGGCTTTGATTTGGGAGGATGTGGTACCTTGCTGCCTCTGAGACAGGCCAGGTGCTAGCAGAGTGAATTAGACCTGCTGCTGTGTTCTGCTCTGAAGAGAAAAATGTTTCCTGTGCTGGCACTCCCATGCTTTGGGTTGTTCTGAGCAGAGCACTGTGCTATGTATTACTTCTTTTACCTGAGTATCGCGATTATTTTTAAATTCAGGAGCTGAACTAATGAAAGATGGTGTTTTCCTGAAGAATTGCCTCTAGTGCAAATAGTGTAAATACTTTTCCAGCTCTCTGATTTTGTCTGTGTGTGTGTGGGGAAAGAGAGAAATGTCATCATGGTGTAAGAATATGTGATTCACGTGTTGGTCTTAGGCCGAGTACCAGGAGGAGCTCCTAATGCACTTCACCTTCTGTTGTAAGCATTCTGGAAAAGTTAGCTTTTCCAGCAGTCAAGCTGGCCATACTAATTATGACATATTTGAAGATTGTATGTTTTGGTTATCCTTAGTTGTTCTGTGAAAGCTGGCTAATAAATGTTTTTAGAATTGGGTTTTTGAGGAAAGTTTGTCCAAATCTGACAGAGGTTGCAGTCCTAACATTTACCATGTGAATTCAATGTGAGGTCTTTGCCCTAGGCAAAATAACAAATTTTGAGCAAATTTATCCCAGTGAGAATTTAATGCTTTTCCATGAAGAAATGCCCCTACTTTCAGTGTGAATCATACCTGAACTACTAATGTGTGAAATAGCAGTTTTCAAACTTCACAGAGAATTTACATTTGTAAGCACACTATTGAAAATTCAGTGTAAAAACTTTTGGTTTTCTATGGAAGTTTGAGTTTTACAAAGCAGTGTGATTTTTTTTTTTTTTTAACTTAGCTCTGCTTTATTGATGATGTTGCTTTCTTGTACCTTTTTCTCTGTAATTTTTATTTTTCTTTTGTCAATAAGTTAATCCTAAATGCTGAGACAAGATTTTAGTAGAAAGCTCATCCTATCAGTTGTTGATAGGGCTCACTGTTAGTGCAAATCCCAGGCCAGAGCATAAGCGAAGACCTGAGCTGAAAACAGTGCAGGCCAGAGTAAACAGGCTTGACTAACTTTTACTCACCAGGGATTTGGCTCAAATATTTTGGCTACAATGAGGAAAGCTAATTTTGGTTCTTAATTAGGCAAATGTGAGATATTTTGCATTTCTCTTTGTGTTAACTCATGGTTCTGTATATTTTATATCAAGCTTAAAAATAATAAACTTCTTTGAATCCTATCACCCTACAGTAATATAGTGGAATGTTTACTAATTACTCGGAAGCGGTTTTTTAGAAGATAAACAACCTTTGTACTGGAAACAAAATTTAAAATGGTTTAATTTTATGCTGATATGCTAGAAGCAGTACTGTATACAGATGTCTTTATCATCAGTTTTACAAAGGGGCCGACAACACATATATTTATAATATATTACCAAGGAATTTGAATATACCCCATAAATAATATAAAGTAGCAAAATAAGATGGTGCATCCTGACAAAATGAATTTATAATGAATTTCATTTGTGGGTGATGTGTATCTGTCATTTCCATCCATGCAATAAGAATTCTCAAAGGCTCTCATCTGCTCCATATTTTTCCCTGGCTCCTGTACATGATTCCCAGTATTTCTAGGTCTTTTTTATGATCTTCCTGAAAGTTTCCTCATCTTTTCTAGTGCATTTGCCTCCCACTTCTTCCCTGCAAGTTGTTAATCTTTTCCAGTGTTTCTATTTCACGTCATGCATTTACATGCTAATTTTCATTTTCCTTGATTTCTTAAAATGCTTTTTAAAAAAGTCCATGTCTTTATGTAGCAATGGCATTCTGAAATTGTCAATACATTTTCTGGTAAAATGCCTTGTAGGAAGCAAAGAAAGCAATAAAACTCCTTAAGTGGCCTTGGTTATGGAAATAATGTGAACCATTCTTCTATACTGTGCCTGAATGTACGAGCAACTGCTTAAGATTTCTGGGTACAATGGCCAAATCCTCACCCTTCAACAAACAACATACTAGTTCAACAAACAACATACTAGTTCTTATAAGAAACATTCAATTGGATTCAAATTTAAGCAGTACAGAAAAAAATTACTTGTAGGGAGCATGTGGGGAAGAGTCTTCCATATCAATCTACTTGGTTTCTACTAGACTGATTCTTACTGCATTATGAGTTTGGGGTGATGTCTTTGCAACCAATACCTGTAATCTGGAGGTTTGGTTGTTTTTTTTTTTTTTTTGGTTGCTTTTTAAAATTTTATTTCTTCATTTTTTTTTTTATTTTTTTGATGTGGTTTACTTCATCTGGACCTAAACAGCAGTTAACAATGGTTGCAGACTACAGGAAACAACTCCTACGTCCCTTGAGTGCGGCTGGACCCATGTCAGATTTCCATCCAACGCAGTTACAGTTCACGTGAGTGATTTTTGGAATACAAGGTGTTGGTTCACTGTTCTTGTGAGCAGCTGGAATAGTTGAAGATCAAGGGGCTGCACAGACATAGGGAGGGAAGAGAAGACTGACAAGTGGGGACAAGGAACTGTGAGCCTCTGTTATTCTAAATTGTCGGTGTGGCTGCTCCCAAACTGCTCTGCCATGCCCCACTGTGCATCTTCCATGTCCTTGTAGTTGTGTATCTTCAAATCTCAGCTCTTAGCAGTAACTCTCATCTGTTAACATCTTTGTTTTGCATACTGTGCTGTGTTTTAAGACGCAGAGGCTGTGGTGTTGTGGTGTGGGTTTGTGCTGTACCAAACACTCTGTGGCACAATCTGCCTTGCCCTCCAGGCTGAGGGTGGAACAGGAAGGCCAGGGACACCTTAGCACCAGAGTTAGCGACAGACCCACTGAACTCTGCTGCAGCTGCACTCTGAGGTGTTTAAGAACAAATTTATACAAAATTGCAGTGTGACACTTGTGCTAGCAGGAGTTCTGGGGCCGCTTATGCTCAGCTTGCGAGAGCCAGCCATGGGAACCTGCCTGTGGGGCCTGCTCTGAGATAGCGGAGCGCTGGCCTGGCCTTGGGCATCCTGTGGTGGCCAGTGGGGGCCACTGAGAACTATTGTCTTTTCTCCCTCTGTTTAAGTCTCACACTGTCCTTGTGAGGCCGATGAATTATGTGTTACAGACTGGTTTCTGAGGCGGTTCTGGAGGAGCCAGTGGCTCCTTGGTGGCTGTGCCCACGGGAGCTGGCTGAGCTGGCTGCTTTGGGCTGCGCACCCTGGCCTGGGCTCCAGGGCTCCCGGAGGATGGGACTGCCGTGCTGAGGGAAAGGTTGTACACACTCTGTACGTACTCTGTATGTAATGTACATACATTATCCAGTTGTACATACTGTGTTTTATACCTGGCTGTGTTTGTGTTTCTCTACAGTCAGTTGCCTGTTTAGAAAATGTAAATATTTTAGGTATGAGACTTTAGACTATTTCATGTTGTTTCTCACCAAAAGCTACACGCTATATGTTTTCAACACTTTTGCTAAATGTGTTTTATTTTCTATAAAATGGAATGTTTTCCCTAAGGAGTTAACTAATATCTCTGAAGTCTTCTAAGGTTAAGATTTGAAAAGCCTTCAATATATGTCCCTGATTTTCTGATTCCATTGCTTATTTGTTTAGGCTGATGGGAATAGGCTTTGTCTACTGTGCTTGAAGAAGAAAAGAAGATTTTTGTGCTCCCAGGAGGTGAAGGCAGTTTTCATTGGCATTTTAGTGAAATATTAAAGGCAAAGCAGATTTGGAGGGACACACTGCAAAGGCTGTCACAGTGATCAGAAAGGCACTGGAGTGAGGAAAGGGACAGCTAAATGTGTAGGTAGAGAGTCAGTCCATTTGTGCAAAGGTATGAGTAACTGAGGTTATGAATTGGTTGCAGATAGGAGATGGCAAGCAAGAAAAGTAGAACAAAATTATATTGACATCCCTGTGTTGTCTAAAGACCACTACAAGACCATTAGTATTGCTGTGTAGCCAGCAGGGAGGCCCTGTCAGGATGAGATTTTACTTAGGCAACTGGTATTGATTTTTAGTCTGCCGCCAGAATGTAGGAAGGAAAAGATTTTTTATTTTTTCCTTTTTCTTTTTTCTCCTGTGTCCATATTCATGGATGCAAAGCAATGTGTCTGGACCTGGGATGTATGGTTGAGAGTGTCTGTGTGCTGTCATGACTGACTTGATTGGGGGGAAAAAATCTTTTGAACTGACCTTCAGACTTCTGGCCTTGCCTTTGCTTATCCTTCCCTCTCATGTCTCCTGTAAGGTCATGCTAAAGGGGAAAATTAAGAATCCAGCACATGGCTGTGGCAAACTAATTTTTTTTTTGTCATCTCTGAATGAATTTAGAGTGAGCTTTTAGTATTTCTAGTTGCCCAAATGGAGAGCCATGTATTTGCTCCCTGGGCAGCAGCAGCCAGAGCTGTGAGGGCTCAGCTCTCCCCTGAGGTTGTTCAGGGTGCTGTTGTGGCGCTCCTGGCGAGAGCCAGGGGCAAATATCACAGCAGTGTGGGGAGAAACTAAGAAGTCAATCCACCTTTAATTTCTGGCCAAAGTCTGATCCAGATACTGCCAAATAAAGCTGTTATTAGTGTTTCTGTGTTATCTGTTCTCGTAAAAATAGAGTAGGCGCTAAAAATGGGCCATGAAGCAGCTTTCAGACCAAGGTAGCAGCTCTTGTTCTTGCGTCTCACTTGAAGTGGAAACCTTCAAAAGGAATAGCTTAGTACTTAGTGATGTACTCTTCCTTTTCCTCCTGCAGTGGAGGGGTGCCTGTTTCTCTTCTGTATTTATGAGTGCCCAATTAAACATGTGTGCAATGAGTTTATTTTCCAACTTCCTAAGAGAAAGATTGGCAAAGAGAAATTTCTGGCAAGAGAGGAACTCGCGTGAAAAATAGTGAGCTGTGGTCTGCTTGTAATAGATGGACAGCGATTGACCTGGTTTAAATCCCGTAGGATCCTTCCTCATGACTTAATGATCCTAATATATCATTATTAATACACTTCTTTGGCAGAGAAAATTAGTCTCATAAAAATATGTTTTTCTTCATTCTATTTCATATATGATAAGCACTTAGCTAAGGATGTCTTTTCTTTAAAATTTATATACTTGCACTCTGAAAATTGAGCTGCAGAATTTTTAGAAAAACAAGCACTAAAACAGAACAGTGCTGTTCAAGTGTAATAGAAGAATTAAATCTTCCATGCTATTTCATCCCTGTTCATCTATGTCTTTATTTTGCTCTCATGTTGTGAAGCCTACTTAAATTCATTCTATTATGTGTTTGACATTATTCCTATGGAGGGTTGGTCTAAACACTGCTTATTTCCAAGGAGATAAAATGAAAATGTTCTTTTGGGAATTTGGCCCTTTAATTATAGGTAATTTTTAAACCAATTAGTTTTGATCATTGAAACACCAGATTAAATCTCTGCATTGATTGAGGTCAGTTCTGTTAAGTCTTCAATTTTTGTGTTGTCTTGTGGAACAGAAGGCTGTTTTTTCCTGAAAATTTGTTTGCTGATGCTTTATTTACACTCTCTCCTACTTCACTTCTGGCCACATATCTGATTGGGAAACAATTATAATCAATAAAACAAAACCCCAATCCAGGATACTATAACTTCTGAAATTGTGAATGTTTTAAATTTTGCCTTATTCATAGTGATTAATTAGAGCTTTTTGCAGACTCTCTGTCTATTTCTGTGTGATAGTGATTAAAGAGTAAAAAAAGCCATTTATTTACAAATTCTATCGAAAGTGCTAAAGCATATCTGTTCAGAAGCACAGCAGAATTCAAGTCCTTAGCTAATTTTTTTTTTTTCCTTAGCTCTCACTCCAGGACCTACTCAGATGCTCTTTGAGTTGACTTTAACCCTGAGATGGAAAATTATCTGGTTCGGGGTTGGATCACCAAGAATTGTCCCTGTTTCTCTGTGGAGGGTGT
The DNA here is from genome assembly GCA_013400315.1 of Bombycilla garrulus. Taxonomy (NCBI): domain Eukaryota; kingdom Metazoa; phylum Chordata; class Aves; order Passeriformes; family Bombycillidae; genus Bombycilla; species Bombycilla garrulus. The sequence goes on from VXBU01010442.1 coordinate 638,534, forward strand.
TAGCCCCTGAGAGACAAACAACATGCACAATTCCAAATTTCAGCTTGTTTGATTAGGTCTGTCAAGATCCAGAGTATACGGTATTGTATTTAATTTTACTGTTCAATGCTTTAATTCCTTCCCCACACCATGATAATGAAATCTTTATCTGAATTCAGCCCAGTTAGGCTATGGAATAATCAGGAAAAGGTGTCTGGGTTTTAGTTGCTGCAGAAAAGCTGATGCAATATAAATAATGGTATGCAATGCTGTGTGCAGCAAGGGTTTTATGAGATGTAAACATAAGATCTATTTCCTTAAGAAATTGAGGTGTTTTGTGAAGACCTATTGGTGAAATAGAGAACATTTTCATCTGTGCATTTTGCTAGAAAATGCTAGTGGAGGTTTGAATGTCACTTAGATGTGTGTTATTTGTGAGCATGACTGCTTTTTTAATCATGTTTTTGTAAAATATCAAATACAACTGTGCCATTCATTCTAGTAACGTTTTCAAGTATGGCATCACGCTTTATTCCAGTAATATTTTCATGCAAATAAATAACTTGCAAGTGATTGTTTTATGTATAGAATTACTTTTTAAGTTTGCTGGACTACTCTACACACCAAATATCTTTCCTTTTGGTCCTTAACACACATGCATGCAGTATAGTTGCCCTTCTAAAACCTTGAACTTGAATTTCATTCTGAAAACTATAAGTTCCTTAAGCTGAGCACAGACTCTTGCCTTTATGCAGAAACATTTGCTAAATTTAGAAATATAGACAACAGTTCCAGGAAATGCTACCTAGAATCTTTACATCATTAGCTGACAAGTAAGAACACACTTGCAAGCCAGTAAGATGGGGTTGTTTTCATCGCTGCTGTTTGATAGCAAATGATTACAGATAAGCTGTAGGGATATCCATTTATTCACAAGGACTATGTCTTGCAGATGAAAAAACATTACCAATTCAGAAAGCTCTCTATGTATGGCAATCAATTTTAACTCTGCCTTTCTGCTGATAATGGAAGCTTCTGTCTCACCCCCCTGTCTGGCTCACGCGAACTCCTCTTCAACACGTTCTGAGCTTGACAAAGTTGTATAAATCATTTTATGGTAACAGAAGATATTGTTAGGCTGGTAAACAGAAAGGAATAAATACACAAGTGTCAAGCTGCCTTCAGTTATATCTATTTATTACCCCACATGAATGCACACAGTGCTTCATAAAACTCCACCAGTATTTTAATCAAGTTACGTCTTTTGGAGAGGGAGAAGCTGTTGTAGGAGCCACGTTAACTAAACCTTCACGCTCACTAGAGTGCAGAACACCAATTAAGGAGACTTTTGCTCTAAAAGTGCCCTAATTTGCTACATGAGCCAGGAGAATCTTTTATAAGAAGGCTTATAGGACTCTCAGGGACTCTGTAGGCTAGCTAGAGAAAGGTGACATAAACACAGGCAAGTGTATCCACTAGAGGGTATTGGCACGCTATATATGGTGGTGCATTATAGATACTATCTAACAGGTCTCATTTATTATGCCTTTATACCAGACCTTTAAAAGTCCTTTCTCTTGTAAAGTCCATATTGCCCCGGACCTTTTCCATTTCCTGGTAGCAAATGCATTCCTAATATGAGCTCAATTGCCATTAGGAGAACAAAGGGGTGGGAGGCTGCTCACCACCAAATTATCAAATGGCTCATGCCCAGGTGCTGATTGAAATATTGATGTAGTCAGAAGACTTCTAAAGAGTTGGAATGTCGGTCGAGCAATATGAAGACTTGCCCCTGCCTTGCACAACAGCTTTCAGGAGAGGGATAAGTGGGTTCAAATTCTGCAATCCAAGCATTTCCAAAAGGCATCTGTCTTGGAGTGGAAAAAGCACAGGAAAGGAGCTCCTATTTTTAATAGCATCTGCTAATCCCATTGCTATCAAGACCTTATAACAAACCTAGGATGAGATCTTTAAATTTATAGTACAAGGTTGGTTTGCTTCAGAGAAGAATTTATATTTGTTGTTCAGATAAATGGTCTATCACATTATAATCCTAGGAGTATTACTTTTCAATTTAAAATGTTTACTTGCTTAGGATTGCTATAGAAATTGTTTGGGTTTGCTCATAAATGATTATTGAAGAGAGGAATTGTGTAGAGTGTGTGTGAAAATATCAAGTGTCTCACATGGACACTGGAGTCCGTGGAAGACTCTGGGAGGCTTTCATTAAATTTTTTTTTAATCTCTTTTGTGGAAAACAGTGAGAAAAATGAGGTTATCTGCATTTAAGTACATAGTTTAGTGGTGGACCTGGTAATGTTAGGTTGATGGCTGGACTTCATCTCAAGACATCTTTTTAAACCTGATGGATTCTGGGATTTTATGGGTTTACTTGCAATGTTCTGAGGCTGTTCTTTTGGAAATTTTAAGGTCGTGGGGAAAGCACCCCAAGTGAGTGATTCAACTATGGAAATTTTACATTAAGATGTGTATCTGCATAAATACCTGCAAATTCCATGTCCTTTGAGAGCCTGGGACGTGTAAGTCACAAAGGGAATTTTTCTGACTGGTATGAAAAAGTCTAGCCTGAGGAAGTGCTTGCCCTACTTGTAACAAACCTAATTGTGGATGTGAACAAGGCTCCCCAAAATACACTGATCCCAAAAGCAATGCTGATGACAAAAATGAGTGAAGTGAAACAAACAACAAATATTGCCTTGTTTATATTACAAAAGCCATTGATTTGCTTTCACATGATGACACACTGGCTCAGGGAATTGATGATAATGCATATGAGCATGTCAGAAAAGCATTTTAATGAGAAAGCCCTTTATGCAATATCTATTTTTATTCAAATTAGAGATTGAGGGATCAAGTAACAGGATGGAATGTTCAAGGATTGGTCTGAACTCGCTTCATTGTTGTAGTCATTAATGAAAATGTTCTCCTTAAATATTCAAACACCTACAGCAATATTAAAAATTAATCTATATACCGTGTATGAATGCTTGCTAATTTTCTTTGTAAAAGGTAAATTTTAAAGCACTGATTATGTGAAGGGGAGTACTTGTTCAGGTAGTTGTTTTCTTTCTTTTAGCATTGATAGTATGGTTTGAATAATTTATTTAAAATTTAGGGAGGGATAAAGACAGCTTAGATTTTCTGATTCTTCTTCCAAAATAGGGTTTTACAATAATGTGCAGGTTTTAGTGCTCTGCCTAAACTAATTTTAATTTATCCAAGTTACCATTGCAATAATATAAATGTTTCCTGGCTTTTTGGAGTTGTTTTTAGATATGTAGACTTTAACAGTCTATTTTCAGATATGCAGAACTCTGTGATTAAAAAAAGACACAATTTTATGTAGGCTTTTGTTATTGTCCTATTTTATTGTAAATATGTCTGTGTTCTATTCATTTTTTTTTTCTTCCAATAAAGTCACCTATATATTTTTGTATGTAATATGGCTGGGTTTTCACTAGATGTTCTACCTCATGTTTTTCCTCATTGAATACTACTTGCAATTTTCTATCCACATCTCAAATTTCTGCATTTTTGTTTTACTCCTTATTTCTGTCATTATGGACAAAAAACAGTTATCACTAGACATCACAATTTCTGTAATCTCTCTTTAATAAAAAATTGATTTTCAAATTTCCAAATTATTTGTTTCAGTTGCTCTGAAGTAATTAAGAATATTGAATAAGGCCAGTAGCCTTTATGTTCATTAAATAAATTATGTAATCTCTAATGTAATGTAATTCTGACTTGCATCAAGGCTGGACTGATGGAATGTTGATATCTTATAGTATTTGAGGCAAAGCATTTGAACTCTGAATATTTTTGCATCCCTTTCCTAACTCTGAGGCTGAATTTTGGTGTTGCACTCTGTCTTAACTTTTGCTGCTAAAGATGTAGCAAGTTCACAGCTGTATTATCTCTTATTTTTCACTGTAAAGTAAGATGAATAATCAAATAATACAAACAAAGCTGTATCTTGCAGCAAGCATCCTGCAAGTCCAGGCTTCTTGAATTTCCATTTCGTTATCCAGTGGTTGGTAGCATCAGCAGTTTAGTGTTTCCATTCTGCATTACCATGTCCTGCCACTGAAAACTTCCTGAACATCACATTAATGGATTGAGAAAGACTATTATAGCTGATTAATTTTTTTCAACTTAAATTAAGTATTAGCAATTTGGCATGACTTTAATTCTTTTTCTGCTTTATGATGCTCCTTCCATTGTGTTTGTGGTTTGATGATGTTACATTTTTGTAGAACTTTAAGTAAATTGTGGGACTAACTGTATTTCCACTGGGAATTTCATGGCACAATCCCTTTTTTATTTTAACAATTTGCCGAAGAGTTGCCTCACACTGGTACTCAGATACGGCACCTCTCTCTCATGTCAATATTTTGGTTTAAGAATAAATGACATTATAAAAATTAATCCTGTATTAGAAAATAAGGATCTGCAGTACCATTTTCCTGTGCTTGCCTTAATAAAACAATTGAACAAAACTCCAAAGAAATAATGGATTTTGATAGATACTCTTTAGTTTCACTTGGTATAGAGAAAGAAATTTACTCTGGAGAAAAAAATACTTGTCACTTCTTGGGATTCTAGATTTTTGGCACTACCAGTCACGTAAAGATGTTACAATACCATCAACTGCTTTGTTGCTGCCAGACTGAAGATAGAAAACAGTGCTAGGCTGTGCTTCTCTCTGTGAGCCTGTGTGTCAGTGGGTCTGTCACGTTAATGGATACACAGATAAAGTCATCCAGGAACATACACAGAACAAAGTACAAATGCATACTGCACATAAGATTCCTTACGACTCTAATTTATTTTCTAAGGTGTAAAGCAAACCCAAGTTTTATAATCCCAAGTTTCCAATTACAAAAACAGCATGTAATTTTAGTATGCTGATGTCTATGGTAATAACTTCTTCAGTTTCAAACAGCCTTTCCTCATTTTTCTTCCATGTTTATTTGAGTGTAGTTTCGTGTTTCCCTATACAGTTATTTTTCTTCATTGTAATGGTGATGGAATATTTATATGTGTTATTTGTAAACCATTTTGGGCTGGATATTGTTACACATGACAGAAAAATTTGACAGATAAATAAGCAAGTTACTACTACTGCACCAATAACTTTTATATCTAACGTGGAACACTGCTACACAGGTTAAGCTGTAGATAGATAGATGGGAAAGAAAAAAAACCACAAAAATGTCTATAATCCAAATTCAAATTAATTTTCTCAAATGAAGCCATTGGCATTTCTAACATAGCCTAGAAATAAAATGCTATCTTTATGTCTATATATCTATAATTGAAAAATTATATATTCAACATATTGGTGATACCTCCTTTTTAGAAAGCTTGCGAAATGTGTCAGTTGAAAAATAAATTGCTTTAAGCTCTATATTTTTAGAGGTGCTTGAGAGGTTTCTTTTTGTCATGAGGTTTTATTTTTTCCATGCCCCTGTTCTCAAGTGCCAATACCCACATTGTGGGTAGTCAAGGCTACTTTTGTATGAAGGTGGGTTTTGGCATATAGCCTCATGAAGCTTCTTTAGAAGGTCAAAGTGAATGGGAAACTTTTTGCTCAGACTTAAATGCATACTCAAGTGGCTTCTTATAGTCAAAAGAAGACAGATGTTGGTCAATACATATTTTAGATGTTCTTTTTTTGGATGTTCTGCTGCAAGGGCACCTGTCCAGCCAAATGAAAACATCACATAGGAATGAAGTGGCACTTGTGCTGGTTCAAGCATTTTAAAGCAGACATACTTAACTATCACTTAACAAAGCAACATTGGTGGCACAGGGAAAGTTTGTAATTACGCTGCTTAATGGGTTTGCTTAAACATGTTTGTGTCTGCTATTCCAATTTGTCTGCCTGGTGCCACAAAAAGATGTTTCAGTGACTCTGGGAAATGAGGTGTAAACAACAGCTTCTTGCGCTGACACACCTAACAGAGCACACAGCTCTTTCTTAGGACAAAGAGTTTAGGGATCACAGTGGCAAAGTCCTTTCTGTGTGTTTTATCTACAGAGGTGAGGGTGTGTTTGCATTCCTATCTCGGTATGCTTGACTTGGAATTCATGGGAAGTACTTCAGTAGCTCCGTCATGTTGCATTTGCTGATGTGTAGGATTGGAAGATGGGCATTTCCAGGTTAAGGAATTATATTTTATTAGTAAGAAGGTTCACTTATCAAAGGCACAGGATTCTTCCAGTTGTTGGGCAAGCTAAAACTTTTTTATCAACAGTCAGAAATGCAAGTAATACTTGTGACCTTCTGTGAATATCTTTGATTGTAGATAAAAGAAGTATGCTCCTAGATTCTTAAATGCCAATCTCTTCTCCTTTTACCTGAAGAGCATAACAAAAGTACATGTCCCATAATATTGTTTACCTTTCATCTAACAAATGTCTTTTTATACGTGACATATTTCTGTAGAGGATATCGGCTTCTCTGAAATCAGCCTTTTTAATTTAGCTGCATACTGTGTAATTCACATCTTTAATTTAAAATCAATTCATAGTTGTACTTTTGTGAGCTGTAGGTTATTTCTTCTTCTCTATGAAATGACTCACATTATACATACTTCATATAAATGATCTTAACTGTAGGTGATGAGTGCAATTGGTTTGTGTTTGTTTAATTGTGGTTATTTCCAAAATGATTGTAGCATGCTTATATTTATCAGAGGAATAGTTATCCAACTGACCTGTGGATTATCTAGGCTCTTTAGTTAGTTATTGCCAGGAAACAGCTAAAGGTGTAAATGGTATCATCAAATGTGGAAGCTCATGGCTCTGAAGTAGTAGTCAGGACCGTAAGTGTTTTGAGATGTACTTTGTTGTCAGCTTAGGAGAAACCTGAAGTTAATTTCTCCACTAGAAGCACAAGATGGGATTTGCTTCATATCAGACTCATAAAATATGAATGAGTCTTAAAAGTATCCCTAATAACCGAAGCTTTGGTGTGCAAATACCAGTCAGGTTGTTGGTAGTGCACTGCTAAGGTGCCAGTCTTGTAATTCTGTTGTGTCCTGAGAGTGACTCGTATGAGGTAAGAAAAATGTAAAGGGGTGTCAAACCCCTCCTTTTGCCTTACCCTTTGAGTTGAGCAGCTGATCATCAGAAACAACCACGTGCAAATGTGTGTCCAAAAGAAACAGCTAAAAAAATCTCATCTGTGGTCCTTGGTAGAAGTGGTTATTTGAGTGAGAGAAGAGACCTGATCTCGTCTTGTTTTTTGAGATACTCAAGTATTAGAAATGGAGAAAAACCTGACCTATTCTTGGTTACCTCTGTGATGACATGGAACATCTTGGTAGTCAGGGTGCCATAATGATACTTAGTGGTCTAGAGGCTATTTTTTTTCTTGTTTTCTGGAAAAGGTGTAGTTAAAAAAGAATTTTTAAAAACGTGGTCCTTTAATCCTGAAAGACATTATTGAAATCAACAAGGCAAAGACAAGTGTTCCACATTGTCATTTTATTTTTTTGCTTCAGACACTTTTTTAACTGCATACTTAACTTTTACAATTGATAAACTTAACACTGCAGTATTGAGAACCTGAATATAAACAGTGTAATTCATTTTATTAATTTTAATTTTTTATCATAAGAAATAGGCAGAAATAGAAGATCATAAATAGAAGGAAGACATTTGTTTTCTTTTACTTTGATTTATTGGAAGAAAACTTAGACCAACTAATATGTTACAAGAGGAGTTTGGTATAATAAATAATAAGGTTACAATTCTGGAACAGCAATTTCCTTATTTAATGCTGTTAATGGGAAAAGTTGGATATATTAATTTGTCAATTACATTTGAAATGCATTAACTAGACACAAATAGCTCAGTCAGAATAGACACTGAATAGCTCATTACCCTTTCATATACTGTGCTACAGCCGTAACTAGTAAGTACACGTTAGCAAAAAGAAACATGCAGTTTAAAATCTGTGCACAGAAAACTAAAAGCTCTCAAGCCTTCTTAGGTTAGTTGCAGATACATTCCTTTATTTTTGCTGTTTTTTTTTCCCTGATGAAGCAGGTGGAATGAATGAATGCATCTGAAACTGGATGAAGTGTATCTAGCTGTACTATATATATGTATCTATATATTTAGCTGTAATTGGTTTTTAGAAACACTGTTATCAAGACAAAAATTCTGAAATCTCAAATAATAATTTCAGGAAAATAAGATATTAAAAGTTATAGTTTTCAGTGTAGGTGTTTCCCTTACACACTATGATTTGCAATTCTTATTGCACAAGAGGTCTTTTATAAGGGAACCCACATTTCCCACCTTTTTTTCCCCCATGTAATATAAATTATATTCTAAAGCCTTCAATACTAAGTATTACTACTTAATTATTAATTATACATACCAAGTAATTTATTATTTGGGATGGTGGGGTTTTGTTTGTTTGTTTTTGTTGTTTTGGGTTTTTTAAATTTTTTTAAATGAAAAACAAACTCTGAAGTGGTTCTTAAAAAAGTACCTTATTATCTTTGAACAATGCTTTGAATCAGCTTGTTGTGATAATGTCGAGCATTTTTTATGCTTGATTTTGCTGTAAGAGCAACTCCGCTAGTAGCCTAAATATTTGTAATATCTATATGATACAAAAAAATATTTTCAGAAAGATAGCAGTGATAAATAGTAATTTTGCATAGAACAAAGTATTAGTAATTTTACCAAAGGGATGTGGTGTAGAGAGACAGCTGGTGGAACAGCCAGGCCTTGAAGATGGGGAGGAGTACAGGCATGGGCTAATCAGAGCTGGTACATAAGTGAGCACCAGAGACCTCCCAATTTTAAATGACTCACCAGAGGTCAGTTAGAGAAATACAGACTTAGTAGTTGGGTAAAAATTATGTTGGGACAGGAAAGAGAGTAAAGAGCAAGTAGCTTGTACGCAAAATCTACTATATACAGTAAGTCTGAATCACTAAAGGAAGAACAAGGTTAAAAGAGAGAAAACACATAAAAATTGCCTTAAGACATCCTGGAGAAATCACTGTCAACATTATGCAGCTTGCAGTGAAGGAACTGGTGTGTGGGTGGCATTGACTCATTTCCCCCTGCAAGGTGGGAGCTGTTGGTTTTGGGGGCCCAAGCAGCAATCCACTCCTTTCCCTGTCAGAGAAAGGATGGACACTAGGAAGTGTGCCTATATGTACCAGCTTTAACTGTAATATGCTGTGTTATTTAATGACAGATTACTGTATTACTGCATGTTCTTTTTCTGTAACTGTTAAACTGGACTGAACTCTTTGAGTGTGCCCTGAAGATTCCAACTATTGTAATCAAAGTTTCTCAGCTTTACATTCAATGTGTGCTTTCCTCCTTACGTGTAACAAGACTTATGCGTTCTTTGTTGTGCTGGGTTAATGTGGAAGGAAAACTGCTGGGGTCCGCAGGCATCCTCTGGCCTGATGTGGCAGTGGGCATTACTGCATTCAGGGTAAAGGCCATTATCTCTATGGCTCAGTAACAGAACAGGTGCTCCTGGTGGCTCTTTCCAGGACTGTGAGCTGGTTCTCTGTTGGTATTGGGAGTTTTGGTGAGAGGCAGGTGAGAAGCGGTGTCCTGACCTTTTCCCCATCAAAACAAGTTTGATTTAATACCTCAGGACAACTTAGTGCAAACCCTTGCAACTCTTCAGCACATTTTCGTAATGCAGTCTCTCCCCTGGCTGGCCCCATGTCAGGGCTCTGGGGAGCCCCAGTTATGTTGGTATTCAGCCTAGAAAAAGCATCTCTTTGTTCTGTGTCCTATTGCTGCAAATAAAAATCTCTGATGCTAAATATGTTCCTGAAAAGAGACTTCTTATTCACAACTCCTTTTGTCCTGTTCATGTTCTATTTCACTCTGTGGATGATCATTTCAACTAGGCTGTATTTAGCTGAATCCATCAAGTGGAAATAGCTAATATTAATCCTGTAGCAGAGACATAAACCTGCATTCCTCACAGGACTCGGGCACCTGTCAGGCACTGTAAGTAGCCTTTTGCCTCAGCTTGGCTTATATCCTGACTAGGATATTTCTCAGTTTTCAGAACGAATGTTCCTTTGAAGCTGGAGTTTCTGCTCTCCTAAGCTGTGAGTGGTTTCTGTGATGGCAAAACCAGGGCACCGGAGAGCTGACTGACTAAGAATGATCCTTCTCCTGCTGCTTGCCATGGGACTGGTTCCTACATTAAGCACAGAAAAGAGTGAGACTTGTCCAAGGGCCCCTTCTTATAAATAACTGAGTGATTGCAGCATGCACCCGTGGCTTAGATGCCATAGCTCTGCTTCCCACAAACACCTTTGCTCGGTGATTATTTGAGCTATTAGACAAACAAGGCAGCACAATGGTTAGAAATGAAAGTGCCAAGTGAGAGAAGTTAGACATAGGAGAAGCATAAGTAAGGTCTCTCTCAGTGCTAGTTTCCAGATGATGTATTGGGGCATAAACTATTTATTTAATCTTTGAGGTATCTCTAGGAATCAAACCCACTAAGACCAAGCCCCAAAGAAGATTAGAATTGGAAATCTATTTGTTTTTGTGGTATTACAAAGGGGTTATTTTCCTTTCATTTTGAATGAAAATTATAATGACTTCGTAGAGACAATAAATTGTACTAATTTGGGGCTGTTATTTATTTCAAGCATGACTCTGCTTGCTGGTAAGAAAAACAAGATTCCTGTAAACTTTTTTGTGATTATATATAGCAGACAGGTTGGTAATTTTAATTGGTTATATGTAGTCACTAAATTGAGGTTTGTGCAAAAGATAATGCAAATAATGAAGTTAGCAGGAAATCACAGGGGCTCTGAAAGGGATTTTGAGCCAAAACTCCCATCTACTTTCAAATGAAGCCTTGTAAAAACTGTAATTTCCATCTTCTTTTAAATGCATTTTTCTGTGAGGGGGAAGGCAGAAAAAGGAGAATAAACCTGGGTAAAGAAGTGGAAAACCTGTAGTTTAAACCCCAAGTTACACATTGTTAAGATATAATTTCTTTGGTATTCTGCTTTCATCAATGAGAAAAAACTATGGATTTTATCTAAGCAGCAGAAAAATTTATATTAAAAGAAAATCTTTATTGGTGATTTTGTGATCTTCAGTTAATTACAGCAAATATTTGCTCATGCATATTTCTGTTTGGAGTACCTACATTTAAATTTCAGCAAGGAATTCTCTCCATCAAGAAAGTGATGTTGTTTAATTATTAAGATAGCGTGCAATGTGACCTGTTTAATAATATAATATAGGCTTCTTTAGTGTTTATCTACCAGTAGTCATGTGAAAATTAAAGTCTGATCCATATAAAATTTTTGCTTCAAAATCAGTAAGCAACTAAAATTCTGCAAGTCCACAGCATTGCCATGATCTTGACTCATTCTGAAAAACAGGAGTTCATGCAAGAAATCGCACATCATCTGGGGAAACCAAGACAAGCTTTCTTTCACCATTCATTGTGTCATCTGATTTTGAGAGAGAGAAGAAACTTAAGCTGTTCTGCTTTGAAAGTTTATTTCATTTAAACCCTGAGCTCAAAAAGAAATCTGATATAAAAGCTTGTAGCTGCATGTTCCCAGAGATTTTCTCAAGAATTTCCAAGTTAAAAACTTTAATCCATTGGAGGATATGGAAATTCTCATAAAGGAATATATTTTGGGTTTTTTTCTAGCTGAGTCAATAAATAATACCTTCCTTGTACTGCTGCGATTCAATGTAGAGATGCATTTTCCTTCAGTCTGTATCATTGTAGCCTTGTTACTGTGTCATGGAAAAGGTTTAGACATGCCATGAACTCTTTCATTGTCGTACTTAGCATTTCCTTGTGCATTATTTCTAGGGATTGACATCAAAGAGCAATATGAGTATGCAGGCTTTAAACACAACTTTAAAGGAGTCAAGCTATTTTTGGTTGTCTTCTGAACTGATACCTCTCAAAACAAATCCCAAGTAGCCTCATGTTCTGTGTGTGCGTGTCTCTGTTTTCCACAGTAACTGACATTCAAAATAGCATCTCTGGAAGTAGACAAGTACTGGCATTAATTCTGATCAGGAATAGTGAGTAATTTGCTAGAAACAGAAAGACGAGTGGTATTAATAGAGGGAAACCCTTCAGAGAAAGCAGGTGTTTTACATTCTTGCTTTCTCCAAAGTCTTCTGGAAGTCCTTCTGCCTCAGTGCTTTCTGATCATGGCCTGCAGGGAAACACCCTTTTTGCAATTTGGGCAGTAATACTGTGAAGCGGTGCTGTTAGAGGGAGACAGTTTCATCCCTCAGCAAAATGAGACGTTCCAGACAATATCCAATTTGTTCCCAGGGCATTTTTGGGACAATCTGACAGACTCTCCAATATCAGCAGTGTCTGAGCTGCAGGTAATGGACCTTGCACCTGGAAAAGCAACATTGTCCCCTGAGCTATTCACATTACGTCTGTCCTAAGTGCAGAATTTTCTTATTGCACAATTTTTTTATTGAGTTGAAAGATAATTTTTGCTTTTCTTGTCCTGTAATGGGAGTTTTTTGTTTTTTATTTATTTATTGATACCATGACATTACATGGCATAGAAAAAGCCTTTTGGAATTTGGGATGTGTTGTGTTTATGCACTGATAGCCCTTTGGAGTTGTAGTCTGACAAGTATGTGTCCTGAGGCAAGTTTTTTGCTCTGAAAGGTTGGAATGCTCTGCCAGTCCTTAATTGCTTGTCTGCAGGGTGTTCCTGCTCTGTCCCCACCGCCCTGCCCGCAGAGCTCAGCCGCCACCCAGCACACAAAGGGAGCTCAGGTTCCCCCACTCTCCAGAGTTCAGCTGTGCTGAAATCTAGCTCTGAGGTATTTAAACCTTGTCTGGTTTATCAGGTTCTGAATTTGTTGGTAAAAGGCTTCCAGAAGCTTGAAGGAAAGGGAAGGAAACTGCATTTCTGCAGCAGAAGTATCGCATACCTGCCATGGATGCTTTCATAAGGCACGCTCTGATCTGCAGAAATTGTTTTTATGATAAGGAGTATTAAGTTATGGAGTATTAAGTTACGGAGTGATATGGAATGGCAGTGCTTGTGAAATGTTTGTTCTGGCGCTTTTCAAAATAGATGCTTAAAATAACGATGACTTGGAGAAATCACACAAATGTAAAATACTGAATTTACTGTGGCTTTATGCAGTACTTCAGTATAAATTGCTTGGGAAAAAATCCTTTGGAAGGTAAACGTATTTTTGGGTTAACCGTACTTCATATCTTCACATTTCATGCAGTAATTTTCACAAGTGAATAAAAAGCTGCATAAAAACAGAAACTTGCGATTAATAAAGTGGACTCTGGTGTATCATGAGAAAGACATGAATTAGGCAAAGCTTTACCAGTTCAATACTTACCTCCTCTTTTTATATCTCAGGACTGCAGAATGGAATGAATTACTACTTTCACTAGAGTGTCCAAATTTCATAAACCACACTTTTAAATTATGGTTCTCTGTTCCCAAAATGTGGAATGCAATATTATTAGACTAATCCTTGATATTCAGAAAAAAACCCCCAAATTATAATAAAGAAGTTAGCTATAGGAATACCCCAACTTTACCCCGGGGATCAAGGTTTTTGCATGAACTATCTCTTTGTTGGGTAGCACTGATCATTTGTACTCCTTGAGCACTGTTATCATCTCCAGGTTATTTTCCTTTCCTCTAGATAGAAAGCTTATGTTGTAAAAACAGGTATCAGCATGTATTATCATTGAAAAAAGAAGATTGTCTCTTAAGCAAATTTTAACACTTGAAATCCCAGAATTTTAGGATATCTTGAGTGGAAGGAATCCACAAGGACCATCAAAGTCCATCTACTGGCCCTGAACAGAACAGCCCCAAGAATCACCCCATATGCAAACAATACCATCACAGTTGAACTTAATCTATTTTGCAGTGACCTGTTACAGTGAAGGAAATACGGAGACATTGATTGCAAGTCTAATTCTGTAATTTCTTCTTTTCACTCCAATTGCACCAGTCTTTCTCCTGTTTGAACAACAGATGGGCTGTAGACTGGAAGTATGTGCGAGTGGCTGCAAGTTTTAAATATGATTCTTATGGTTGTAAAGCTGGGGAAATGAAGTTTTGTGCTCAGGTGGGGTGCTCCAGTACTGTCAGGTGCACACCCCTATGAGCGTCAGAGATCTTGTACAGGCTTAGAGCAGCACAGGGAAGGCGGCAGATAACTCTGCTGCTGCAGCTCACTCTGCTCTGTCCCTGTAATTGCTTGGAAATATTGAAACCTTTGCAGTCTAATTCTGTGTTAATGAACGACTGGATTACTGTTATGCTGCAGTTTGGTCTCAAAGTCAATGCAAGAAAGAGCTACAGATTTTCTGTTAAAGTAATGATATTTTATAAATTGATTATTGGTTAAGGTAGCGTGATAGGGGGCTAGTTATGGCCTTGTGATAAATCTCTCCAATTACGAGTGCCTGTGTTGAAGGCATGATCTGAAATTTAATAATGGAATTGTAGTAGGTTTACATAAACTCGTAACTTGATTTAAATTATCAGGCTGATCACAAAGAGGTCCATAACACATCAGTTCCTAGACTAATGAACCATACATCCTTGTCGACTTTAGTAATGTTTTGACAGTTTTTGCCTCAGTGCCTCTGAATTACAAGTGTGTAGAGATGTATTGCTTACTGCTGCGATAGGTCTCTCCCTCAGGATATGGTAGGTCACGTTTTCTGAATCTGAATTGCTTAACTAAACAATGACAACTTCTGTAATGTTTTAAAAGAAGGCTACAATCAGTTATCATAGTTGTAATTGCAATATTTTTTTCACAAGGAGAGATATTAAAAGAATGACATTTTACAATTTCATACATTATTTAGCTTTTCTGAAATAGCACTTTTGGTGTTCTTAAAATATAGAGGATTTGTATAGCAGTGTGATTAATTCAAAGATGGTAGAAAACTGCTGTTGATCCTTTCTTTACAGAGATGCAAGAATAATTAATGTTTTAAAATCAGGCTGTCTTTGTCTTCTCACTAATGAATATATTATGTGTGTGAAACACATGCAGCAACTGTGTTATACCATTTACTTGTTTGAGTTTGTCCTATCAGCTAACCTTGTTTAGTATGGGCATTTTTCATAAATAAGATAGCTCTTTTTGTCCTTCACTATGTGGCTGTTTTTTCTATAGTTGACAAAAAAGCCTGTGTTGGTCTGTGTTTGATCTTTTCTATGAATTTCCTATTTTCTTGAGTTCACAGGAAGCAAACCAGATAAATATAGGAAGGCAATTTCTATGAACGACAGATGACATTAGTGTGAAATGTCTAGATTTCCTTATATTTGTCTGTTTTTCCCCCTTTAAAGATGCAATAAAGTGGGGCTTAAATGCATCTTACACACTGAGGTTAGCTCTGTGATGAGGGTTGAATATTATTTCATGTATTTGAAATATTCCTTTGCTTTGTTATTACGTTACTGAAGGAAAAGTAAAACAAAGTTTATTAAACTCCTGAAATGGAGAGTTGGCAAATTTACCTATGGTGTTTCCAAGGACATAAGTTTTGAGGAATGTGTCTTTCATGGAAAATAGTGAATCTTGTGGTTCACAGGATATTTCTCTAAGCAGGAACATAAAATGAAGCATGTTACGTGGCGCATCATTTAATTACTCGTGGGAAGGTTTGGGAGCAATGATCTTGGGCACTGCTGTATGTTGTTCTTATTTGCTGACAGACATCTGAAAGGGCTGTTGTGGGTGCTGGAAAAAGGAGGACAGCTGTGAGGGTGATGGTGGTGTCACTTATGTCCACTGTGTTGTCTTGCTCCCTTGTGGTAGCTGAATGCAGCATGAACCCATTGTGTTCTGTGTTAAAATCTGTTCTATAAATTTCAGAATAGGCCCAGTATTCCAGATCATAGGCCATAATCTCCATTACTTCCCATTGTAAGTGTGTAGTTATCTGTTCAATAGCACATTATTGTACCCTTGGACCCATTGTGATTTAATATAGTAAGACTTTAAAGTTTTAATATATGGATATCACCCTTCAAAGCTCACTGACAGTCCAATAATTGGAAAGAACTCAGTCTTAAAACTATGATTTTTTTCTTTTCAAAATGACATTGTTCTAGATGGACCATTCCTTATACCTGCCTCTTCAGTCTCCCTGCACTCATCAAAGACTTACATACAATTAAAGCAAGTCTTATGAGAGCTCAAGAACAGTAACAAATTTTCAAAATGGAGCAAGGTTCAGGCGGGTTATTGCATGTCCACACTAAGAAGAACAAAAGAAAAGAGCATTTTCAATAGTTTGTATATGTCTAAAATTACTCTGTTCTTTTTAGAGCCCTGTAAGTATCAGTCTTGCTGAAACCATACAGGACCTCCTACAACCCACAGCTTTTCTGTTTCCTCATTGCACTGTGTGCCTGAAGCAGGTCAGTGTCTGAACAGTACAGAAGAATAATAAATAATGTGGTTCTCAAGCTCTCTAACAGACTTCTCCCACTCAACTTTTCTGCCTTTCATTTTATGCTATAGAGAATTTACAAAATGTGCAGCATAGAGAGCTTACAAAGAAAACCCTGGTGGGCTGAAATCTTGCTCTTTGTTCCTCAGCCCTCAGAGATTTCCTGCTCAAGAACATTTGCAGTTAGATTTAAGACCCCCTAAAGCAAAATATTAAGCTATGTAGGTTCATTGATTGCAAAGATGATGCAATACTTGCTTGGTCCTTACTCAAAGATATTTTTGTAGTCGCTTAGTCTGTAGAGATTCAAGATCCTGACTGAGACATTGTTCAATTCTGCCAAATAGTTGACAAATTATTAAACTCAAAGTGAATCTGAAGATTAAATCTAACACAGATGAATGTGCAGTAATGTGTTGCTGCACTTGGACATCCTGTGGCGTTGTTGCATTCTTTCTTTTTTTCCCCATTGTTTCCTAAACCTTCTTTGTCCATCTTATGATCTGTATGTTTGTCATCATTTAAATAAGGATAAATGCCTCTCAATTAGGGTAATAGCTGATAACGCATATTAATTATTTCTGGTACAAATTGGTCTTTATTGCCTTGCATTATGCTACCTGCTCTCATGGCATGTAGTGGTTTGGCAGCTCATGCAGTGACTGAGAACTGTGTTTATGGGCACAGATGGTCCGTGCCAGGTGCTCATCCTCCATTGCAAAGGTCTGTGGTGCTGTGGTTGTCCTGCGTGATGGGTCCCCTCCCTGATCCTGTCATAGCACTTGCTTTTGGAAGAGTCTATTTGTCTTAGATGAAATTACGGAAGATATTATCACTCACACAGCTTTGCCTGAGTTCTTGCTGGAGGAAAGTGAGGGTGCAGGCAGGGTGTGTGAATGACCAAGTTCCACATGAGAGTGTGCTAAAACACGTGGACATGCTGAACTGTGGCAGTGGGGTGGGTATCCTCTGTGCTCTGGGGCACAGTTTCCCCTCTCAGGCTCTTCTCTGTATTTGGCACCATTTCATCATCATGCTGGTAGTTCATTTTAGTTTAATATTAAAGCAGAAAAAGATAAATCAGAAATATCAGCTAAAGATAAAAAAAATATATGTTTATTGTTGCGGTTTTGCTGTCCTTAAGGGATAGTGACCCTGCTTGATTCAGTATTAGCTTGCAGATAGTTTGTGGTGCTTTTCTTTTCCCCCACTCTACTATTCTTAAATTTATTGCTTTTAAATTGCAGAGCATTTAAGACATTGTAGGCATATAGAATTAGCTTGGACAGTATTGAATGTTACACTATAGAGAGCTAAATTATAATGACAGCTGGGTAGTCTGTGTGATAATCTTTTTATCTAGCTCATGTATCTGATTCTGGTTTTATTAACCAGTGTTTATTCCACCCTACACTGGTAATTATACTTCAATACTTCAGCAGTGACATTTTAAACCTGTAATTTTTTCAAAACTTTTTGTTTGAGGAAACGTCAGATTTATTTGGTTACTCTCATCTAGTCAAGTTTAAGTGTGTTTCACTCCCCATAAATTTTCCTTGAAATTAAGCTTTTCTGTTGTTTTGTTTTGTAACGCTGTAATAATCTTTGACATGGTGATAGATGAACAAAAACACTGGAAGCATAGTCTTCATTTATTACATGAAGTTTAGGAGAGATGGATCTGGACAAAGATGCAACTGAGCCTAGTGTTGCCATTGGTTTTGATTAGCTTTAAAGACTCCTGACATTGTAGTAGCTTGTTAAAACAAAGTTGTGTGGTGCTGTCATGGGCTGGGAGCACAGAGGTTGGCAGTGGATCTCTGACTTTGCTGGGGTTTTTTTCTGTTCAAAAGATCTCTGTGTCTTCCTGCTCTGTGTAAATAGAATGATAGCTGATGAGAAACATGCAAGATGTTGCTTCTACTCCTTGCTGGTAGGGTCTCACTCCCACACAGTAATCTGAACTGTGATTCCAATTATCACATGCTTGCTTGGAGAAAGACTTATAATCACAGTTATGTTTTCCTTTACAAAGTTCTTTAGCGTCTTTTGATTTGTTAGCATTTATTAATTATTTAATAAACTGGTTTAGAAGTCAAATGAAAATCTAAATTTTACAATTGGCTACATCTGTAAATAGCACCTGCAATTGTTCAAGAATTATTTGAAGAGCAAGGTAATTAGTATTCCAAACAGTTGTTTTATGAAGGTTGAAATCTCGATCCACTGAGAAATCTGTAAAGTAAAAAACTACAGATAGACTCCCCTGCTTCTGTTATGAAAAATTAAAGACAAAACAGAAAATGATGGCACATAATTATAAAGAAATAGATCCATTTGTTAACAGTTCTGTGGTGAAAATTTGTTATTGGCACTAACAACAACATAAACATTTGCATTCAGCTCAGAGCGTGCAGTGATATTCACAATGAGGTCAAAAATGTCCCTGTAGAGTTCTCAGTGAGAAGATCATTGCTTTGAATAAAACCTATCAGGCTATTGAAGAATTTTATGTTGCTATTGTGTACTTCATTCCTTTTTCTTTTTTTCTTAAGGCGTGTTGCTCTCTAAAATATTTTTTCAGTATTAAATTCTCCCACGGCACTGAGAGGCATCTTCCAAACATATTTTCTAATCTGTATTTTTTAAACTGCCTTTTTAAGTACACAAATGTACATGCTAAAGTTTATTACTGATTATTCCTAAAACTTTGAGTAGGCTCTTTGAACTGAATCAATTCACTAAAGCATCTGCAAAATGAGAAGTGTTTAGTAAGTGGCTGGCTACTAATAAATCCCAGGAAAAACATATAGAAATGAAATAAGGTATTGATAAAAATTGAGGTGTAAGCAGCATCAATACAAAGCAGTAGCTTGATACCTCTGGTTTGAAATTTTTAAAAAAGGGAGACAGTGGTCTTGCTCCTGAGAAGTAGAGCTGTAGGTGGCCTCTGTGGGTCTGGGGTACTACATGAGCTGTCCCATAGCAGATCCACCTCCCAGCCTCTGCATAGAACTGGTGGGAAGAGCTGGGAGATGTGATGTGTCTTCACAGCAAAGAGCACTCCACCCATTGCACTGTGAATGCTGAGTGTTGGTAATTCTGTATGTGGACCTATTTTTGTAGTATGGGATTCCTTCTACTGAAGATCTCGCAGCTGTGAAAGTATTACACAGGCTTTGCAGTAGAAACTGTCCTATGCCAGAAATTCAGCTGAGTACTTTTTGGATTTCTCTGTGTCCGAACACCATGGAGATGATATCTGTCACAATGGTACAGCTGCTGCAAGTGGTAATTTTCTAATCAGATGAGGGATAAGAAAAAAATTCCTAGTTACATACTTTTAAGCTACTGGATTTAATTTCTTTTCAATGCCATGCAATTATCTTTTCATTCTATAGATGGTGTGATAATTTCTGAAGCTGTTTGTGTCCGTAAATTAAGTGCAGTTGTGACATGCCTGGAACAGTCTTACTTCAGTGACCTAAACTACTTAGCTGTGGTAAATTTTCACAACAATAAAAGCTGCAGATGCAATGCCCAATCATCACAAGTTATCCAAAACAGCTGTGACAAAGAGACACTGTGCTTTAGGCCTGATACGAGTTGGTGGCTGTGAAATTTTTCTCTTTTCTCTAATTGTGATGATGACTCTTTTCTCTACACAGTGGTTGCATTTGTAGTTCTTGTACCCATTATAAAGAGCAAAAGGTAAAGTTGTGCTCTAGGCCTGTTGTTTTCAATAATCTTTAAGAAGATAGGGAAACTCTAGCGTTTTAGTGTTAGAAGACCATTTGCTCACTTGAAGGCGATCTGAACAAACACAAAAGGATCTAGTATCATAGAAGGAACCGGCAGCACAGATAAAATGAAAACAAAGACAATTTTAGTGGTCTCTGAGAGGTGTTTGAATTCTGTAAAAATGGTGCATTACTAAATACACTGTTTGATAAAAGAATTATAGATTATCAACAGCTATACATACATTACAACCATAAAGAAGTATTGTGTGGTGAAGTGTGCTCATCAAAGCCAGTAAAAAGTGTTAAAATAATTTAGAACTACTGAGTCTGCAAGTAGTGTGTTAAACAGACTACTGATTTGCTTTTTATTAAGCTAACTGTTAAGAAATCATTAATCTTTAAATAACTGGTATGGAATTATTGTAAACTAGATCTGAGTCTCGTCATGTTGGTGTAAAATAAGATTTATTGTAGTTTGGCAGGCATTTTCTTCTTTCCCACTCCCAAATGTTGAGAAGGATAATTTAATAGAGGAAGGAGATTTTAAGCTTGAGCATTTGGCTCTTGTTGTAGTCATTATTATTGGTAGGTTTAGTACTTTTGTAGGCTCCATCAACTGTCTTACTGTATTATGAAAAAATCATGTTTCTTGTTTGAGGAAAAAAAAACCAAGGAAAGAGAGAAGATGTATCAGTGTATGGGTACGTAAGTTGAGAACAGCTAACAGCCAAAGGGCAGTAGCTCAACCAGAAGTGGATATTGTAGTGCTCAGAGAGCAATTGCCTTGGCAGTTATTTCCCCTAGGAATGGGATAAAAACACTTTCAAAATACAGACACTTACCTACATGTGCTTTTAACCAGTTTGTGTTTTCCCAACCTAATTAATTGCAAATAAAACCCAAGTTAAAAGATTAACCTGCTTTATCTTAACAGAACTCGTTTGAGACATGAACATCAATATTCCTTTTCCTTTCAGAAACATTTTCCACTGCTTTATGTCTATTTCTTTGTTTGCTGCCCAACATGCACAGTCTGTGTGGGGAAGAAAGTATCATATCTGGGGTAATGTGGCTGGAAATCCAGGAAAAATGAGGAGTGAGGTGGGAGGTGGGAGGGATTGGGAAGCCAGAGGAGCAGCAGCCTCTGTGGAGCCTGGATTGGTCCCTGCTAGGAGCGTGATGTGGGTGCACTCCAGTTCCTTCAACAGAGAATGACCCAGCCTGTAAGAGAATGGAGGTTTAGCAGAGCTCAAATATCTGCTCAACTGCTGGACTCTGCCTGCTTCTATTATTGATTGGCCAGTGGAGAAGGCTACTGTAGAGAAATATGGCAGTGAGATGACATGAGATGAAATATTTTTTCAGTTAGGAGTGACCTCGTAATTCCCAAAGGATGGTATGAAGTGATACTCCAAATGAATTATGTGGGGACATCCTAATGAGTAGGAGTTGTTTTGGATCAAGTTCACTACAAATTTCTAACGTTATGAGAAATGTCTCTCCTATCACAATTCACCATACAAAAACAAGATTGAGAAAGCTGTGGAGCTACAGCCTGTTTAATTTATTTGTCTATGAGGTAATAATGATGTTTGGCAAATGGGTTTGAATATAACCATGGCATTCAAATATTTAGGCAATGTTCAAGACCATACACATTTTGTCCTTGCTGTAAGTTTAGATCATAAAGGGCTCTAAAACATATGTTCATTTCTTGCAGATAAGGCTTGGGGTTTTAAGTACATCTATATTTACTCCTGATGATTTTTTAAAAATTACATTTTCACAGACTGAGTAAGCCAATAAGAGTCATGCACAAATCATTGTCGAGAAATGAATAAGGTTTTTAGCTAAAAGGTTGCTTAGCTAAGGTTTAACTTCTGCAAGAGATCTTAAGGGCTGTTTATGTAAAAGTCACAAGACTAGTGGACATAAAATATAAAAAAAAATATTAATGAGAACTTTTCTCAGATAATCTGCAATGTTTTATCTTCTACAGAGAGATCTGTGAAGAGTACAACACTTTTTACTGTTCTGTCAGGTCTCTGCAATGTGATTCTTCCACTGAGATGGAAGTAAGTGCCTTGAAACTGCTTATGTAAAAGAAGTAGTTTTGTAAAATCTGACCTTTATTACAGTTCTCTTCATCATGGTGACATAAGGAGGCTTTGTTACTTGTGACTTTTATTAACTCACACAACTAGTCAGTTTGAGTGATGCTTAAAATTTCTCCTTCAAGAGGTTATAGGAATGAAAAGGTTAAATATAATTTTAAACATGTCACTTTCTAGCAAAATACTTCCACCATGGAAAGGAAACATGAAGTAAGCAAAACTTGCTTAATTTGAAGCTTGTCATGGACCCTAGATAACAATTTCAAATCCATCCACTGCACAGAACTGCAGTGTTTTCACAGCAAAATTTTACTTTTACCAGACATGTACCAAGTAATGCAGTATGAAGGAAAACTGATTTACAAATATAGCTTTCCCTCATGATAAAGACAATGAAAGTTCTTTTGAAATTTAGTCTACAAATATGCAATGTTTTATGTGAAATTATTTTCTGCCTAGGATAAATTTGTGAGATACACACTTTTTTTTTTTTTTTTCATGAAAACCACAATGAAGAGAGCTAGCAGAGCACACCAGCATTATTTATAAAGATAAGAGATCAAAGTGCCTTCAGGCTGGACATTCCCAATATCATGGATGGCTGGAAAAAGAATGACAAAGGCTGTGTAACTTTTGACGCTGTCTAAGGGGTTTTTTGATCATGGTGAAAAGACAAATAAAATGGTTAGTGCTAGGTCCTAAATCTAAGTGTAATGGCCCTGTTGAATACCTCATGCTTCATTGATGGCTCTTGAGTATTTGGGATAGCCAATAGAGATACTGGTCCTCAGTCCAGGTTTTCCTGGAACAGAAATATGTCTAGTAGCTTTTCAACTTGATAAGGTCTTGATGTCATGTTGCTTTCTATGATTACTTTTGACTAAAAACCCTCTAAAATTAATGTGTTCAGAGAATTTAGTCACATCTGACACCTGGTGTGGTTGGCAAACACCTCTAAGATCACTAAGTCTGCCCCTTGATAGGTTAGTGAAAGGTTATAGGCACTATGATAGCAGTGGAGAATTGGGTTTTTAGCACTTTTAGGTTCGGCAGCTTAAAATAGGTTAAGAGGTTTCAACTTGAATTAAGTCAGACAACAGAGGGTATATGAGAGTTACTGTCTACTGCAAACCAGACAAGCTGTGCTGGACCGCACAAACATAGTTTATGTTGTAAGTAATATCACAAAAATGATAGGAGTCTGGATAATAATCAGTTTTAGCTCCTTTTATATTTGTTTGGAGTATTTTTTTAAGATATTAAACAGCTTTGAAGGTGCATAAGATTTTAGGCCGGGGCCCTAGAGGGACGTTGCTGGCTGCCCAGGACCGTGTACGCCCTGCACTGCTGGGAGCACTGTGCTGTGCTCAGGCTGGCTCCTGCTGCCAGGGCAGCACAGAGCAGCATTCCAAAGTGACACAGGCTGCTGGGCTGGGCTGTGCCTGGACTGCAGCAATGATCACCTGCAGCTTTTTTAACCACTCTGAGTGTGACTCTGACTGTCACCACTTGAGAATGCACCTTAGATTGTCCTTTCACGGCCCTGAATAACGTTTTATTTTACTACCTGAATTTAACTAGGCTATGCTGACATTTATACGTGTTATTTGGTCCAAAGAAATGCTGCTTGCAAAAATATAGGTGCGTAGAAATACACCTTGAATTTATGATATACATTTACATTCTCTGCAGGGGTAAGATTATCTTGCTGTAATTACTAAGTTCATCAACTGGTCACTGCTCGTGGGGCTTGCCTTGCCTATTGCTGAATGTGGGGACCCACATTAATTTTACATAACATTACATTAATTTTAACTCTGGTGGTGATTGGCTGTAGTCTTCCCTGTTGTCACTGCAGCCGTGGAGATCAGGCCTGATGATATGCCACAAAATCAGTGACAGTTTGCATACAGACATGGTTTACTCAGGTCTCAGCACTGCCATTCTCAGAAGATGAGGAGGTATTGAACTGTCAAACTGAGACTGAGCAGGTGACAGCTGATGCATTTTAGATCAGCTGCCTTCATGACTGATTTAGGAAAACTAACTGAAAGCAAGCAGGCTTTTTCTCCTTCAGTATTATACTCTTTAGAAAAATAAGAAGAAAATGAAGCTGTGAAAATGTGTATTTTTATTTTTAAACACTACCCTTTATTCCTTCTCACTTTGAAACCTTTTAGTGTAAAAATGATAAGGATGCAAGATCTGAGACGACTTTTTCTATGGAATGAATTGAGGTAGAGAAGTATTTTTATCCTTTCCACAGCTCTGTGGCAATTTAACATCTGACTCTCAGTCAATCACTCTACCTGCTGTCTTCTATATATCATACAGCTTCTTTAAATAGGTAATGCTGAAAATAATATAGACAAGCAACAACATGGGGAAACATGAAGTAAATATAACAATGTGTTTCCTTCTCTTCCTTGAGTTGCTTCCTAATTTGATACCGTTAATTAAAAAATGAAGTTAATTTGTAGTACCAGGTAGTTAGCCTAGGATGAAGCCATTTCACAAAACACAGCAAGCTTCTAATAGGCAATGAATACAGCGGTGAGGCAGAACAAGTGACATTGTCATTGCAAGCTGGTGCTCATAGAGCTGATAGCTCTGCCACATAAGGATTAAATCTTCTCATGTACGCAGAGAGATGCTTTCAGTCATTTCCCTTTGATAACACTAAAATTCGAAAGGCATAACAGGGGTTTTAAGTGGAAAACACTTTCCTGTCCATTACAGAATGTCCTTTTGGCAGAACAACTGCTTAGTCACAGAAGAGGGAGAGAAATTTTGTAGATGTCATTTTGTTGGCAGCATCCAGTTGCTCAGAGCATTTTTTCTCTCTTGTGTCTACTGGTATGCAAAAGTAAAGAATGTGGGAAGGGATCTCTTTTCTATATCTCTCCTTTTCTGTCTTTTTGACTGAAATATTCACCTCAGAAAAGCTCTGCCTTTGCTTCCCATGGCCTTGGGAATGCTCCTTTGTCTGATTTGACTAGCAGGGAATACAGTGCATAATATATACCTTGGATTCAGAAGAAAAAAAAAATTTATGTCAAGAGAATTTCATGCTGTTTTTCTTGAACACTTAAAAATACAAAGATGAGATACTAATATGAAGAGTGTGAAGTATATTTCTGAGTTAATAATACATTGCATATATTTGTTTTATGTGTGCTGTATTGTTTCTGAGAAATTGTGTTTGGGTTTTTTTTCAGTCTGTTAATTGCTGGAAAATTGGATCACTGGAGCAGTGAGTAAATTGTGTGCATATAATGGCCAGAGAGGTCCAAAACCTTCTGCATTTCTTTTATTTCCCCCCACAAAATTGCAAGCTGAAAATGAAGGTATTTATGCAGAAGTGGCATAAATAATATTCTTCCTTCATCAGCAGTGCAGCTGGGAATGCATTATTTCTGGTGATGACTGACGTATCCTTTGACCTCTTTGTCCTCTCCTCATGAAAATGCTTTGCCACTCCTGAGGAACGCGAGTGTCGGACAAAGCGCAGAGTCCTGGGCTTTGCCTTTGGGAGAGCTGAGCGAGGGAAGGGGCCCTCAAAGAGATGAGCAGAGCTGTGTTGGAGCACACATGCCAGTCACTAGAAGAAAGGTGATGACCCGGGGAGATGACAGTGCCAAATCACTGTGTGCCTTAGTCCCAGATAACCCAGTTCTCTGGTTGCTGTTTTCTGGGTGTATTAAAAAGGAGGCTGGGGGCAAGTGGTTGCAAATTGCTTTAGAAATCAGACATATATATATATATATATGTATATATAATTAGCACTAAAAGCAGTGTTAAAAAAGTAACGCCAAAATACTTCCCTATTTCCAGGTATGTGTGTGCAAGGGGAAAGAGAAACATTTTTTAAATCTGTTTCATATCTGCATGTTAGAGAAATGCCTTACAGTTCTTGCTGCAGGCTGACTTCCCTATGTGCTCAAAATTCACTTCAATAGTTATTGCAATTTAAGGTTCTATTATTGAATATAGTGATGCAAAACAACATTCCAGCAGAATGTGTACTCCACAGACTCTGTGCTACCAGTCCTCAATATCAAAAAACACCCTATTTAGGTTATAGAGAACAATAATGTTATCAGGGGGATACTTGCGAATTGCATTCTATCTTCTGTGATATGTATTTCAAGTATATATGTAATTTGTAGATTCTGATTCTTAGTAGGCTTCTTGGTTTTCCTTTAAATTATTCCAAAATATTCCATTTCTATTTGTAAGCAAAGTATCTTTCTCTATCTCTAATGAATTTTTAGAATCCATACCTGATGCTGCTATCCCTATAAACTATACACTGGTCCCCAAATGCTGCTTTACTGTCAGTGCCATTTTTGTGTGAGTTGTGGGGCCAGATACTACAATCCTGTCACTTGAATCGGGATGTGGGCCTCAGACTGGGCTTGAGCCCTCATGGCTTGTCATGACTCAGCATTCCTGCCATCAGGGGAAGGAGATAAATACAGCAGTGGAGTGGGCAGAGGGTGCCTTAATGAGAGTTGTTAATGAGGGGAAGGCATTTTTCATTTTAATGGTGCAATAGAATTCTTCCCCCAATTCACTTTTTTCCTTTACCACTGTGTATAGTTTATTACACAGAAATATACTCTCGGGATTAAGTTACCTGGAGAGAAGCAGTGCACACCTGGGCTATAAGTACTTTTTTTCCAGGAGCAGAGAGAGGCAGAGGTTTATCGAGGGTGTGAGGCTCAGGAGGCATGAAATGGTGGGGTGAGCTTCCCCTCTTGATGCATTAATTAGCATAACAATTAAAATTAGAGAGAATGGCCTGCCAGACCTTGCTGGTGGCATCAACAGTCCTGAAAGAGAGAAAACAGTGATTTCAGCTTCCCTTATGTTGTTTGTCTTTCTAGACAAAAGCAACAAGAGAGTGCAAAACCAAAGGTAAGCTGAGGGATGGGGCAACCCCATCAGATCAAGGTGTTTCCGTGGCACTGCTCCCCAGCCCAGGTCCTTATGGGCATTGTTAGTGGAATATGGACTGCAGGCATCCCTTTGCTGTGGGGCAGATGTTTGTGTAGGTTGCTGAGGGAAAAAGGGAGAGAAGTTAATTGCATTTGCAGAGTGATATATTTAGACCTTACTCTAAAATTATCATGTCACTTCAGCCTCCTTGTATTTTACTCTATAGGCTTGTCGTTTTCAACCTTTTCTGATCTGTGAACCTCTCAGCCTTTTCCACTGAAGATACGGATCTCTGTATTGTGAGTTAAAATCCCACGACAATCAGCTTGAATTTTTTATGTTTTCTTTTCAAGTTATCCTTACAGATATACCCAGACCTTGAGTGCTTGGTGGACTGCATTGTGAAAACCATTGCCCTGAGGTACCAGTCATGCTGAACTGAGCCTAAAGCTGCTAAAAAGTTGAAGATTTTGGCTATGAAAAAAATGCCTATTCTGTTGAGGGAAAAGTGGTGATTTTGATATGGAGAGCTAATACTATTATCCTTGAAAATATTTACATTTTTCCTTTGCAATTTTTAAGCAAGCTGAGTTTTAGACTCTGATGTTTGAGTGCTCAGCAGTGAGGACAGAAAGCAAGGACAGAGGTAGCTGGGGAAGAGGGGTGTGAGTGATGATTAGACCACAAATTCAGGTTTTGCTTTATGATCCACTGGAAAACTAAGCAGATTTTCCATGAGGAGTTAGAAGTTTGTTGAAAGAAATTCATTTCAGGAATCAGTGTTTCCTGACTGAACATACATTTTGTTAGTCAATGTCACTCAAGCTGAGGTGCAAGCTCACGTGTCCCAGGTATTTTAGCATTGAGTCTGAAGTTACTGGCAGAAGGCCGCTTAGAGAAGTAATATGGAAAGGGTAGTGTTGAAAGGGAAATGAAGTCTGACAGGATGGTGCCGAGCAAATAATTCTAATTATTCAATGAACTGGATTTTAAAATTATTGTAGAATTCTGCCAGAAATAAGGGGCAAATGAAGTCAGCACAAGAATCAGCCAGCTAGGAGAATATCAGGCTTTTATTTTCATGGTTTAATTTTCGTTGGAGACATGCTTCTGAGGAGAACTTATCAACGAAGACAGCAACTATTTCTTTTTGCCCACAGCCAAAAATAATTTTTTGTTTGTGCTTGTGTCTGGATCTCCCTGCTGGCTGTGAGCCTTCCTTTGAGTGTCTAGGTAGGGACAAGTTAGAATTATATGGTGCAGAACACCTGCTTGCTCCAAGATGCTAAACTGCTGCTTAATAGAAAACTTGATGCCTTACTTGTGTAGTTCTCAATATGAATTTACTATTTCTTTGACTCCTGGCTGTGTGTGATGACTTCTGTAATAAGGAGGAATGGCTAAAAATCAATGGAAAGCTGTTTTAAAATTTTCACGCATGAATTGGTATGTGTGCTTGGCATAGATTCTCAAACACAGCCAGAGGAAATTAATGGAAAGAAAAGGATGCTGGCAAGGAGGAGGTGCATCGAAGAAGTTTGGATTAGATTATGCTAGGTAAAAGCTTTTTAAGCAGCATGGGAAGCCATAGGAAGAAATAGTAACCATAGAAATTGTAAACCATAGGAAGAAATAGTAGGTTCGGTTTTTTGTTTGTTTGGGTTTTTTTTGTTTGTTTGTTTGTTTTCATGGAATATTTTTTTCCTGTCTGTACTTAAGCAGATCCTAGAAAACAGGGTAGTGTCAAGCACTTTTAAACTTTTGGGATCTTGAAGAAGCAGCTGGCAGTGAACCATGTGTGTTTCATCAGCCGGCTTGTTCCAAAACTCTGGGGTCTACATAGGAAAGCAGATTTGCTTTTTAGTTTTCTGGCAGACAAAGATGGATTGCATCCTTTACATGGCCAGAGGGGGAAGAGAGATTCTGTTTAAGGTGACAATTTATTTGGTTGTCTTTCTTTGATGGGAGCATTGCTTTTAGGAGAAGGGGAAGCTATGATAGCTGACATAGGCTTCTTGGAAAAACATAATGTGGAGCCTGCCAAGATGTGGGGAGAGGAATGAGGCTGAAACACACAGTGTCAGTGCTGGTCCCACGCCTGGGAAACTTGAAAGAGAAGGTATTAAAATGTCTAGCATTTTCTATTAGACAGCAGATTTTGTTGTTGTCTTTCGTGGTCTGTGTAATGTAAAAATCTCTGTTTCAATAATGTCAATTTGAAGTTCCTTTTGCCTCAGAGGAGCTACTGCTAAACAATATTAACATTAATATTTGTACTTCGTACAGGGAATCTTGTGTACATTGGTGCCTAAATTCATGATGGCTTTTTTCTGTTTTATGATCCCATAAATTCTGTGCAAATTTCTTTTAGTTTTGAAATGTACCTATGATAGTGCAGAAAACAAAAAATATTTTGGCAAATTACTAACTGCATTTTGAGTGGTCTATATGTGCTCATGTAAATACACACAGAAAGTGAATATTTGCAGAAACAATGTTTTGCACTCATAGTCAAACCTTGTTAATAGAATGGACTGCAACAAACTATCTTTAAATTTCATCTATGGGCTTGGTGAGGAAAGATAGATTTTACCAAAGGATGATATGAGGAGGAAATAGAAAAGAAAATAAAAAATAAACAAAAAGACTGAAGAGGAAGGAGAAGCAGATAAAGAAAACGCTACCTGATGAGAGAGTTTAGGTCTCCCAGCAGCCTCAGTGGCATTTCATAAGGATTAGATTATGTTTTAAACATTGCATGATGAAAGGTATTTCAGCATTTAAGAAGTTTTTGGAAAAATACTGATGTGGTACTTCATCTGTTTTCTGCAGAAATGAAATAGCTACTGATTGACTTGCACAACAGCTTCCTGCACTAGTGAGAATGGACCTCAGAAGTTAATTAGTTGGTTTTGTACTTATCAGGACTGGGAGAAACCCAAGTCTCCACAGGGTGATAGTAGCTCTCCTTTCTTTAGGGATATCTCAGATGTTTTATAGGTAGAGGACAAGCTTGACAAAGCCAGGTGTGTTTTATGAGAGAAAGAGAGATTATGTACGTCTTGGTCAGCTGTGTTTGATCTTGTGTTCTTGAATAATTTCCTATCTATGCCCCTAGATGTCAAAGTGAACTGGAATTCATAACTGTTGCTGAGCTTCAACATTGCTGGTTAAAGTATGATGTAATACTTGTTAAAATTATTAAAGCCAAGGGCTGATAGAATACGTGTTACATTAGAAAAATATACTTGTGTATATATGTAGCTTCCTGGATTTTTACTATGTTGCTTGTTTAATGCATATGACTTTTTTTAAAACAAAGAGAAAAATTCTAGGAAAAAGTCCTTGCTGGGTTCTTTTGTTATGGGCCTTATATCAAATTGTGGACAGGCTATGGAAATCTTTTCTTTTAGGAAAGTGGAAACGCCACAGGAATAGATTGAAAGGAAATCCCATTCTGCTGCTCCTCTCTTATCTGCCAGAAGTTGGAGGAGGGGAGTGTGCTCATCACGATGTGTGAGTATTCAGTGATTGTCCAAGCCAGAGACAAAAGGAGAGACAGCCCAGCTCAGTGCATGAAGTGACAGGAGTTATCTGATAGGATGGCCAGCGCAATTGTCCTGTGACAGACAGCTCTGCCCAGTTCCAGTGTGCAAGGCAGGCTAAGGAAGCGGCCTGACAAGCCATCAGAAGCTGGCACAAGCAGTAGCGTGTGGTGACAGATGGAGCTGCTTTGGCCAGGTCTTTGCTCCTCTGCGTGAAGGAGCTGTAAGTGCACACAGGGCTGGTGCTTAGTTTCTTCTCCCTCCTCGCAGCTATCTATTCCTTATTGCAATCTCTGATTTCAAGGCACAGCTGCAGGACAAAAAAGAGAATTAGCAGATTTGTGATGTAAGACCGAAGACTCATTATTTTGAGAATCTGTTCTGAGCAGTACTTGCACAAAGGTACTGTTAATTTATAGTATTCTGGGGAAAGACATTAGCTGGAGAGAAGTGCTGTCAGTAAATGTATTTTTAACTTGCAGTCTTAGTCCTCTGTTTTTCAGCTCTAGTAAGGACTTTCCCCAAATCCCTGGTTACATACTTCAAAGAGATGAAGCTGTTGGATTATTGTCTCTTTCCTGTCAAGGAGGCTACGGAATTCTTCCTGGAGCCAGGGTGTCGAGGCTATTAAATAGAATATTTTGGTGGTTTGCTTTACAGCATATGTGCACAGTCCATATGAATGAAATTGTGTGAATGTATGGTTGAAAACCACATTTAAGGCAGAAGGTCTTGCCATGGTAGAAGAGTATTTTAGGTTGTAGGCAACATTTTGTTTAGTTAGGTTTCCTGAGGAAAATTGTTCCTTTTCCTTTCATCCTAGCCATCTAACTATTCTTAATGTTAGAAAAAAGACCTTGGCTGCCAAGCAAATCCTCCCGCCATCTTCTTGATCAGAGTTTCTTCTGCAGACTAGGAAACAGAACCAATACAGATACCTGTGAACTGGGGCCATCCAGGTCATTGATAAGCACTGCTTTGCCCAAGACACAGTACAAATGTCTGGCAAGAATAATCTCTCCACAGCTTTTATATGTACATAACAATAATGCATATAAAATATAATATACTTCTATTTTTTTCTAAATCTATATTCCTACACTGTGTCTAAAGACAAATGGAATGGGTCAGCCAGCCCTTGTAATAAGCAGTAAGTCCATGCCAAATTTGCAGAATTCTTTGTATCTAATGAGAATTTTTTTTTTCTTCTTTTTCAAATCCTTTAACTGGGAAAATAGTCTTATAAATTCATGTGGTTTATGTAAGAGAAGATACAATACCAATCAAATGTAAAGTTGAGATGTGTAAAATGATTTATTTCATTAATCCATGGAGAACACTTGTTGCTACCAGCATCAACTAATCATGTGCTCTAAGTGAGGCCTGAAGGGAGGTTCTCAGTCTAGTACTAAATCAGTCAGATTGGCAAAAACACTTCTAAGTAAATAGGCTATTAAAGGAAATTATTAAATTTCCTTGTCATGGAACATTGGAGCTTTGATATGGCACTTAACTAGCAAGTTCCTGGATTTACTAGGTTTCCAAATTTTCACCGAGTTTAAATAGAGATGTCACATTGCAAAGGAAATCATAAAATGCAGGAGTAATAAAATAGTTTTAGTTTTTTCTCATTTGATTACAATTTCTTTTCAGTTTCTTCTCCCTCCCCAAATAGTGAAAAACATTTTTTCAGGTAACATTTTCCATGGATACAACATCAAGAGATCAGATTCTGTATTAACTCCAGAAAAAAATTTAGCAATGGTGTTATTGCTGAAGAGTGACCCAAAGAAATGTGAAACAGGAATTTTTTTCTTGTGATGGCTTGTCTACCATGACAACATATAAAGAAGATGAGAACAATTTTGTTTTTCTTTTCTAAATGAAATATCTCCCTCTGAGAACACAGGGAAAAATTGGCTATGTCCCCAGACTTTAAATGAGAAACGAGGATGATTAATCTCTTAAAAAAAACAAAACCAAAAAGACTTGTTCTTTGAATAACATGTTTGATTTTCAGTTAAAGAACTGTCGAATAAAAGTCTAAGCACTTTCAACAATTTCAACATTATTTTGAAATTTTAACTAATCTCACGTTATGCTGGCTGTTATAATTGGATTGCCTCTCTTGAGTTTTCTAGGAAGAGTGTAGGAGACAAGAATAATTTTTCTGATATGATAAAAGATATAGCTGCCCTATCACATGGCTTCATCCACTTTTCTCTGCCAGATTAGCTGTAAAAGCAAAAACTACTTTAAATGAAAAAGCATTTTATAATGTTTTGTACTTTCTTCAAATTTGTCTTTGAGAACAATATACATCTTCCTCATCCTATGTTGTGCTGGGCAACCATCTGCTTATCTGATGAGCTATGATGAATTTGGAATAACGCCACTTATTTCATTGGCATTTTAATTCAAATGATAAGACAGTCTTGATTTTTGTATGTTTTTCATTTGATTTTTGTATATGCATGTTAGGGACTCATCTGATGGTCTCTTTTTTGTTTACTAGATATATGTGTGTGACATTTTTATTAATGGTAGAATATGTTATGAATCCTGGCATTATTTTGCACACTGCCCTCTCCTGTGTTGTAAAGGCAAGCATTAAAGCTCAGAAAATTCAGTAGTAGGTGGAGTCAGAAAGATCAAACTGATAGTAACTAACAGTGCACCTGCTGCCCTGAGAGTAGAACAGTGTGCAGAGAAATGGTGGCAAGGGGCTCGGCAGCTCTGAGATCTCTGCTGGCATCCAGTGATCTTTCAGTATAGGACAATCTTTTCCCATCAATGCGCTGCCAGATCAGCTATACATTTACAAAAGGTGGGTTTGTTCTGAAATGATGCTAGCACAAGGTCTTTGTTTCGTTGGTTTGGGTTTTTTTAATCAATATTGTTCTGAGTAGGGATGCAATTAAGCCAGTCTAAGAATGCGTTTAGTCATATGTTTTGCTTTCTAAATGAACATGAATAGTAGCCACATTATCATATAGTCTATCTACTTCAAACTATGCAGAGTTCTGTAGCAAGCCTTGGAAACTGTGTGAACTCCAGTTATCAGCTTCTATTGCTGCCTCGAACATCCGTTGTGTGGATTTTACGGTTGCACCCAGAATTTTGCCTTCCCTCTTACCTCAAGAAGTCAACCACCGATAGGTATTTTGGGAGTAGAGAGCAAGTGTGCAAGGAAGAGCAGAGCAAGAAAACAGAGGCCTGGTGACATGGCCCCTGGCATTTCCTTTATCAGAGCTTCTCTCCCCATCTCTGTGGTGTAGCAGAAAATTTTTAACTTCTTGATTGCTTGCAACAAGGAGCATAGCTCTTGCATTTGATCCTTTCTAGACATTCCTCTGAACACAAGATTTTGAACCTATTTATGTGGAAGATGAATGTAAATATATCAGCGTTGGCTTCAGAATCAGATTTTCTACTTACTTTTCCATGTGTTAAAGGAGTGAAAATACAATCATTGCCTGAATCCACAAAAGAACTATTTATACATGCTTAACTTTGTAGCAAGTGCACTCTAAAAATATTAAGTGGGGTAAAATATTTAATCCCAACAAGGATTAGATAAAGAAAATGCCTAGAGAATTTGAAACTCAAAGCAGCATGTCTATATCATGTACTGGATGCTTTCTGAAATGGCATTTTCTAAATGGAAGTGTCTAATCAACATGTCTACTTTGGATACTTGTCCTTTTTTTTTTACATTTGGCATGATACACACAGTCAAAAAAATGTCTTCTTCCTCCTAGAGGCCTTAAAAATTTACTAGTGGGACAAGAAAACCAGATGGAAAGAGGTAGATGAAGCAGTAAGAAGAAAATGTGGAAGGGCATCCTAGGACAAGGCATATTGTGTCCAATAGTTTTGTTTTGCTTTGTTTACATAAACTTTTCTAGTTCCAGATTCTGTTTTCAGGAATTTTTAATGCTTAATGTGATTATTTACAGATGATCTTTTATTTTATTTCATGCATTTTCTTTCTCTGGAAAGATTTATGATGGAAAGTCTGTTGTACTCCCTTGGAAATCCTGCTTCTTCAGACTTACTTTCCTCTTCCCATCTTGATGGCAGTATCTCACTGAATGTTACTTAAATAGTAACTGATCTTTATACCTGTGAACCCCCTTTCTGATAGCGACCACATTCAGGGCCATTACAAAACTTTTTTGAACTGATTATGTGATTCCAATCAGTTCTGCACTGAACTGCCCAGAGTGCCAGCTGATGGAGTAGCTGTGGTTTAGAGGTCAATTCTCATGTCATTGGCAGCAGCTAAACACAGGGAGGCCGAGGCTGCTTTAGCCCTTCATGATGAATTTGGGTTGTTTCTTATTTTTCTTTTTCAACTTTCATCTTTTTTTTGAGACTGTACCTGTTCCCAGATGCTTTTTATATTCAGTACAAGTTCTTGCTGTGATCATCTCACTCTGAATGTCTCTTGCTGAACGAGACTTCAGTAACAGCTATATCTTTTTACACATTAGATTTCAGCCTTGGTTAAGCAAGAAATTAATTCTGACCCGCCTTCTGTACCAAACCTGCCAAATGAATGGCTATTAACTCTGGATTATTAAACCCCCAAAAGCTTTTCTGCAGCTTCTGGGAGCTGACCTGGAACTTCCTTTACAAAAGGGAATGAAAAGAAAATCAGAAGCTGCTGAGTGTTTTTTCAGCTTTTTAAATTTTTCTCTTTTTTTTTTTTTTTCCTCAGGAGAAGTACGAGTAGAGGGAAGTGCAGTACGTAAATATCATAATGTCCTTTCTTCTGGTTTATTTTTTATTTCTTCAGGTTTCTGGCAGAATGACTTGCTACTGTCTCTGTGTCAAAGTCAGTCCATGGTATATGTTGCTGGCTTTCTTTGTCTATCCTGTTACTGGTAGGTTTTCAAATTCTCCCTAAAGACAGGTTAGGTGAACTGACAGTTTGCTGGTTGTGGGCAGTTTTCCCTTCAGGCTTGTGTTTAACAAAGCAAACTTTTGTTTTCAGGAGGTTTCTTTTGTTTTGTTTTGTTTGTTGTTTTTTCTTGGGTGGTTGAATATTTTTTCCATGTCACTCTCTGCAGCTGGAATAATTTTCCAGGTATATTCTGTTTTTTAATGTTGGACATATATTTAAGAGAGCAAATGAGCAAACCTCTTCCAAAGGTAAGTGAATAGGTGCTCCACAGCTCCAAGACCTGCAGCTGGACATTCTTGTTTGCTGGGCTCAGCACCCCTGTGGGTGTGAGCACCTTCTTCTCTTCTAATGGGATGTTATGGCTGTGTCTGCCTGGAACCAGCTCCTTGGCTCTCGTGAGCTGGTCCTGCAGGTTCTGTCCTTCTACCACTTTGTCTCTCCAGTAGAATTGCTGAGCTATCCTGAGTGTGACTGGAAATACTCTTTATTTCGAGGGCAGAGTACATCTAAGGTAGATGCATCCTCTACAGGCCGACTAAATACAGCAGTGATATTTAACAGATACCAAGGTAATTGACTGATGCAATTAATTATAGACAGAAATAGGTAGAGACAAATAAAATATATACTTCAAATCTGTCAAGCGTGTTTAACACTAAGATTACTCAGCAAAGCAGAGTGGGGCTTGTTTTGAGATGTTTGAGATGTGCTCATCTGTGTTACCTAGTTGGTGTTTTGTCTATTTACTAAGCCTTTTACACAGAGATATTTACTTTTCTCTTTATTTATGAAACATTTGGTTATCCCTACCTAACGCTGGTACACTGTAAAGCCTTCTGTATACAAGGTGAGATGGGTGTGCTGATTGAGGGGTTGGAGATTGACTAAGCTGAAGCATTCTCAAGGCTTCAAGAAAGGTTTTTACTTGACGTGCTTTCCCGCAGGAGTTCACATTTGCTGTTTTATCTCTGGGAGTGAGCTTAGTGACAGACACACACTGAGAGTCAGGGAGAAATGCCATGGGAGCTACTTAACAGCA
Source organism: Bombycilla garrulus (assembly GCA_013400315.1). Lineage (NCBI taxonomy): Eukaryota > Metazoa > Chordata > Aves > Passeriformes > Bombycillidae > Bombycilla > Bombycilla garrulus. Next base: position 675,305 of record VXBU01010442.1, read on the forward strand.
TTCAGATGCAGAGATGGCATTTGATTCCCAGGTTTCTTTGCTGCCGCTGCTTTATAAGAAATCTAAATCAGGAAACTCTACAGGGTATCGGGAAAGCAGACCTCTGATCTGTGCACTCGCACCATTAAAAAACAGAGTCCTGCTTCTGAAACAATAAACAAATCTAAAGGTTATTTTGGAATAGCTCCTGCTTATTTTGGTGGAGTCTGGGAAGTGGCAGAATTGCAGGTGTGTGGACACACCACCATGTGTGGTAGAACCACAAGAATTCTCTGACAAGGTGTTAACAGGTTGCCTGACATACTCATTGTAGCTGCTTCCATTTTATGTAGGAATTGCATTAGTCTAATTCCTACATATTGTTCAGGTAAAATATTCTGGATGTGTTTAAAAGCAAGTGCCAGTCTTTTGAAACAGTTCCCAGTACCTGTGTTATAGACATCAAATATTCTTTTAGAGATAGCAGAGCTTGAAATATTTCTTTTGCATTTTAGTTTTTATGCATTCATTTAAATTTATATTTATAAATATCTGGAGGTGAGTAATTGAAACTCGTCAGCCATCCTTTTTCTTTCCCTTTAGGTATAGAGAGCCTGAAAAATCTAAAACACCCTGTGAGTAGACATGCTAATGTTGTGTTGAAACTTTGCCTCTCATTCAATGGAAAGGTAATTTTTTTGTGATTCTTTTGGTGCAGTGAAATTAAGAAAGTCACCAAAAATAAACATAAAAGCAAATGACTAGATGGCAAAAGGGATAAAAATGTAAGCACTGCAGCTGTAAGATAACATGCTCCCTGATGTCAGAACTGTGAATTGTTGATGAAGTTTGAAGTAATTTTATTTTGCATAATATTTTTAAATTCTCATCTAATGCAATTGATTTAAAAATGGAAACTTTGTAATACAAAGAATTAACCTCACCTTTCAGACAAGATGCTTAAGGTTAAAAATAATAGAAACATAAATCTTGTGTAAGTCTTATTAGAAAAGAAATATCTGCGCTATCTGAGTTAGATTTCTTTCAACCAAAACTCCTATTCTGAAATGCTACCATTCTGACAGTGTGACAAATTGCTGGAACAAATGCTAAATAGTTAAATGGACAAGTGATGGATGGCCTCATAAGCCTTGCAGGGCAGCCTGTGTAAGATACTAATTGGTTCTGTGGAACTGGTTTTGGTCAATAAATTCACTTGAGATTATTTTTTTTTTTGGTATGTGTGTGTTAGCTATCTTTAAAGAATGCGGTCTTGTAGGTGACAAACCACTTTCAATGTGTTAGGCCACCAACAACTTTATTTTGTCTGCTCTACCATCTACCTTCTTTCAAGGATATAACCTACTAAAAATCTATTATTGATGTACTGCTGTCTCTCAAACGCTTCTGAATTATGAGTTTATTTGGAAGCCTCCAGAATTTTCTGATGCTAAAAAATGTCCATGTTAAGTTTTCACAGTGTTTGCAATTGCTTTTTTTTTTTTTTTCCTTCCCCTGGACTAGATTCTGCCACCATTGCTCACTTTGAGCAATACGTTCTGCTGCAGAGGGCCTAAATATTAGTGTACTCCCCTAGCTACCCTTGGAAAAAATATTGCCAAGGTGAGTAAAGGCAATCAGACTCTGGACTTTGAAACCTGTGCTAGGAAAGAGCTGAGCCATCAATCCTTGGACTGAACTTGGAGATAGAGAAGTAGCTGCAGAGGGGTTTTCAAGATTCTCACTTTGAGTTCAGGCCCTAGCTGCTCTCTGTTCTGCAAACCCTGCTCTGCCCTGAGCTTTTCTGGCTGAGCTGTGGCTCGGCCAGGCTGTTCATGGTGTCTGTGCACAGCCAGAGCAGCGCTGTCCTGGCGGGGCTTGCAGGCTGAACTGCAGTTACCTGAGCTGCACAGGGCTGGAGTGCCAGCGGAATCTTTGCACGCTGTGGTGCCTGAGTCACAGCCCCATTGTTTCCCTGTTCCAGCCGATCTCTGCATCCCTGCTCGGCTCTGTCCGCACTGTGCCAGGGCTGGGATGAGGGTGCTGGCTGAGGCGAGTAACACAGGCAGAGATGCTGTCACAGGCAAAATCCCAGCTCTTTCACTGCTCCAAATTCTGGAAGAGAAACTCGTTGCTGTTCTGGTCCTGGGTAGATCAGCTGAAGTGTTGAAAGAGCTCACCGTGTCGTTTCCCAGCGATGAGCGGTTAATTTCTGACGGCTCCCATCCACAGCCTGAGTGCTGCAAACCCCGTGTGAGGCCCCTGCTCTGCTCCTGCTCTGCTCCTGCTCTGCACAGCATTGCACAGGCCATCCTGGGACCTGCTGTCTTGACATCATCTCCAGGCATTGAAAAGACAAGCCCTGAAGCAATTGTCTTTCAAGTCCTTCAGTCCTTTGTTGAATTCGGCCCAAAGTGATTTCAGTGGAAATAAGAGATGTAGAGTTTGTTCTTGTTTCTTTTGTTTTGGGTTCTGGTTTTTTATTGCCTTTTTTTTGTTTGTTTGTTTGTTTCCCTCTCAGGTTGGTTTATTTGTTTCTTGGGTGGATTTTTTTCTTTTTCTAAAGATTTCATTAGTGCTAAGTAGAATTTGTTTTTCATGGATGCTAAAAAAAAGCAAAGAGGACCAAAGCCAGTCTCAATAAGCAAGTCAGGGAAGCAGAAGGATTGAGATGGTTTCGTAGTTCTTTTTCCAGCTAGCAATTTCCTGTTTTATAAAATAGAGTAGGTTAATTCTAAAAATATCAGGATTTAGAAGACTAATCTTTCAGATAAAGGAAAAATCTGAAATTAATTTAGAGTTTAAATAATGCTGAACTTAAACATACACTACATTGTTATTTTCTTATGCTCGCGTATGTGAGATGTTTCATAATTAAACCCTATATTTCTACTGCTGTATATTGAAATCAAATTTGATTGCTAACACTTACTAGCTACCTTAGCAGCAAACAAGATGTTTCCAGAATGTTCTGTAAGTCTAACATATATAAATGTCAAGAAAACTTTCTGGGAACTAAAAAGTGTGCAACTGCTTTATTATATTTTCAGTTCAGTGCAGTATAGTCAAGTCTTCTAGAATGCATATTTAACTGGAAGGCAAAGGTGTTTCTTTGAGAGACTGTGAAGACAAGGCTCCATAGGCTCCTTGTAAAGTCTTTGGGAAGAGGTAGATGTGTCAAGGAGAACTTTCTGCTTGTCACACACAACTCAGACCTGGCTGCCCAGAGCAAGAAAAACATGATTTGTCATTGTGGAAAAGTACATTCAACTAATTATACGACAAAACAACTAATAGTTTTTTTCTTAAATCCTAATATATGATTGGATTTTATGATCAAGCAACCCCCAAAATAGGCCTAGTGGAAGTTAATTTTGTATAAATTATCTGTATGGTAGCTCACTTGTGCATGTTAGTTGATTGAGGTATGCAACAAGCTGAACATATTTGTTGTTGATCCAAACAAGCAAGAGCTGACTTAGAGGAGTTCAGAGCTGTCCTATTAGGGAAGCCTGCTGGATTTGTAGCCATCTGAGAATCAAGAGATAAATACACTCTATTTTCTTACATTTAATCAGATTCTGTGGCTCCACAGAAAAGGCTCATAGGTCCCTCTGGAGAGAATTTATAATGAATATTTTAGTTTATTAGTACAAAAGATTGTGACTATACACAAAACACAACAAACAAATGTTATACAATATCTGATACACTGATCTCTATATATGCTTGTGTAAAAGCCCAAGGCTCACTTAGGATATCAAGCAGTAAAGTTTAATTGCTGAAGCAACCAAAGATGATAGACTAGACATTTTCTGTGTAACCAAGATAATTTTTATTGAATCATTTAACCTTTTTTATGTTTAAAGTTAAATTTGAACTTAGGACTGTACATGTTAGGTTCTTTAATACAGAAAATGCTGCTACAGGTAACCTAACAATCTGCAAGGGAGGCTGTGCCAAGAAAAGAGACCTTGCAGCACAGAGCATTCCAGCTAATGGCCACCAGGCCATTGATTAATTGTTGTGAAGGAGGATTTCAGGTTTAAATACCAACATACTTTTGCTTGTAAATCAACTGGAAATGAAGGTCTTATGCCCATTTGGATATTGGAAACCTATCCTTGGAATTCAGCTAATAAACTTAGATGTTACGAGTATAAAGTACATCATTAGGTATAAAGAACTTGTAAATACCACATGTGTCTAAGAATCATAATTCACATCCCAAAAGGCTTTCCTTTTCCTATAGAAACCTCTTAATCACCTCCGAAAGGAAGGCTAAACTGTACCTTAGGTACAGTTGGCAAGGAAACTGCTCTAAGAGCTTCTCTCATTTTCCAAAGTTTCCCAGGTAGACTTGAACTTCAAAACTTAAGCAGTTGTAAATTAAGGTTTTACTTCCAAATAGCTTGTGAAACAAACACGTAGGTGATGAGTTGATGTGTTTGTCACACTCATATACTTTGGTAGCCATGTGTTTATAAATTGTTGTGTCACATCTGTGGGAGACAGTGCAGCTCTTCATAGCTTTGCCTGTAAGAAATCTGCTGACCTGCTGGATTCCTTAAGAGTTTCAAGTTATTGCTTAACCTTTCTGAAATATATTTTTTTTAATTTTATGACAGTATCTTTTTTCAGAACACCTGAGTGCGTGATGTTAGAAGAAAAAGTAAAGACATTGAAAGAATAAAACTGCTGAATGTCAAACTCACAAGGACCTACTGAAATTCAGGACAAAATCCAAATTCAGGTAATTTCTTAAGTTACCATCTGGTCTGTTCACAAGTATCTTTTATATACTATAAATATACCATACTGTAACAGCTTCCCAGCTGTGAAGAACCCATTTGCCTGACTATTCTTGTAATTCCTCCATAAAACTTTGGTTTGGAAGTTGGCCATCTGCCTAGATGCCGGTGCAATAGGCATTAATAAAATACAATATAAAGGATAAATTAAAGCATCTGCTAAAATTAATATGAAAAGGTTCTCTTTGTCATAGCAGAAAGCACAACAGCTTGGAGAAACTGAGCAGTCTGAATTGGAAATCATAATTTTGAGATATGGAGATAATGAAGGAGGCACTTGGGAGCTGGTCCAGCAAGTGCTTGCATTCATACAGTGTTCAACTATCAGCCTGTGAGTAACCCCATTCTCGGCTTACTTGCACATAAACCCAACACTAAGTGTGTTATGTGACAGAAAGAGTTTTTACATCCTGCTACAGCTATAGAGTTATGGAAGATTGATTTTACTGTTGGGGATAAGCCTTAGCAGGTGCAGCTTCATTGGAAGGGTAAGGCTGTGTTTCCCTCTTTGTCACCATTGTGCACTATGTGTATGCTGGGCTGCAGTTCAGAACTGGAACCACACAGCCCCCAAAGCTCAGTCCAGGCTACATCGAAGCCAAAGGGCAGGGTTTTATAAGTACCTGCCTCCTGCTGGACCCAATGTTGGATTTCTTGCAGGCTGAGAGTTTGCAGAACATGAATATACTGTGCTTTTAATACAGGCAGCATATAGTCTGTGCTTGTTGCTTATGCTGATCCAGCAACAGGGGCCTGGCTTGGGCTAAGCATGGAGAAAATTAGGGAGGTGATCAGTGCAAGTACGCCTTGCTGGCTGCTGGACATTAGAAAAAGGCTTCTTTGTGAGGAGGGTGTACAGCACTAAGAGAGATTGTGGTGTATTTCTTCATCCTTAGAAGTTTTTGGATGTGCTTAGTCAATGCTACGGCTGGAAACTTCTGGAAATGTGTTCCAACTCTCTTTCTCGGGACAATGCTTTTTCAGAACAAGTCTTTGTCTCTAGCAGACATCAGGACTTAGGAAAAAGCAAAAGATGAGACATACATGCTTGTTCTCAATAGTCTACTAAAATCTGGCAACGATGGGATGGGATTGGAATTTCCCAAACAGAAAGTATTGAGTTTGTATTTATTTAATAAGTTTGAAAAAGTTTGGCTGAGCACTTAAAGGTGTTTATTTTAACCTAGTAATTATTTCAGTTCTGAGATATAACAGAATGGATCTTGTTTTAGAAAGGGTTTTGATATTTGATGACAGAGCATTTTTATGAGAAAAAAATATTTAATTACATTTTTCTAGTGTACTCTGTCAGCTGTGCCTTCTTGCTACTTTGTGGGTAGACAGGAAAAGATGTACAAATTCCTGTTTGTTACTCAGTCACTTGAATTCTTCTACACTGTCTCTTGGACAGTGCTCAATCCCTTAAATCATCTGGCTCAGGAAAAACAATCTTCACTTTCTTGATCAGCAACATGAACTGTGCCTCAGTAACTGAAATACAACCAGGTTGGTGTTATATAATTTCTAGTATAAAAAATGAACAGCTCTGATTCAGCCTCTTCTGAGGCTTAGCTGAGGGTAGCCCGTTCTCTGAGCACTATTGCCAGCCCTGTATCATTTGTGTCTCTTGTTCTGTACCACATGCTTTCTAAACTGGTCACTGGTTCTAGGTTTGCCTCCAGCATGTCTCAATATGGGGGTCTGTTTTATGACATTATTTTAGAAATCTGCTGTGGTTATTGCCTAATCACTTTGCACTCATTTCTTGGCCTTCTGGAAACAGGGATTAACCTTCTGTGGCACTTTTGATGTAGCTAGCTATGGAATTTGAATAATTTCTGCTGCTGGTAACAGGCTTTGAATTTTGTGAAGTTTGCCTTCACGCGGCAGACCCCAATCTGTGCCATGCCAAACTTGGTGGAGGGGCTGGGCTGGGCAGGGCACAGCAGCCACCTCTGCTGGGCTCTGCCAGCAACTAATTTCACGTGGAGGCTGCTGCCAGGCCACCTCCCGAAGCGTCATGCCCAGGAGCAGCACTGTGACACTGGAGGAGAGGGCCCTGCTCATGCTTTTCTTTGCTGGCTGGCTGCTCATTCTCAGACCTCTGGCTATTCCTCATATGCAGCTGTATGTGAAAAGTATCTCAAGCATTTCTCTGTGTGTATTCTAAAAAGAATACATCATGCCTCTAATTATGATCTGAAGGTTTGTTTTCCTGTGCTTTTATCTGTGTATTTTCTTACTGGCTCCTTATCCCTTGAAAACAAACTAGGTCTCTCTGAGATGAACAGAGTATTTCATGTAGGAAACATCAGTTTGTGCATATTTAGTTCTAACTCTAAATATTCAGAACTTAATCCGTTCTTTACAAAAGGCATCTGGGAACTTGGTAGATACTCTGCTTGCACATATACAATTAGAAACATACATTAGGAGCTTTCAGATACGTAGGTACACGTGTACATAGATATACACACATGTACTAATCTTTCCCTTTTCAGCAGCCTACTTATGGACTTGATATCATCATGGTGAAATGTTCCTAGAGAAATCTTGATGGAAGACCAAGGGTCAAGAGAGATAGTGGGGAAAAAAGAAACAAAATCAAACCAAAATAGTGAAAAAACCCCAAACTATCGAAGAAGCTGAAGACTCATAAGTAAAATAGGACACTGTGAAAAGCAGCTATTGTATTTTTTTATGATGTGGTTAACTTTAAAAGTTATTAGGAGAATATTCAGGTGTGTGCAGGGAGTCTTTTACCTCAGATAACATAACTTTTACTATTATTGTATATTGCAGTGGCACTCAATACCACTGCACTAGTTAAGGGTCTGTGAGGAGTATTTCTGTTAATAGATCTGGAAGATTGTATCTCTGTCTTCTCATATTGCATCATACTGAAACCTGACATGTTGTCAGTGGCAAGGCAGTTATTTCAACCAAAACATGGAGAACATAACATACATTTTTAAGGTATGGTGGAAAATTTTAAATCTCTGGAAATATATGGATTTAGGAGAAAGTGATTAGTTGTTTGGATTCTTTGATTTAATTTGCCCCAGGTATAAAATTTGCATGTTGAAAATATAAAAGTGATATTTTTCTTGCTGGTAGCTGACAATGAGGTTTAATTGTGTTTTCAGTTTTCAAGGATATGAGGGAGAGGGAATGACACAGTTGAAGCCTTAAGAGAGATGGGAAAAAAAACCAAAATCCAAACCAGCGGGACTGGCCAGAAGATGCTGTTCTATCCTATGAAAGGGAGCTAATGTTGTTTCCAGTTTGTTGTTGATTTTGAGAGCAGCTGGTGTTAGAGGAAGAGGCTGTGTTTCCCAGCAATGACTCAGTGGATCTCCAGAGCAGCAGGGTGCGAGCAGAACCAGGAGCGGCTCTCAGGGCTGGGACACCAAGACTCTTAGCAAGACGTAGCTTGTTATTTTTACTTTGCAAACTCCCCCAAAAGTGAACATTTTGCGAGGGTAAGACTAGGACTAGGGACCCAGGGGAGCAGAGACAATGTTTGGAGGGGCAAAAGGAGTCTGTGAAGAAGAGTGAAGGTGCCCTTCAAGTTATCTTATTAAATGCCAGCCTAAAGGAGCACAATGCATCATCAGTGAAATATGGAGAAGTAGTTGTATGAACAGCATAACCAACTGCGAATAAGTGAACTGCAAATTCAAAATTCAGATTACTGTGTATTTCAGGATACTTGTTTGTGTGAAAAAAGCCAAGTGGCCTTGGAAAAGTTAGCAACTTTTAGTTACATACTGTGACTTAGCTTCAGCAATGCTGATTATTGAAAATGGATTAAGCAGATTTCTTATTAAAAGTCTTCAAGGTAAAAAAATTCTTTCTCTCTGCCCTGCTGTGAAATTGAATTTTAACCTTTCCTATCTGCTTCCGTAAAAAATGGAGGAAATGAACCTGGATTATGTCCCAGTAGTGCACTTATTTGGAAAGATGTGGGAGTTTGACTCACATTACCGTAGTGGAGGTGTCTCATTTACTGGCTTGGAGCTACAGTGTATTCTTCACAGACCTCTGCTGTCTTAGGACATGGAAGAGCCAAGTTCACTTCTCTGCTCTATTACTCTTCTGTCTCTCCTATGGCCTTATACATCTTGCCTTAACATTGGGCTCTCTCAGTAATCCTGTTGTAATATTATTGTTTAGTGTGGGTCAACAGAATAGAAATTTGACTGAGACAACAACTAAATTGTTCATGTCTCGAATAACTGCAGAGGGCCCCAGAGCTACTGACCAACACGGCAAGTAATTCCTAGTGTTCTGAGAAATATTCTGGTTTTAATCAGAAATATTCTGTATACTTACCCAATATATATGGCAATTTTGATAGTTTTCAGAGATTTAGGTCCCCAATAGCTCCATCAGTATTTTTTTTTTTAGGATCGCAAATTGAAATTGCAGCTACTAACACAATTCAGAGAATTTTCAAATAAATTTGTTTTCTTTCTTATATCTGAAGAATTAAACAGAAACATGAGTAACTAAGAAAAAGTCTTCATTTTTTAAGATAGAACCTTTATTTCTCACAGTCAGATGTGACTTACAATTTACATCATTATACTGCTGAAGTGTGTGAGACAGTGAAAGCAGACACCATGTGGTCCGTGCTGAGTAGATGGGAAGCAAAAGCAGTTTTGGGTTGACAGATTGCAGAGCCATGGTGGTGAGGTCAGGATCATCCCTGCTACACTGGCTGCTGTATCTGTACCCATCTTGAAATCATGCAGCCATTTTCTCTGGTTCCTCCACCTTGTTCCATCAGCATTATTTCCCGGAAGAAGAGTGGTCAGCTGCTTGACAGAATGAGAGGACAAAGCGTGCAGTTATGAAGTCGTGTCTCAGACAGGCCGCTGCGGTTTCTGGGTGCCTGGGGAAGGTGCACAAGGAGATTCATCCAAGGAGGTGCAGACACATTTAGGGGTTGATGACTATGACAGCTGATACTTGTTTGCTTAACAGCTGGGACCTTCTTTGCTAGCTTCATCACCAGTGCAGAAGTGTTTCATACATGTGCCATGCAGTATAAACACCAGATTGCCTCCCTGCCTGCCAATTTCCCAGGACATGGGTGCCTGTGAAGTTGCTCTGAGTGTGCTGAGCAGTCGTGATGGTATTTGCTATGTTAGCATTTGTTCGTGGGGCATGAACATGCTGAAACAGGAGTAGTGCATTAGCAGCTCAGTGTCACAGCGAGGCAGCCGCTGTTAGCATGATCTCACACCCTGCAGAAAGTAACACTGATCTCAATAGCACTTAAAAGAGTGCTCGTCATAATTGATGAGGCTGTTAATCTCCTCCTTGGAGGATGGCTGAGGGCCACAGACTCCTTCTCATGAGGTGACCAGCGCTACTAAGAAGGAAAGAGAAATAATTGCTGAATTTTGAATTTTGTAGCTATTAAGAGCTTTTGTATACTTGGCAGTTAAGCAGCTCATATTGTGGATTTGTTCCATGTTTCCCATTGATTAATTCCCAGATCACTAGGCTATGGCCACTGAGATCTTCTGACAGCATAATTTTTTTTTTTTAGTTTACACTTTTTTGTAATTATCTTTTTAAACTCAGTGGCCTTCCAAGATTTCCTCTTGCCATTCCTGCATTAGTTCCCAAAAGCCTTGCTTTTGCATGTCTTTTTTGACATTTTCTCCAAGGTTAGTATTTGTCAGCAGTTCCTACTTTTGTAAAGAGATATCATATGCTATATGCATTTCCACTCTTGTAGATAAAATGACCTCTCCTTTCACTTCGACATTGCTTTATACTCGTGGGCTACCTGGCAATCCAAAAGAAGTCATTATCAGAATTAAGAGTTCATCCACAAATCCTTTTGTCTTTTCACTTTTGCGAAATGCCTCTTGACAATAAAGTTGAATTCATCTCATAATTTGAGTTTAAAATTCAGTTACCAAATATATGTTCCTAAAATTAAAATGGGTGTTGGAAAACATATTCTCTTCCTATAATTCTCAGCAGTGAAAATCTGAAAGTGAGAAAAAAGAGGAAGTGGGAAAGCTGGAACTCTGTAGCAGTAGAAACAAAGGATGCACAGCAGAAGTTTGAACTCTTTCCATTTTGGTGTGCTAACACTTCTGATTTGAACAGTGAATTGCTCTTGTACCTTTAACTCTTTGTCAACCATTTATTTTATGTGTCTATTACAATGGGGAAAATCTGTTGCTTAGTATAAAAGGAGTGAGTGAAATACTTTATTGCCTTTTATTAGTTGTCTCTTTCTGTACATAAAAAGGTTACACAAATTACCTTACTTAAAAACTTCTCTAACAAAGGCTTTTCAGTTAGGTTGAGCAGCAACTTCTAAAAAGTGACAATGTCACTATGATACCTACTTTCTAAACAAGGCTTCTGCAGTATAGACATCAAGTTATTGACTTTGATGGGAAGCTGTAAGATGGGAAAATTTTCATTTTCTTATTCTTACACAGCTAAAAAAAAAACAGAACAAGAGTTAGATATTGGTCGGATATGTTGAGTAAAAAAAAAATTACTAGTGCTCTAACTACCACCCAGTGAAAGCATGGAGTCTTGTCTTGAGATGCACAAAGTTTTTCCACAGATTATTTTAGGTCCAGGAATCTTAATATATTTTCAGGCTGGATTTAAAGGTTTTACACTGGGATGGTGATGGTAAATGCAAATATGGCCCCAGGTATCAGACTTTATACTTATAATAATCTGGAGATAAAAAAAACTTTTAAAAAAATCCCCTTGTTTTTGTGATAGCAAACAAAACAAATCAGGAAAAAAACTCCACCTATTTCATATTGCTTTTTCCTGGATTTCTGTTTTTTTGTAAATCAGTGTTTTTAAATAGGCAAGATATCTCACGGTTTTCCATAGAGATGTCAGTGGCTGTGTGTGTGAGTGATCTGTAAGAGAAATTCATGTTTAGGGTTTGGTTGAACTCTTATATCTTGGTAAGTTGTCTTCAATTTGTGAACTTGTCTTCCATCTGTTTAGTGCATGGAGACAGACAGCAGCCTACAGAGCCAAATGGGAATTTCACTGTTCTGAGGAGTCCCTGACATGCTGATTCTTGCAGTGCCTCGTTGGCAAGACTGTGAAGAAGATACATGACCAATGTAAGAAAAAACAGAGTATGACATGCATTAGGCTTTAAGTGACATAGTTTGCGTAAGTTCTGAGCGAGTTAAAAAAAAATAAATCCCAAAATAGGAAGGCATAGCTGGCTCTTACATAGCTTCTTACTTTATGATGCACATTTAGCTCAGCTGAGGAACAGGCATATAGCAGTGAAACTTCTCACTGTAGACCTAGTTTATCATCTCAGACTCTCCACAAAGGACAACTTGGAAGTAGAGACACATTTGTGCATGTCTTTACAGGTCACAGGCTGCTTTCTGCTCAGGTATGTTTTACAGGAATGATGGCACAATTAACAGGATTGGTATGTTTTCCTTTTGGACATTTCATATTCTTAATTAAATGTGGTACTATTAGAGTAACTAAATTGCTTCTTCAGCATATTTGTAATATTTAGAGATAGGCAAGCCTTATAGAGGTTCTGAATGCAGAAATACATGTTTTTTGACTGTTTGGGTGGTTTTTTTTTACTAGTGTAATGGGTTGGTTCTGACATTATGGGACAGAAAATACTACACAATTTGGTCCAAAAACTGATGTCAAATCTGGGATTTGTGGAAGTTGTTCCTTTCTGTGTGTGCTTAGGAAATTAGTGGGGAAAGAGGGAGTGATGGGGGAATCACAAACCTGTGTGCACCCATTTTTATACCTTTATTAACCAGAAAAAGTCTTCTAGTGCCTTGAAAAATCAAATTATTACACTGGGTTTGAACATATAAAGTGTCCATTGCAGCACATATAGAGATTACGTGTGAGCAGTGCACACCAGGTGGCTGAGAAAAGCTAAGAAAAGCTGTGTAAGCTGACGTAAATTCAGTTAACAATGGTTAGTATTTTGAATGAAAAAAATTTTAGAGGTCTACAGTCTCCTTGGACTAGTCTGTTGCCTGGGAAACTGAACTTCATAAATTAGGGTAAGGGGAAAACATGGTTATTAGATATGTATTTTTTTTTTTAATTATTGCTGTGATTTTTACAATAAATGTGCAAGCCAGGGCTATGGAGTGGTCTTGATCAGTTTTGTTCATGCTCATACAGCACTGATAACAAGGCTGAGACCCTTTTTTGTAAGCAGTGCATGGTTGCATAGGAGGTTAAATATTAAGCAAAAAATAGTTATTTTCCAAGTCTGTCTTGCATATGTGTTGTAGATATAAAATTTCTTCCTTTTGTTATTGATGACTTGCTGTGTCTGCCTTATATGCAGAATGGACTGCTGGAGGAGTGGTTGAGTCACTTCCTCCCAAACCTGGCGTAATTGAAAAAGCCAAGGGAGAATAAGGATTGCCTGAACTCATAGCTCTAATAGTTTCTTATCCTGTAGGTGTCCCCTCTTTTCTTAGCACTTTTTAAGAACATGAGCTTAAATTTCTATAAGGGATATATAGAAAGATTTATTTAATATGTGGTAAAGCACAGAGCATCGACTTTTGAAATTGATAAAGTAGAGCACTTGGACTGGCCACTCAAGACACTGAAGCTTGATTTGCTTATCTTTTCAAATGGGAGTTTGAAATACACCAAGAACATAAGAGCATAAGCGCATCATTTTTAAGCTCCTCTGAAAAAAAGAAAGCAAGATCATGCTAAAATGCTAAACAGTGCCTCCTGCTTTGGCTAACCAATTCAACAAAACCAAATTGTTTTTTCAACCTCCATCTCCTTGGGAGATGGACACGGTTCGCATTGAGGAGAATGGGGAAAATTAAGGAGAATGTTCATTTTGTTTGAAATTAGATAGTCATGGAGATGTCGAAAGCTCAAGTCAAAATGAGTTTCAGACAACTTCTTCCTTCTGCAAGTGCCTCATTAGGTAGTTTTTCCAAGATATAATTTTGAGAATGTCTTCTCCAAGAGCAGCCATGCTGCTGTCTGGACAACAACCGGAGCACATGCTCCCAGCCACTGTTTCCAGTCTGGAAAGTGCTGTGCATGGTCAGAGCAGCTTTTTGTCTCTGCTGCCCCTTTCTTGGCTTTGGCACATGGCTGCTGGCACTCTGGGTTTCCTTGCAGCTGGGATAGATCTCTCAGAGGCCACACCTGCCTGCTTTGTGGTGATGTCCTGACTTGTGCTGAGCACTGACTTTCTTCTCTGACCTCTCAAGAGAGCTGCAGGTTGCCCAAAAGCTGTTTTTTGGGTCTGGTCTCTCTGCACTTCTTGCTGGGCTTTTGCTTTTAAAGGAAAAACGAACTCTTTGGCTCAAAGGGAATTATTTTTAAAACTGAGTCTTGACATTTGGTTTGGAATGGCAGAAAGAGAAACTTCAATTTTTGTATTATTGCATATGCAGCAGGAGTCCCATACTCTAACAAGTTTCTATGAAGAAACTCACTGAAAAGCTAATGGCTTTCCTGGTAGTAAATCCATTCTTTTCCTGGGGTTAAGCCGTTCAATAACTGTGGGTACTGATCTCTGTCAGGCTTTTTCCAGAGGTGGTCTCTCCTTAAGTGTCAAGCTGCAACTGGAGAATAAACGCTTCAGTCCACAGTAAAGATTATTTTCCAAGTCAAATGAAATTGTGAAATTGAGGAGTTGTCATTGGCATACTCTCCAAATTTGTGTACAAAAACTTATAAGAAAGGACACATTGCAGTCTTCTGGACTGGCTGAGTTTGTTTTTAACTCTGTAACTGAGGTTAGTTAGGGAAATTTGATATTCATTGCCACTCAGCTTCGTCCTCAACTCCCTGGTGGTAAAGATCTGCTTCTCTCAGTTGTCATTGTGCTATATTTATTTACATTCTCTATAGCTCCTCTTTATTCATTATTGTTTTCTAAATTCCGGTTCAGGAAAATTATGTTTTAAAAATCATGAGACTCCATTTTGTTAGATAAGTGTTGAACCTGGACTGTTCCTTCTAGTTCTACCAGTAGCTTAGAGCATTCTCCTCAAGAACAGTTAGTAATGTGACTAATTTGTTACATATAGTTTATTCTGTCATGTTTCGTCTGTGGAAAAATTGTATAAACATTGCAGTGCTTCTCTGTGACTAGATGTTGCTTATGTTTGTGAAGGTTTGTTATTTATGGGTGTGTTAGGAAAGGTGGCTTGGACAGGAGAACTGGCTTGCTTCCTCTGTTTTTCTGGAATTTCATTTAATTCCAGGACTACTGTTATCCTCTGAGGAACCTCCTTGCTGTAATCCTGTAATTAAACCTGTGACCTTTGTTACTGAGCAGAGTTACTGACGTGACCAAATACAGTTTGTTCTTTTAGAGATACTTTCAAAGTATGTTTTAAGATGATGGTCTAATGGAATATTATCTTTTTTTTAAGATAAAGTCTGACAATCTGATACCTTTTGGATATTTTGGCGTTTCTGTAGATCTTTGCTGTAACACCATCCACAATAGCTTGGGGACAACAGTAAATTAAGTTACTTCATAGAAGTGGCTTCAGCAATCATCAGATACATCAATGTAATACTTTGAATATGTCAAAGCCATTAGTGAGAAGTTCCATATCAAATTTGACTTCAGGTGCCATGTTTGGTTTTGAAATCTGTATTCTCACTTTTGAGAAAGTTATGTTTGATGATAACATAGAAAACAAAACTTTTTCTTGCTTTTACAAAAAAAAATTTTGCTTTAGAGATAAATGTGACTCAAGTATTGACAGCTTCATAAACTACAGGTTGTAGGCAGCTTTCTTGCTCACACTATCATTACTTTTAAATATAATCTCGATTTATGATGGAGAATTTCAGAACTGCTTTAAAGCTTCATTTTCTACTACCATGTTTTCTCTTAAGCCTTTGTTACTGTGCATCTCTGGGCTGGAATGGAATTATTCCAGCATGTTTAATCTCTTTATATTGAACTACTAATTCTATCAAATGTTTATGATGGGGCAGACGTCTCTAGGAAATTTTTTTCTATGAAAAAATGCAATATATTGTCTAAAGAATAAGATTCAAAGGCCTGAGGAGGAAAAACCACCTCATAAATGATTACTAGGAGCACACATAGAGCAGCCATAGTGCTGTGAGTTGGCCACGCTTTTGGGGAAATGAAAAATTTAACAAGAAAATATGCTAAAGAAGACTACAGGAATATCTTGTGCCTCCTAAATTCTGAATGAAAAAGGTAAACACCTTATTAAAAAACCCAGTATATCTATCAGCCAACTGAATTGCTTTCTGGAAACACATTAATTCTAGGCTATGTAAACAGCAGTTATTAGTGTTCACAGTCAGTTTTATCCAAGAGATGTATCCTCCAGCAGGTCTATACCAATAAAACTCTGCCTTAACTAGGTTTTATATTTTGCTTATACATGTCCCACCTGCTTGGAGTGTCTGAGCCCTTGTTCTTAAAATGATTATCAGAATACCTTGTTTTTTCCCCCCTGTTTTTTGGGGTATCATGATTTATTCCTCAAAGAAGCATGGGTTGAATGTACCTCAATCTCAATCAGGGTCAAACATTGGCATGTACTTAACTGAAAGCTCATTTGTTATCTTGATTTAATTGTAGGATTTGAACAATAGAATAATGCATTCTATTCACTATTCTAAATAATTCAAATGACTTTATTCAGATTCCTAAGAAGTAACTGTCAGCCATGTGGGATTTGAAATAGCAAGTATTGCTTTATGCTTAACAAAACACGGATAACTGACAGCCTCTTCAAATAGGGAATGGTTCATTTTGTGATGCAAAACAGATAGCTTGGTTGGGAATAATATTGTGTATCTATATGCAGGATTAAATCCCAGGCAGAAAGCACAGGCAGATGAAAAAATCATATTGCTAGTCTCCTTTTTCCTGCAGTAAAAGTGAATATTTCACAGCCCTCAGGAGAGTAAGGCAAGTGGCTGGTTAATGCATTGGCTCTGTTTGACGTACCTTATAACTATTTTTGAACTTTTAGATCCCTTTTTTAAACATGAGCAGATTGTTGCTGTGATTGAATAGCTTTCTCCAGTAAAAATCTTGTGATAGGAGATTTACATGTCAGAGAACAGTGTACCTTCAGCATAGGTGGGCAATATTTCTGACATCATTGACAACCAAAGTGCTCAAGAGCTAGGCAGTCTTCTTCAGCAAAGACTGCCTTCATCCCTTTCATCATTGTAGGAAAGGCTTGGTTTCAGGGTGGGTTTTTTTTGTTTGTTTATTTGTTTGTTTTGTTTTGGTTTTTTTTTTTTGTTTTGTTTTTCATTTATTTATTTAAGGTAGCTTGTCACGCATATTTTGAGAAGCTGAAATTTCCATTCTTAGCGCTTGTGGTCGGTGGAGCTAACTCTGGTAGCCAAAGCAATCAGATGGTGCTTAGGAGCCTGTTAGTCCAGCTCTTGGCTATTGTGCTGTGCCACAATGGTGAGTCCTTCCGTATCTGTCACTTGCAAGCCTGCCAGCATCCTAGTGCACGAAACGTCAGGAAACATTTCTGGGGAGGCTGCCAAAGGGAACGGCTCTGTGCTCCTGGCCCTTTTCCTCCTCTCGGGGTGGCGCTTTCTGGGATGGCTGCTGGAGATCGGCCCAAGAGACACGCACGGATCTGTGCCAGCCGTGGATGGAGCACACGTGGAGGGCAGATGGGTGTGTTAGCAGCGTTTTGCCTGTCATCCTTCTGGCTGCCACGCTCATTATCCGAATGATCCAGCAACCATTTAATATATGAACCCTGCTAAAAGGAACTGTTAAAGTGATAGGTTGAGTGAACTCCCGCTGACATTACACAGAAAATGCTTTGAAAAACATTTCAGAGCCCCAATGAGTTAAAAAGCAATTTATGCATTTCAAAAGCTGCATCGAAGGGGAATATAATATTTTTTATATTTTTCCAGTGAAAATTTCTGCTTAAAGAGAAGTTTCAGCCCGAAACAGGCAGGAGGAGAGCAGGTAGCAGCTTGGGTGCCTGGCACAGCTCCTCGTGCTGGCAGGTGAAGGGGCTGCTGCCTTGAGCTGTCCCAGAGGTGCTCCTGGTTCACTGCGGTTGGTCACAGTCAGGTTTGCTCGGTTTAAAGTGTAGTTGTTCAAAGCTACAGTCAAATACAAACCCTTCAATCAACTGTTTTATTAGATTGCAAAAACCCAAAGTTCATAGAACCACAGAATAATTTATGATGGAAGGGTCTCTGGAGGTCACCTGATTCATTTTCCAGTCAGATTCTGAATATCTCCAAAGATGGATATTTCACGATGCCTCAGGTCTTTTCCATCGCTTACCTTATTGTGAAATTTTTATTTAAACCACAGCTGCACAACCACAAAAGTGCAACACTCCCATATTTATTCCTCCTGGTGCTCTTTGTCAGGTAAAGTAGGGAAAGCTAATAGGGAGTAAAGGAGCCTTGAAATGCAACTGTAACCTGGACTCAGGAGGATATTAGAGCTTACATCAGTACAGATTATTTCTTATTTCATATAGTTCCCCAACAGGCTTTTCAATTTTCCTGTTCAAACCTATGAAAATGAATCTCTAATAGCTGCATCAAGAGTCCGAAATACTCCACGAAAAAAAATCAAAATCCACTCTTCATTGGAAGGGAAAAAAGAAAGGGTGTTTTTGGGGGCATCATACCTCTTACAAAAAATATACAAAATCCTTCAAGGCTCTTGCTTGTGGGTGACTTTTGTCTGTTTTGGCTGGTGGTCTTAACTTATTTTCCTATTTTTTCTATCTAGTCCCTAAAGAAAGCTCACAGTAGCTGGGATCCTATAAATTCTGTGCTTAATAGCCAGTGTAAAATACTGATGAGAATGTAGAGTAAAACCTGTGTAATCACTCATACAAGGCACATTTCTGTGAGGACAAAAAATACAAAGGGGAGCTTGAATGTGCTTTCTGTGTTCAGAGGAGGAAAAACTCACTTCTTGCAAGTATTCAATCCCGTCCTCTCATTGATGCTGCTCCTCAACTCTTTTATGTTCAAGGGTTCTTCCCTCTTCCCCTGTCCATATTTTCTGGTCTGCCTCCTGTTCCTACCTGGCTATGTTATTTAGGCAGCAGCAAGGAGAAGTGCCAGCTTGTGCATGTGTGCCCCTGATGAAGCGCCACGTTCGAATGCTGGCATTTGTACTGCAGCTTTACGATCACTGCATCGATCGGTGTCTCAATTTAAATGATTTATCTTTGCTCTTGGCTTGCTGCGGGCTTTGCCATGAGCTGCAAGGAAAACTGATTTTATATATGAGTTTTTTAGCAAGTTACTCAGCTTGTTACTCATGTTATCTGAAGGAAATGGGACAAGAACTGAGGAGCAGCATGGTGAGTAGCAGGGTATGTGCAGGACCTGGAGCTGTCCCAAAGGATTGCACAGTCGGGGTGGCTGGAGACCTCACTCCCTCTGTGCTGAGGTACCAGAGCCACACCTGCCTCTGAGATCTGTGAGTAGGCTGCTGAGAACTATTCTGTTTGGAAGGATCAGTTGCTGCAGGTTTTAGAAAGCATAGAAGTCTGCATAGCATTTAGAAGTCTGTCATTGAATCAAATCCCCAGAGAACAATCCATTTTTGATATATCAGAATAAGTGTATTTTGCCTATGTAATCAATCCTAGGATGATAAATACTTTGTCATCCATTCCAGGCAATTTACTTCAGTGACTGGCATCAAATAGATATTGTGTGGTCAATATAATTTTCATACCACACCTTTAGCTGCAGTTTCACCTACTTTTTTAAATTTATTAAGAACTATGGTTCCGTTTTCCTTTTTATTTGAACTCAGAAGCTTCGTTTTCTTTTTTCTCCCGATTAAAAAGTATGTTGTCGGGACTAACCTGGAGTATCGTAAATCAATAATGCTACACAAAAAACGAGAACAAATTGTACCTCTTATTTGCATAATGGACAAGATCTGAAATGAATTCCTCAGGTTAATGAGTGTCCTCAGGGTTGTTTGTGAGAGTATTCAGCCTTGTGTGACACCAGTGTGTTACAGATTGAGAAGTACTGCTCAGAGAAAAGAAGTGAAAAAAATCAGGAGCAAGCAGGTTGGGGGACTTCATACTAAGCTTTTAGCTTTAGTGCATTGATTTCTGGATGCCTGCACTGAGCTTCACTTTAAGCTGAGGATACAAATTCAGATTTACCCTTGCTCTGAGGTTCAAACTCGGCCTAATCTCACCCAAGGTTTTGGCTAAAATGCAGCTGAGTCCCCAAGTTTCTGTCACTCTGACATAAGGTTATCTTTGTCTTTCTCAGAAAGAGAACAGTGCTCCCCAGAGGGAAGGGAACACGAACACCCTGTGCAGGGTTATTCAGCTCAGTTAACTTAGAAGAGTCTGAGTGTTAGATGAGACAATCATGGGGCCAACAAATTGCTAGAAGCAGGCAGTTACAACAGCATAAAAACGTCTCATATTTCCTATTCTGTTTCTGCTCCATTACCTTTATCCTCTTATTCCAGGCAGTTAGCTTCCTCTTGCTCCTATTAGCTTACTGTGAAATGGTAGCATGGCTGGAGGAGCACAGGATACTGCCACAGGTGGCCATTCCTGCATGGACAGGAGAAAGGATAGGAGGAACCTTGCTTTGGCTGGAGTGCTCTGTGAATGGAATTGCTTTTGGAGGCTTGTAGTGTGACTGCAGTTGGATATGCATTTATGTAGATGGCAAGAGGGGATTCAAGGCAGAAAGGAGTGCCTATTACCTCCCCACGCAGTGTAACCTTTTCCATTCCAAACAGGAGCAAGTCCAAAGTTCAATTGAGGATAAACAAAATGAGTGTTTTGCTCTTAAGCCTTTGAATTTTACCTTAACTGTGCACCATGGAAAGGTCAGAAACTGAAAAAGGGCTTCTACAAAAATTAAATTACACATTAGTATATTCCACATAAAGTGAGAGAATTGACTCTGTAGATCAACCACTGCACGACATCTCTTGCTTTTTTTCCCTGTTTAATATGTACCTTGAATATTGCAGCGTAAGAGATGATCTCCTTTAGATGATTGCTCTGAAGAAGGGGAAGTTCAATGGTCAAGTGAAGAAGGTGTTTTCCAATTTACAGCACTGTGACTCGTGGAGGTTGGGGCCACTCTTGCTCCTTTGTGCTTCAGGACTCGAGTTGGAAGGGCACATGTTTACAGTGCGACTGCTGTAGCTTGGCTCCTGCCACTGGCTCCCTGACAGCACCTCTCACCCGAGCAGCGAGTCTCCGGGAGCTCAGAACCAGACAGACTTTAATCTGCTGAAACATTTCCTTGTTGAGAAACAGGACTTGCTATACTGGGAGTCAGCAGGTATATTGTGCTGGTTTATGAGGTCTACTCAGTTTTTCTATATAGGCGGAATATTAATAAGCTATTTTTTCGTCTGTAAAGAATATTTATTTATTTAATTTATTGTACGCACTCACAGAGTTACATCTTTGGGTTTCTTTTGTGATTCTTGCATGGCCTTTTTTGCTGTGTAACAGCCTTCTTCCAACTCTTGCATCTTGCCTAGGATTTATAAAGCTAAGAATTATGGAAAAATTCCCAGGGATTTCTAGACTTCTGAAAACTGAATCCTACTGTAGAAACTTGGTGAATTAAATTGCCACAGTGCCTGTGGTTTTGAGAGTTTTTAAGCCTTCTGTGTAAGAAAAGAAAAAAAAAGAAGACATTAAGTAAGGAGAAACTGTGCAAGCTGAACCCAGCAGAGCTGCTGTGCTTTACCTATCATTCTTCAAAAGGTGTTTGATCCTCAGATAAAACATTTGTTAATACTTTCAAGATTTCAACATAACATCTTTAAAGATTTTTCTCTTTTTCTACAGTAAAATCCTAATAATATGTCATAATTTTACTTAAGTGTTAAACTTCTTTCAATATCTGGAACTATTCACCCTAGGCATTCAATAACAACAGGGTAACACAGTAATCCTGAATCCAGAAGTAAGAGGCTGAAATAAGGCTAGGATAAATGAGTTGAAGGTTTAGAAT
Organism: Bombycilla garrulus; assembly: GCA_013400315.1. Lineage (NCBI taxonomy): Eukaryota > Metazoa > Chordata > Aves > Passeriformes > Bombycillidae > Bombycilla > Bombycilla garrulus. The sequence goes on from VXBU01010442.1 coordinate 697,123, forward strand.
AATTTCAGATTGATTTAACTCTTTGTCTGCTAGCAACATGAAAAAGATAATCTTTTTGTCACTGATGATAGGCAAATTTTGGGAAATGCTGAATGCAGGGCACAGAAAATAATTAGAAAAAGAATTAAAAGATGAAAATGTTCTTTCAGATATAAAATCATGTTATTGGATAAACTAAGGTTCTGGAAGCCTTATTCTCTCTCTCTTTTTTAATCAGTTTGCAGGAAATGGAGAAAAGCAGAGCAAACAGAAAAGAGTGGCAGGGTGTTAATTGCAACCTGATAATTAAAGTGAAGCATAGTCAAGGAACAGATACCCTCCCAGCTTTCAGCATGAAAATGATGATGGGCAGCATCTCTGGACACTCAGCACTGTTTTGATAACCCTGGGAAGCTGCTGCAGGGAGAGCCACAGTGACACACAAATCTGTGTCTGAGAACACACATTACCAGGTGGAGAGTTTCATAAAACTGATTTTTTAATTGCTCTTCTCTTTTTTCCATCTCTGCCTTGGTGTCTGGGCTGTTGATGGGTAGGAAATGGAAAGGATGAGTTCCCTTGGTGATAAAAAGCGTGGGCGAGCAGGCGATGGTTGCAGGGTAATGGCAACAGTGCCTTGTGTCAGTCACAGATGAGTACTGAGAGATTAAATAGATTAAATGAAAATAAATGTAAGCTAATTGAATTCAGTGATATAGGAGAAGAAATCAGAGGAGCATAAAATTAGGCTTAAGATGGGCATTATTATTTTACTTTTTGTCAGCTCTCTTTTTGGCTTACCAGAGTCAGGAGCTTTTCTGAGTCGGAAGTGAAAACAAAACAAGAACACACTCTGAAAGAAAACAAACTATTTACCTGTTTTATTCTTAGAGCAAAACAATTTTGAAGAAGTTTTGCATTGTTTTAGAAAGATTATACTTTGACACCATCTTAGACTGAAGTTGCTTGGATTTTCACCATTTTTTTAAGATGACCTAAAATTCGAGTGTCTAAATGGCTGTTAAAAGTCTTCCTTTTCAAATTAAAATGTCCAGAAGTGTGATGAACTGTGACAGCACAATTGTGATTCATTTTGCAGATATTGTTGTGGGCTCACAGAAGTGGTGGTTAAACTTCCCTTCTCCCAACATGATCTCCCCCACTTCAAGTACATGTGTTTTATGGAAGAACATAAATTTGTGAATTCATGAGTTTATATCTAGTCACCAAGATGGACCACTAAACTTAGGAACTGAACAGAAAATGAACCAGACATAAAAGTCTGAGGAGCATAGTGGGGAGAAGGGAAGTTTTAAAATAATCAGAGCAAATCTAAAATTGAGCTATAAGTATGTTTTGTGTTTTTGTGGGCCTTGTATTTAAGAGAAGAGCTGTGAACTTGAAACAGAGGATGAAGGTTTGGTTTGAATATGAATGTCTGGCAGGGTCCTAGGAGCATGAAAGGGATAATTTTAGCAGCAGCTTCTGAATAGGGTGGTTGGGTACAAGCTAAGATATAAGTAGGCTACACAGGCTATAGCTAAGATCAAGGATGAGGTAAGAAAAAAACCACAAAAGGCAGATGAAATTCACCTGTGTGCAAAACCTCTTGCAGAAACATGCATGACTTTCACTCATATCTGCATCCTGGTTTGTAAATTTTATTGGAATGCCAAGCTTTTGGGTGGCAAACAGAAGTTTCCCTCAGGCAGGCAGGTGGTATTTTATGGTATCCATTTACAGGCACAATTCCCAAGGGGGTTTGGTGAGCATCTGAAGCATAGAAAAGGTTATTAGGGTAGGGGTTCTGTTGAGAGCTCTCACCAGATGAAGGAAGGTGGTTTGTAGTAAAGATCTGGTTTACCATGTGGAGTCAGAGGTTATGGCAGGGTACCCACAAGAGGAAGATATAGCCAACGTTGTCTAGATCTAATGACAGCCTTAAAAGAAGATTTTTCACACCTGAAAGCTTGTGCTGTAGAAGTAAAATATCAAAACAAATGCAATTATTAGTAAACAAACCAAAACAATATGAAGATGTCTAGTAGTTTTTCCTCTTTTCTAACAAATGCTTTTTCAATTCCTCAGGGATTAATTTTTTCAGAGGAAAATACCATACAATTAAGGTCTAGTAGGCATAGATGAACACTGGAAAAGGCATGCATTGTAAAAGACTTCAATAATATTTCCAGCCAACCCACTTTTCTCTACTGGTTCAAAATTTTCTGTTGAGGCACTTCACTTTTCTTAGTACACAGAAATGTTTGTTATCTGTGATTTGAAAACAAACAAACAAAAGCCTTTTTCTTGTTCATATTCAGGTCTTGCTTTCAGCGCAGGATATTTAAAATCTGGCATTGGCTTTAGCAGAGGATGGAATGAACTCTTTTCTACTTCAGTTGGAATGCTTGCAAGTTTAAGATTTGATATAGCTATTTCCAGGACCTAAGGCCTTAGGATTTTTGACTGAAACTCAGGCATTTAACTGATCAAAAATGAGAGAAGCTAAGTTCATTTATACTGTAATGAAGTGAAATTAACGTTTTTGATTTAGGACTGTATTCTTTATATTTAAGAGCATTGGCTGTAAATATCAGTGACCATAAAGGGTTATTTATCTCACCATTATTCCAGCCAATGTTCATTTTTTTCATGAAGCTCTTAGAAATTGAATATATTGAGTGTTCCTCTACCTTGTAATGTTACTTTATTATCTATGATGCCATGCATTGATCACATGTTTATGATCTCATAAAATGGTTTAGTTGAAAGGGACCATAAAGATCATCTGGTTCCAGTTCCCCTGCCGTGGGCAGGGATACCTTCCTCTAGACCAGGTTGTTTAGACCGACATCCAGCCTGGCCTTGAACTCTGCCAGGGATGGGGCATCCACAGCTTCTCTGGGCAGCCTGTTCCAGTGCCTCAACACCCTCACAATAAAGAATTCCTAATATCTCCTGTAAATCTGCCCTCTTTCTGTTTAAAGCCATTCCTCCTGGTTTATTAATATACATCCTTGTAAAAAGTCCCTGTTGTCGGCACCCTTCAGGTACTCAAAGGATCTCTCCAGAGCCTTCCCTTCTCCAGGCTGAACAGCCCCAGCTCGCCCAGCCTGTTTTTGAAGGAGACATGCTCCAACCCTCTGATCATCTCTGTGGCCTCCTCTGGACTTGCTTCAACAGGTCCATGTTCTTCTTTATGCTGGGGACCCCAGAGCTGGGTGCAGCCCTGCAGGCTGGGTGTCACCAGAGCAGAGGGGCAGAGTCCCCTCCCTGCCCTGCTGCCCACGCTGCTCTGGATACAGCCCAGGGTGCAGCTGGGCCTTCTGGGCTGCAAGTGCACATTGCTGGGTCATGTTCAGCATCTCAACCCCCAGGTCGTCCTCCCCAGGGAAAAATGTGAAATGTTCACAAATTCAAATGCAATGTGGCAACGTATTTCGTTCTTAAATATGCTTTCAGTGTAAAGTAAAATAAATGAGAAGATAATTTAGAATCAGTAGTACTATTAGAATGTACCACCAACAAATACACTTGAAACTCAGTAGAATAGAGTGACATTTTTCCCCACTAAAAATAGTGAACTCTGCTTTGAAATTTCTGGCTAAAATTAAATTCTAGTAAATAGCCAGGGAACAAAAAATAAGTCTAGCCTGCAACTTTCTTCCCCCATTGTTTTTAATATAGCACAAATAAATTTTTCATTCAGAATTTTGGTAATTTTTAGGATCAGAAATTTGGAGAGCTTTCACTGATGAACAAATGTGTGAGCTATTTCAAAACCTGAAACAATGTCTGTAAATAGGAGCAATTGAATGCTGAGCTCTAAGAAAAATCTGGCCAGGATTTTGTGTGCCAAGTGTTCAAGAATCTTTCCTGTAAAGTGTAAAAATATAGCCTTATCAAAGCCCAAAAAATTTGAAAATTATTCAGAATATTCTCCCCTCTCCCTTCATGTTTTTGTTGTCTTCCAGTCTGAGGCAATCAGAACCACAAGCAAGGCAAATCACCCTTTCTTGAAATGCTTTTACATGGCATTTTATGATGGGGGTACTGTCATGTCCCACAGTCAACTAGCAGTGAAACTTCCAAAATCTCACCTAATCTCAAATGGCTATTAGAATATGTTAAAAATTATAAAATTATTATCACAGCCTTGGAGAAGCAGAGCTATCACATACAGATGCAGGTTAGAGATTTCTTTATCCTTGAGGTGGCTACTAATTCCTGATTTGCACTAGGAAGCAATTAATTCCTATATGCTTTATTAGTCTCATTAGAAATCATTTACCTAGACAAAATATATATTTATTGTTCCTTTATGTAGTCCTTCAGAAAAAGAAAATATTACTGTTTTTTCATGATATTTTCAGTAGGAAGCATATTATGACTTTCATGCTGTGCATCAGGTATTGATGGAGGAGAGATGGAGCTGAGGTGATGTTTGCTATTTGTCAGTAGCATAAGTTTTGATTTCACTGATAAAGGAACTGTAATGTCAGCTTAGAGCAAGTTGGTCCAGGTCAATTGCATTGTAACTATCAGCAGTCTGAATCCCAAAGAAAGAAGAAAATAAAGCCTTAAAGCATCAGTAGTCTGTGGCTGAACACCTTTTCTCTAGTTTTAGTTTTTAACTGTAAGCACATATATGAGAAACTGATGGATACAGAGGCTTCCCTGAACTTTCTTACAGAATAGTGCAGGCTGAAGAGGATTCTTCAAGCAGATTGGTAGAACATGGCCCAATTTTTCCAGAGGTTTTGCTGACTGAACACTGTTATTAGTTATACATGAATGAAACATGAGAGTTAGTTTAATATGTTTTGTTTTTTTTTTCTAGATTTACATCACCACAGATAAAGGAGAAACTGAATCCAATGTCCAATTTTGTCCCTTTAAACTTTTATTGCTAAGTTCAATATACAGCTTTCGGTATACATGAATTTTTGACCTTGAATGTTTAAATTTCCTTGAAAGAGTGTAGTCTCTGATTCTGATGACAGAATCAAACTCCTACCATCTCTGAAGTTGAACAAAGATAGCTGAAAAATATCTGCAGTGGTGGAAATTGTTCTTTGAGGATCTACAGGGAGAGAGACTGAAAAAGCGCATTGAAAAATGGGAATAATTAAGTTCATTTCTGTAGTTGAACATATATTAAATATACTTTTGTTTTATTTCTTAAAACTCTTGGCTTATCTATTTAATGTGTTGAAACATAATGTGTTTGCTCTAGATTTTTTGGAGTAAAGGTGATAATGAGGAAATAATAAAGACAAGGAATAAAGGATCTTGTAGGCCGAGCAAAGAGATGGAATTAGAGCCACTTGCTTTCCTGATGTTCATTTGCTCTTCCTTTCAGACAGTGCTTGTGTGCAGACATCAGGACAGTAGTTTCATAATAAGTCAGGTCTGGTTAGAGTTCCCCATACTTGGCTTCAGTCTGCCAAGTGTCTTTGAAAGCTTTTAGAAATTTTAAATAATTTTGAAGGAAAATTGAACGATCAGTCATCAGCATGAAACAAGAATGCTTCATTTTTGCTGCATGTTTGCTATAGGTTTTGGAGCCATGGCATGTGACCTCTCCATCGGTTTGACTTATGGAGATATTCAACTGACTAAGGAAAATCCATACCACAACCTAGAAAACAGTTTTCCTATTACTCTCTTTGTTTTGCAATTAGCTTGCATAGATTTTTGTTGCAGGAAGCTCATTCATGCAGTCTAGTTTAGATTTCACATGCCTGCCACGTTTAGACAGCAAGGTTTAAGTTATTACGGAGATGGGCAGTAGTATAAATCTTCTGGCAGTGACTTGCTCTGGTATATTCTGTATATACTATATGTATACTTGCATTGTAATAACTCCTTTATTAATATCTGGGGAAATAAAAATTAAATCAGCATGAGATCAGTTTGAAAAAACGAGTAAGATTACTTCCTTCAAGGGTCTTTCATCACTATTTTAACAGCTAGAGATACTATGGAAGATGTGGATAGTATGTGTGGGAACAAAGGATATTTCTTCTCTTACTTAAATCTTCTTAGCTTTGGTAACTGCAAAACTGAACAGGAGCTTTGTAGCTGTATTGTTTGATGATATTTCCATAACACTTGTGGCTGTCCAACCTTGTTGTGAAATGAAAGTCAGGAAATCTGACTGAATGCATTGTTAACGTTCAAGAGCCAACATTTTAGTTCTACAAAAGCCCTGCGACATTTCAATCTTGAAGTGTCCTTGTCCTTAAACTGGGGCAGAAAGAGAGGAACAGGAAAGCAACCTAAAGGGTGACTGCAATTTAAAGATTTCCCTGGAGAAGATGAGCAAGGTACTGTTTGGTCTGCCAGAAGCTGAAATCAAACAAATGACTGTTTTAATATGTTGGGCATGATTTCATTCTGTCATCATCAACCAGATGGAAAGTACGCTGACAGGCTTTGAGTGACCAGACAGGATCAAAGGGCAGTGTGGTCACAGTATGGTTAGCTGGCACAACAAGGGCACCTTAGATAGCTAGTCTTGCTATTAGTGTAGTGCATTAATTTGTGAAGAATTAACATTGCTATTAACTATGATATTTTTAATTAATTTTTTTATGTCTGCCTTTGCTAGAATGCTGGTTTTAGTATTGTGTATTAGGTTTGCTCTTTTTATTACTTTTAGAGTCACATTCTGTTGCATAACTATCCAGGCGGGTGGAACTACAGGCAGAGTTATTTGGCTTTTAATGCACAAAGAAAAGACTATCATAAAAATTACTGAATTTATGAAGAGTTTCTCAGTGATTAAGTATTGAAGGAAAGAAGGAAATCATATGTTAAAAATTATTGTAGTCTTTGTATTTTTACATTTTTGTGAGGAAGATGATTTGTTTTCTGGTGGTATTTCAGAGATTCTTGTAATTATTTTGTGGTCTTTTCCAGCTGCCCTAATACCAAGCTCCTTCGCATTTTTCTCATTCCATAGGGCCTCTAGGGAATACTCTGCTTCACAGCAAGTGTGTGCCTCCCTGGCTGTACTGTGGAAAGAAGCGTGCATTATGATTTCTTTTGTAAAGCCCATGCATTTGATCATGTAATGAGGTTGAGGTGTTCTTCACAACACTTTATAGCGTGATGTCCATGACCTGATATGGCCTAGAAGAGAGAAAGAGGTAGTTAGCTATTTATGAGCTCTCTGTATATATGCAGCAAGAGATTACAAGCAGTCACCACATTATTAAAGCAGTCTCAGCAGATCATTCAAGTCTTTTATTTGTACATAAAAGTAAGACTGGAACATTCGTAGTTATTCTTTCCTAGACATCCTCTTCAGGTCTCTCTTCTGGGAGACAGAAGCAGTGTGGATTTTGGCCCTTGGCTTAGACCTGTGATATTTCTGGCCAGTTTATCTCACCTTTTTTTGTGGTGCTGTTTAAAAGCTGGTTCAAGCATTTTTGCTACCGCTGTTTGTTTGTTTAGCTAATCCTTTAATCCTATTCATAGCTTCTGTTAGAGGGTGAGGTCCTCATAATCCTTTTGGGCAAACTTGTTTTCCTTTTATTGTCTTGGCTGGTGTTCATTCAGGAGTGGTTGCTAGCCATAAATATATGGCAATTTTTAAGCTAAGTTCAGAGGTGATAATTGGAGAACTTTTGACTTGGAGTTTTACTTTTCTGGTAGTAAGTGTGCTCTCAGGAAATCGTGCTGCATGGCCTTGCTGTGCCTGGTCCCATAACTGCATGCTGACACCTCCAGTTAAACGAGGATAGCATATAACTTCTCATGAGGGCTTGGAAATCTCTTTGCAGACAGAAAGCAAAATATTAGAGGATTTTAGAAGAGGCCATGTTTACATATCACATTGCTACTTTGCTGGCAGCAGAACCAAATTAAGTAAAAGTTCCCAGCTTCTTAGAAAATATGTTTTCTTTAAGAGTGGCTGAATTAAGAATCTGAAGCTTTTTCTCCCTGCCAGACACGCAGGAGGCCCTGAGCAGTGTCATTTTCTGCCAAGAAGGAGGAAGTGGAGCTGACAGGAGCTCTCCTGACGGAGAGCTGCTGACCACCAGGACATGGGCTGTTGGTCTCTCTAAATGTGGTATTTCTTTTCCAGGGAATGCATTGTGAATTTCAAGCTTTGCTCTTTTTTTCCTGTTTCTAGCAGGCAGGCTATTGGCAGCGTTATATTTATTGCAATTTTGTTGTCTTGGCAAAGAATTCAAAAGTATTTCCATGCCTCAGTGGACCAGTGATAGACTAATGATATGTAACAACAGTACATGTTTTCTTTTTTTTTCCTGCACTGCAATCATGTTTCATGGGTGCCATGCTGGAAAACGAGACAGATGTTCGAATCCACTCTGATAGTTCACTTGTGGATAGACTGCTCTCAAGGGAGGCAGCTCCTGAGTACAGTGGAGACAGCCCAGGGAAGCCTGGAAGTTTTAGAATCCCCATTTTCCCTATGGAATTTTTCTTTTGCCTGAAGAAATATCTTGAGCCATAACTATGATTGTGGATTGCATAGACTTTGAGTGCCTGTGTGTGCCCCAAATTGTAGACAGCTCATCTTCAGATGATCTGATAAAATGGTGTAGCAATAGAGCTGCACGAGTCGCACGCTTTTGAACTACTGATGGTCTGCAGATGCTCAATCAGCACAGAAACCTGATGTCCTTCAGCTGAATACACCCTTCAATCAGTTGGAGTTTTCTGGATAGCATTCTAGAAGGAAAAGCCCCAGAGAAGCCAGGAAAATCTATCTTGCCAAAAGCTATACATGTGCAGAAACACTTCGTACACGTCTGGCACCATGCATTTCCTGCCTGTTAAAATTTTCTTACTAGAATGAACAGCTGGTTAATGGAGACATGTGTTTTTCCAACTAAACTTTAATGCAAATTAAACCCAGCATTTTTTTTTAAGAACAAAACTGCTACTTTTTCTAGACAATTTTTTGTCAGTATATGGCATCAGAAGAATTGATGAAAGATAGTAAATATGTAAAGCTGGCAAGTTATGAAAATTAAACAATGAAACGTACTTTTCCAAAGCCATGAAGGGTTATAATTTCTAAACTATCTAAAGTGTTTGATTTTTAACCTACTTTTTTCTGACATATCTCAATTTTTTTAGGGTGGTCTCCCTTTTAAAAAGCTCTGAAAACCTTGTGAATGTTGACATAGCTAAGTCAAAGTGTTCCTCCTCAAAACATTAAATTCTTGAATGACACAGTATGTTCAGGTTATAATTACTTGAAATTTATTTACTGTAATGCTTTATGAGATTTTTAGATTAAAAATTTAGGGCAATTTGACAAAAAAGCTCCCCCAAATTCTGTAACCATCTAGGTGCATTACTCCTGGCGCAGAACAGTCTAAAACACTGATACATTGCAAATGACTTCACACCAAAGTCTACCCTCACTGTCTAAAAGGAGGAATTATTTCAATTCCCTTATCCAGACTGGGATCCCTGTGCACCAAGAAAAACGATCAAACCAAGGATCTGAGGCTGAATTTTTCAAAAATGAGTAAAAGCTCCCTTTTTTTCACTCCTGTCTCTTAGTTCAAAGGGACCAATTGAGTGCATATCTGTGCAAATCTTTTGAGTTGTTGAGTTGTAGTATTGTGAAACTATCCAAAAATATATCCCAATGAAACTTCCCATTTTTGGGGAAGGAATAATTAATGTCCTTTGATGAGTTTACTCAGTCTAAGTGCTTTGTGAGAAGGCATGTAGGTATGACACATAGGAGAGCTGAAGGTTTGTGGGGTTTGATCTCCATCATCCTCAGGTAATGCTGAGGGAAGATCAGGTATAGTGGTATAAATTTTGTTGTTAACGCTCTAAGCTTGACTAAATATTAATTTAACCAGATTAAGCCTATGATTGACTTTATCAGCAGGCAAAACCAGATTACATTCCAGGCCAACCCTATTTTATAACTGCTGCAGGTTTGGAATTGCAGGTGATGCATGGATTGAGGATGGGACTGAGTTCTGTTCATCTATCAGGCTTAGTCCTCAGCCTTAAATTTGTACAGCGTGATAATATTGCATGGCATGTGACCTCTCCATCGGAATCCTGCTGAGGATGTGGCAAAGTGAGTATCCCACAGTGTTACCCAGGGATAACACTCTGTCCTGGTCACTTTGGGTTATACTCTTCCAGGTCTGTGTTTCAAGTCATGGAGATAATTGGAAAACTGCAGCTGTGCAGTATGGAGCATGCTGTGTAAGCAGAGATCTAAACACTGTCTACAGAGACACCTAGATACCAGGGCGTGTGTAAGAAAAACTGCTTAATTATGGGCACAGCAACAAACACATCTGCAGGGAAACACAGAATTCACTGCGAGGAAGTGTCACTACGATATAATCTACATACATTAATTGCTAGGTAATATTTTAACATTATGCAAATAAATAAACAAAATACAAACATGCTGTAGCCTTTTAACGAGGAACTAAAGGCCTGAGACACCTCATAAAAAATTCTGACAAACACCATTTAAAAGCAATTATGCCTCTATGCTATAATTTTTAAGATGCTTTGTATTAATAGGAAAATTTCAAAGGAACTGAAGTCTTTGTTCTCTGATGTCTATTTTTCAGGAGCCTGCATATAGCTTTCTGCATAGCCAATCTAAAATGCATGAGAACCGTGATTATTCAGATAAGCTGTTACATATGCTGACTTTCAAAACTTTGAGTGGTAAGCTATTTGATTTTTCTGTATTTTCCTTTTTCTTTTCAGTATTCTCCTCTGATACACTAATCTTCACTTATGTTACATCCCAAGCACAGACATTTCACGTTCTAGCAGACACAGCTCCTCTGGCACTAGGCAGCATTTCCACCAGTTTAAGTTTCTGGATGCCTCTCAAATCTCACTTGAACAACATATGGAAATCATACTACAACTAGTTGTGTTTTTTTGGATATGATTTTGCAGAGAAAAAGTCTTCTGTTTGAAACTTGGGGTGAGAGGAGATAAGGAAAACAGAATATAATAAAAAAGAAACTTCTGAAAAAAATCGTATGATCTGATTTCTAAGCTCCCCTATTCTAATTCAACAGCTGCTTTTTTTACATGTAGTAAGTCCTTTTATTGGTCATTTCTTGTTCTTTAATGACTTCACTACAGGGTTTCATGGGTCGATAGGAATGCCTTCTCCAAAATCCATTAACATGGTTCTTGAGTGAATACAGTTCAGGCATGTTAATCCCCATTATTCTTCAAGAATGTCAGACCTCTCAAATTTTCTGTATGTGAATTTCATGTCTAAGAATCGATGTGTTCCTTATTTATACACAGGACTGAGTACCTTGCTGGAAATCATGGTACAATGCTAGTTTCAAAATCTGCTGTAGAAAGTATCATCAAGATAAAGAAATTTCTTTAATGTTGGGAAAGACTTATAAACTGAAATGAAAATTATAGTATCATCTGTGCATTTCTTATCTAGATGATAGTACAATTCAAAGAAATTTGCATTATATGTCTCTTCTTTTACTCCAATACATGCATATCAAAGAGAAATTTTTTTTTGATGTGATTGCATCAGGAGAAAAGATATAGCATGATTGATGCCAGTGGGGTTTGACAAATAGCAACTCTACAGAAATTATACAAAAATTTCCTTCCATATTTCCTCTCAACTGTTCTGCCACTTTGATGAAATGGTAATCTCTCTAATCCATTTCTCCAGCTAGAAAAGCTGTTTCAGAAACATGCCCTTCCCTGCAGTTATTACCATGATAGAACATTTATTATCCAGCAAATGAGGCATCACACTCTCTGATAATTCTCCTAAAATAAAAATCTTAGGGATAACTGCCTTCTATTGTGCATATCAATGATCAATTAAAAAGTGAAAAAATACATTGTATATTCTGCACAAGGCAGAATACAGAAATATGTTCAGTCTTGTGTGGACAAATTCCTGCCTTGTGCTGAGAGATGGTTGGCCACCCCGACCATCATTCCCTAAAGCAGCAAGGCTGTAGAACGTGGCCTTGTGAATTGCAGTTTTCACATACAAGTGCCCTAGTCAATTTTGCCTTGAAAAATATGTAATGAGCTAAATGATTGTGGCTTTTGGCCCTCAGTGTTCCTGGCTTGTTAGGGAAGAGTGAGAAACACAGCTTAAAAAAAATGTGCTACCAAAAAACAATCAACCAACCAAAGAAACCTTTCCAAAAAATACCTCTGCAAAAATTACCGGTAGGCTTTATACAAAGCCAGTCCCTGCTTAACTATTTATTTTGCAAATAGGTAAATCACAACGACTAAATCCACATAAGAGTTCTAAACCCACCATAGTACTTTAATACTAATATTTTTTGTTCAGTCACTTATATTTTTGTTTACTCAGCTTAAAAGCAGGCAGGTGAAACTAAAGGTATTCACATGAGAGTTAATGTTAGGGGATTTTATGTATGAAAACAGTGATTTTTATAAAATGGCCTAAGGGTAATGCAGGAAAATATTTGTTGAGTGATATGGGTTGTTTGTCTGTCTTCAATCCCATTTTATTTTGTGTGTACACACATACATATATATTTGTGTACCTGCTATATTCAAATGCATTCAAGTATAGACCAGGTACTGTTTGTTAAATTTGACCAATTTCTTTATTGCTTTCCTTAGAATATTCTGTTATTTCTGCCTTCTGCAAGTAGCTTCAGAAATGTTTTTGTGGCACTGTGTAACTAAAACCTCACTGAATTGCTGTTCTGTCAAAGAGAAGTTTTCAAACACAGTTGAATATTACCTTGAAAATGCAATTTTTGAATAGTAATGTTTCTTAAAAGTCTTTGTTGTGGATTCTCTTCCTTCCTATGTCTGATATTTAAAAATAAATTTCAATTATATGGGCCATTACAAAGCCATAATTACATAATGAGAAAATTTAGGTTATTCATTTTTTTAACATTTACTGCTGCCTTTTCTTTTATTAAGCTAAAACAACCCGGTAAATTCTTTGGTTTTTTTCTTTAGCTAAAGCAGTAGGTGACATGATGTTGTTTCTATTTTGCCCACTTGCAGTTTGCTATTTGAACACTCATGCACCAGCTCTTCAGCCACTACATTAGGAACCACCTTGCATTTCATTCTTGCACAAATATAATGTTTTTACAGAATTTGAAAGAATGTACCATGGATGTAAGCAAGACATGTTCTTGAAGAAATTTTTTATTCAACAAAACTTGACCAACTTGAGCAGTCTCCAGGTAAAGGATCTGTGGGGGTGGGGTTTTTTCATGGTTTTCTTTTTTTTTTCTTAATTTTTTATTTTTTTTTTTTTTTGCTAAATGTTACTTGTTTGCTGAAACAGTCTGAGTAACTGACCTAAGAAAAGTTTGCTGAGTCAAAAATGCTTTCTCCCAGAGTCACTTGTGAGAAGGGAACAATACCTGAAATAGTAAGCTGCTTGGAATCACACCTACCTGACAACGCCACAATGTCAATATGTGATTATTTTTTTTTACATAGTGGAAAAAAGCTCGAACCCAATGATCTCAAATCCAAATAGTTACCATAGTAACTCATGTTATGGTATATTATTTATGGACATATTGCAACATAGTATTCATGTGTTACTTTTTTCAGACCTTGTGCTTATGGTTGTTCAGGTAACATTTGCACAGCTGAGTGAAAATGTCAGGCCTTTTCACTTGCAGCAAGCTAACATTTTTCTATACTATCAAAAAGTTCAGAATGATGATTTTTTAAAAAAAAAACAACAGGTTTTTAAATTGTATCTGGATAATTGGTGTAATACAGCAAAGCAATGCTGCTAATTTTTTTTTTATCACTGCCATGTTTTATGGGCTGAAGGGCAGGGGGCGTAACACTGCAGCCACAAGTAGTACATTCCTGATCTGCTGATGGAAGGGACTGACACTTCATTAAAAACTCAATTAAAACTGCTGAAAAGAAAGCAAACAGAAGTATCACAAGGCTGGCTCTATCATAGTTTCTCATAAAAGCTTTTTAATAGTGTTACTTATGNCAGTGTTTTCTTTTTTTTTTTTTAATTTTTTTTTTTTTTTTTTTTTTGCTAAATGTTACTTGTTTGCTGAAACAGTCTGAGTAACTGACCTAAGAAAAGTTTGCTGAGTCAAAAATGCTTTCTCCCAGAGTCACTTGTGAGAAGGGAACAATACCTGAAATAGTAAGCTGCTTGGAATCACACCTACCTGACAACGCCACAATGCCAATATGTGATTATTTTTTTTTTTTACATAGTGGAAAAAAGCTCGAACCCAATGATCTCAAATCCAAATAGTTACCATAGTAACTCATGTTATGGTATATTATTTATGGACATATTGCAACATAGTATTCATGTGTTACTTTTTTCAGACCTTGTGCTTATGGTTGTTCAGGTAACATTTGCACAGCTGAGTGAAAATGTCAGGCCTTTTCACTTGCAGCAAGCTAACATTTTTCTATACTATCAAAAAGTTCAGAATGATGATTTTTTAAAAAAAAAACAACAGGTTTTTAAATTGTATCTGGATAATTGGTGTAATACAGCAAAGCAATGCTGCTAATTTTTTTTTTTATCACTGCCATGTTTTATGGGCTGAAGGGCAGGGGGCGTAACACTGCAGCCACAAGTAGTACATTCCTGATCTGCTGATGGAAGGGACTGACACTTCATTAAAAACTCAATTAAAACTGCTGAAAAGAAAGCAAACAGAAGTATCACAAGGCTGGCTCTATCATAGTTTCTCATAAAAGCTTTTTAATAGTGTTACTTATGATGTGAACGCATAAATTAGTCTGTAAAAGGCAGACTAATTTGTTAAGCTCATGTTGATGAAATTTCAAACTAATTTTATTGTTCAGGGATTATCTTCAGACATGTATTTACTGAAATAAGTACCTATGCTCCTGGTAAAAGTAATGTTCTGTTCCTTCTGCTTACCCTTGGAGGCACAAAGAGCAGCTGTATACTCCACTGCTAAGGAATAGTAATGAAACTTGGTCACCTGGCTTTGCCATTCCCAGCCAGAGGCCAGAGTAGGTGCTCTGTCTTTCTCTGCTCTCTTCCTTTTTATAGCTTCAAAAATTAAGCTAGGTGTTGCTCTGACTGTCTGCAAAAGAATGCCATTGAATCAAAGGGAACAGTGTGGGAATCTGCACATCCGGGTCACTCTGAAATGCTTTGTCTTTGAAGCTGATCTCGTATGTGCACCAAATTGAATATTTGAATATAAATATTTAGACACTTGAGTTGATTAAGTTTACTTAACACCAAGTATTTTTACGTGTAATCTAATTTCCATGTTACACAGAGCAAGTTTTTCAAATGAGGTGTTCCTGCCAGCAAGTGCCACTCCTTCCCAGACAGGGGCTTAGCTATCAGTTGGTATTCCGTTTTCTGCTAGTCATTTTCATCACTTGGAACCTGTAACTATTTTGAACACAATTTATGTCACTTACACATGAAGTGTGTGACACCTAAATGCCACAAATCATGCATATGCATCACTGCCAGTGCAAATTTACATCTGTAATTATCTATCCTCACAAACTGTCATTGTTATGGGGCCTTGTTGGAGACTGGCTGAAGAACATGAGGTACTTCACTCATCCTCTACACTCAAATTACATCCTGTTCCATGATTTTTTTCTGTTTGAAAAGCTACTAAATTGTTTTAAAATAAGAATTAGTTAAAAATTGACATGG
Organism: Bombycilla garrulus; assembly: GCA_013400315.1. Taxonomy (NCBI): domain Eukaryota; kingdom Metazoa; phylum Chordata; class Aves; order Passeriformes; family Bombycillidae; genus Bombycilla; species Bombycilla garrulus. The sequence continues at coordinate 712,790 of VXBU01010442.1, forward strand.
ATGAAAGAGCAATATTCTGGGTAAAGAGCATTTTTCAGCTCCTCTCTGCACTGCATTTTATTTCAACTGTGAATGGACTTTTCTGAAAAGTTATTAATATTTTATTGAGAATAGGCCTGTACCATTATTACTCTGACCGTGCAATTATCACACTAATGAACAGAAAAAAGGATATTTCCCCCTATAGATTTTTTTCCCACCAACATTTACATGGATTCCAATACATCCTATTGATAAATGTTCTTGTAATTCCTGGTTTGCATTGGAAAATGATGCAATAATCACTACTAATAATCACTCTAGTTGTAAAGCATCCAAATCTGGTGGTTGTGGTTGTACACATCTGAGATTTTTCTGCTATGGTTATTTTTTGTAGGAAGACAGTAAGTTCTCTCAGAGGTCGGGAGGAATTTTAGCCCATTTGCTGTCTGAATATTGATACAGCTTTTCTGCTACAAACTCTGATGATTTCTGAAAGGGAGGGGAAAAACTTATTAAAGTATAATCCATGATTCTTTTGTTAAATTCACTATGTAATAATTCAGTTGTAAAATATTTTTAATTTCTAAGTACAGTCTCCTCACAATGGCAACATAATTTTTTCAATCAAAAATGCTGATGCTTAAATAAATCCAATTTGGATGTTGTTTATACCATTGGAACTGTGATCTGGGAGCTCATGTACGTCACAGGCGTTTAGTCCAAGTATTTTGAAACATAACTAGGATCCTCTAAATGAAATTTTTATGTTGCCTCTGCTGTTTGTATCATTACTTTTTTTGTGCTTGCTCTTCCTCCTCCAACTCCAATCTCTGGAGTACCGTGTCTCTGTAGCCAGATGGGAGAGTTCATAGTGATTCTGAGGCTGGGAGTGCCTGCGTTTATTTGGAATATGTAGCTGGCAATGATGACTCCTAACAGCCATTTTAGAGCTGTTGTTTGAGAGGTGGCTGTTGCCAGCTGGTGTGGTTTTCTCATGTGCTGATGGGTGCTACTTATTTTTAACGCCATTATTTTCTAAATGATAAGAGCAAGAAGAAAGAATTGGTAAGGGTAAACATCACTGCCTTCTTTGAAATTTTATATTAATAGAATATTAGATGTTAGGGAAGGAAAGGCTAAGGATAGTATTAAATGGGAAAAAAAGGAATAAGTAAAATAACTGAGTTGTAAGGAAATTTAATCACTCACTGCCTTATAATATCAGTGCTTCCACACTTCTAAAAGACAAAACAAAATGAAACGCTGGGTTTACAGTTGCACAAATGGAAATAAAGGCCATAGAGAAGTCAGAAATTAAAACAATGTTTTGGCTGCACATAGATATCTCTTTCCAGCTGACTTCTCACAAGTGATGTTTGCCTGTTCATTACCAAATAAGCCATCTGCCACGACCTGTTTTTAAAGCCACTTAACTTGTGTGGGACTTGTGTTTTTAAGCCATCAGTAGGGACACATGTTGAGATGTAGGGTTTGGTTGGGGTTGTTTTGGTGTAATAATTCTGCTTCTTGTAGTGACAAATGTTTCAGTCTGCATTCAAAATTGCTGAGCCTCACTGACAGGAATGTTTCTCCTCCTCACCACAAGAGGAGTTCTAGTCCAATGTATAATTGGAGAAGCTTAGCAGAGTTTGTAGAGATATTCCAGGTGACTCTTTGAAACTGTCGTTTTGTTGTGTTAAAAGAACTCTCATGCAAAAAAAAATAAAAGAGCTACAGAAAAAGTTTAAGAAAGCACATTAATTCTCAAATGAAACCGTAGAAATGCTTAGCAGCTGGTGTACAATCTTAAAAATGTTCTTTCTTTTATTAGAAATACATAATGTTGGCATTCCCACTACTGCCAGAAAAGGTTATGCCGATATAAAGCAATGAGAAGAAAAGATTATCAAGTTTCCCAGCTTTCCATTTCTTTGTAATAAAGTGACTTGAAGAAAGCAAAGCTAATGTTCATTATATAAAGGGAAATGCCTTTTGCATTTTAGTTTGTCTGGTTCCAAAACATATTGGATGATTTTTTGCTCTTGTGAGGGAGTTTATTGCGTTTTAGAAAATTGATCTGTTCATTGAAGTCAAGTACCTGAATGATGGCCTTTTGTAGGTTTGGGAGACCAGGACACAACAAAAAAACCAAAACCCCTGACCTTGAAGATTCAAGGTTTAACTTCCATTTTAATAATTTGTGTGGTTCTGCATTTGTGTCATCCTGATCAATTTGGTAGATAAAAACCAGTAGAGCTTCATTGACCTCAACTTTGCCACCTACGAATCTGTTACAAAATCTAAAATTTGGAATTGCAACAGGAAAGCACGCCAGTAAAAAGTATGCCATTTAAATTCTAAATATGCAGATATAAATTTAATTTCATTTTCTAATTTCTACTTTTCTTTCCTTGTGGCACAACTGACGAAAACCAAAGTGTAGTTTTTTACCTCAATTAAATTAATTCCCTGATCATCATAGGTTATCTACACTAATATGATTTTTGTGATACAAGTCCAGTTATGCCATTATAAAAATCATGGAGAGCATTTCTATGGTGCTGCTTTCTACAATGTGGAAACCAGCTCCTTTTTTGAGCTCGTAACTAAATGAACAAAATGCAGTATAGATAAAGACGTGTATCTCATAGAGCCTCATTTTCCTCTGAGTTAATCAATCTCATTAGCCTTGTCACACAGATACTTATGTCAGTTGATTACAAGCCACCACAAACATAACAATTGGAAACAGTACTGCTATTCTTGGGGCTAAATTATATTTACATAGGAAACGCCTTTGTTTTCCCTTTGTTTCCCCGCACACAAAGACATCCAGCCTTGCAGCCTGGGACCCTAAACGTGCTGCCCTGCAAGGGCTTGAGGAGAGAGACGAGGATGAGGGGGAGCCGTGAGCCTGACCGGATTTATTCCGGGGAGGCTGTAACCAGCAGTGGAGAAAAAGGAGGGGCATCCTTCCTTTAGGGTTGTCAGGCTCTTTCTGTGCTTCAGGTCAGGCAGGATTAGTCACACTCCTGCCCAGTGTTATGTGGTCTCAGGACCCATAATTGAAACCTTAAAGTTCAATTTTATCTGCATGTATTGTGAAGACAACTTACTTGAATTGCTACCACTATTTTAATTTTGCTACAGACCAATTTTTTAGTTGTAGCTACCTTCCAATCTGTTGTCAATTACTTTGTAGTTATATTTGGGCCCAATCAGTTCAAATAGCAATGCCTTCACTTAGTCACTCACATCCAATTTAGCTACCTAGAGAAGTGACTATTAACATTAATCACTTAACTAATCAGCACCTTTCAGAATGGCTGAGTACAGATGGGAGATAGAATCTTCTTTCCTGAGGGCAGATGAGTTAGAATTTTTTGGCCAAGCTAATAAAATCCTAACGTTCCATTGTCTTCATTGGTTGCAATGTTAAGTGAGATGGGAGATGAAATTCTGTGACCTTTTAAAAACGGGCAATTACAGTTGCTGGGAAATTAGCATACATGAAATCTGTGTAGAATTGCATAACTGAAGTTGTATGAATGATTTAACATCGATACTACCATTGCCCTGCACGTACATTTAGCACAGATTAAATTTACTGTAGATCTTCTGAAATGTTTTTACAAATCTGCATGTTAATCTGAATGTTTTTTTATATTATGCCTTTAGTAGATAAAATGAAGTTTCTGGTTAAATAAAGCAATAAAACATTTATTTTAAGCTGTTGATGACAACATCAACAATGTATTAGGAGCCAACCCCAGGAAGCACTACTTCTGTCTCATCTACTTTAATGTAAATCTGAAATAAGCCATTTAAAGGTAAGGGATATGTTAATAGAGTTAAGTCAGTGTAAAATTGGCACGAGAAAAGGATGAAGATGTAATATTGAGTCATTGGTTCAGAACAAAATACAGACCCCATTAAATGTAAAAATTCTCATGACTGATGCATGGCACCTGCTTCCAGATGCAAGTTGTTCCTCTGATCCTTTTTTTAACCAGCCATTGGGACATCCTTGTGTGTTGTGTATCTTGAATGTCCATGTCAGTGAACTGAAAATATTTGGATGCTAGAAATTCAAAAGAGCTGTTTTTGGGAGTTATCCCAGGAGTTCTGAAAGATTGTTTAAACTTATCATGCTGTTTCTGGTATGGATAAGGATACTTCTTTGGTCAACTGTGCTTGGTAATTTGACTGTCCTCTATTGTCTTCTGCATGACATGGCAAGGAAAAGTGTTAAATATTTCAGGTTGTGCTGAATGGGTATAGAAAGTCACAAAATTGGCAAATGCATCTCAGTATAGCATGACACGAGTTATTAGAATTATAATGCAAGAAAGCACAAACTCCTGCATGTCCAACTGCACCATCAGTGCTGTTTGATGCTGGATATCTTGAAATGACTCTAGATGTATATCTGGTCAAGTGAACGAAGCAAAACCCCCATTGCAAGAGTGCCTTCCTGCCTGGTTATAGGTGGTCCTCACCTCTGGCTCCTGACTGAGAATTACAGGGAGGCTGTGACTGTGTACAAGTCTCCTGTAGCCCTGCAGGAAGGCTACAGGTGGAATCTACTTTCTACATTTCACCTTCAAATGGCTCTTGTAGCTTCCCTGGAAGTGCAGCTCAAATTGAGATCTTAATATAGCACCTATGTGCAGTTGCTAGGAGGGGAGGGCTATATATCCAGGCTTCAGTTTGACATTTCTATAGCCTGATGCAAAAAGTACTGGTTGCTGTAATTGGCTGATAAGTGGAGAAGATAGAAAGAGGTCTGGCTTGACTGCTACAAAACACTTCATGATTATGTTGCATAGCTCACCTCTTTGTTTCCTGTATCACTGCATCATGATTACGATTCTAATTAGTTTATTTTAATCACAATCAATACACCAAGGAGAAGCATCAGACAGCTAATATGATTTATTACATATTCCAAGAGCATTTGTCTCAGATTTGGCATTTCTGCTATCTGTCTCCAGAATGCCCCTGCCTGCTTGACAGCAGCCTGTCAGTGCTGCTATGATTGCTCTATGCAGTGACTTTAACTGCCAGCTTTTCCTACAGCCTTGGAGAGTGATCGATCAGCACTACAATCACAGCTACACAGAATATTTTAACACTTGCCTATGGCCCTGTCAATTATGAAAAGATGGAGTATCAATGAACGTTGCAATCTGGTGCTGTACCACTTCAGCATCAAACAGAAGACAAAAAGTAAACAGTGGTGACTGTCTTTATGAATATCTTTTTCTTTTGAAGCTTTTTTTCTTATAGCTGATGTTTTACACCTAGTTCTGGAGGAAGATCAAGAGCTGTCTTTGCAACATTAAGGATTCTTGAAGGTGCTGTAAGTACTGAAGTGGTGGTAAAGAAATTCAGTAATGCTAAAGATTTTCATAAACTGTCTTTCAAACCTGTGAAGGCAAAGGTCAGGTGAGGTGGTGGTTTATTATTATTAATGAATATAGGAGCAAGGGGAGATATTAAGGTTTCCTTCAAAACATACAGTATTTTACAGCTGAGTTTCAAGGCATCTTCTTTTCCTGAACCTCTAGTATGGGTGACTTGACCCTGTTTTTATTGATTAAACTTTTATTCTTCCCCAATGAATAATTTAAATTATGAGCTGTAGTCTGGAATGATTAGCAGGAACATACCAGAGATTTTAAAGTAATATCCTGCATCACTGTATGCTTCTCCTAGTGCATTGGGTTCCTTCTGCATCGTGGCACTCTGGGCTGGAAACTTTATGTGCAACTTCATAACTTGATTACCAATTGTTTTCGGTGAGAGACCTAATAACATATTTTTACTCTTCTCTGATGCAGGAGGAGGATTGTTAGGGAGCTGGTTTTGGTTCCCCGATTCTCTGGTCAGTCTCCAACCTTGCTGGAGTTTCTAATTTACATCCACAGTTCAGCTGACCTAACACAGGTGTATTTGCTGTGCTGCAGTAAAACGTCCCTGTGACTCTGCTTTTCCCTGAATGCAACATGTGTTAGTCCTGTTGGATAGGGAGAAGGACATGGCCCCCTCCAAACACTATTGAAGTAACTTGTCCTTTTTCAGAGAGAATTTTTATAGAGGGGGTGTAGGAAAACTCACTAACATGTAAATCTGTATCTTCATAAAACTATGCAGCACAAAAGGCCAAGATCTGGACTGTGAAGAGTTATTTTAATGTTGCACATAATGGTCCCTCTACTCTCACTAAGGTTTTTTTATCCTCAGGTGCTCTTGCAGGTCCCACTGACATACCCCAGCATTAGTTTTTGAGTCCTGAAAACAAGTGTTGCTCAATGTACTGTCTGCGTAACTACATTATATATGAGAGACAGAAAGATATGTACAGGTGGCACTGAAAAACAGCCTCTGATTGTAAATGGTATTCAGAGATATGACTTTTGAAGTGTTAGGAAAAAAGAAGAATGACACCAACAACAACAGCCAAAAAACCCAACAAAAACAAAACAATGAAAAAAAAACAACAAACCCACAAAGAGCTTCCCTGCTACTAAGCCATAAACTGCAGCAGAATTCGGGAAAAGGACCAAAAATAATTATACCAGTTCCCCAGAAAACAGATATTTTTTAATTACAAAGCTGTATTAGCTGCTAAAAATCCCTATGGTTAAGCTGGACACAGGAAATTGCCTGTTGCAGTTGCCAGGCTGCTGCTGCGGACTCTGTTGTACCCCTGCACCAAAGTGCCCAGAGCCTCAATCCAAATGCTGTTGTCAGAACACTCCTTGGAGTCCTGAAAGCAGCCAGGGCTGTACTCACAGCCTCTTTCCATGTCCCCTTTTCTAACGTGCCTTGATGTGGCAGGGATGGTCCTCTTTGCTCTCCTCAGGACAGGGAGATCCCTGCACAGAGCTCCCAGGCCCTGTGATGATGAGGAGCAGAAAGCGGTGCTGCCCTGAGTTACTTCGGAACAGAGCACGTTTCTGGAGCTCATGGGATGTGTGCACAGGCACTCAGGCCATGGAGCAAGGAAAGGAGAGAGCACAGCCTCAGGCATGCTTGGTTTCCCAGCCACAAGCAGGAGAAATAATTTCTTGGGACCTAAGTGCTGTTAGTAGAGGGAGCACTGCCATATCTTTGTCCTTTTCTTTATTTCAAATGATGATTGTGTTGGGGTTGGCTATTTACATATATATTACAGTCTCTGCCCTATTACAAATTCTGTCTTTCTAAAAATAGTTTATAGAATACGTCCTTTAGAAAAACTTCTGATTTTTTTATTAGGCTTTTTTTCTAACAAAATAGAAATATGTATTTAATAAAAATATATATTTAATGAAAATATGGTACATTTTCCTGCAAGCTGTTTAATGTACAGACATATTTCAACCATTAGAACTTAGCAGTTTCCATATGGATTCAGTTTTAACTCAGTCTTAAATGGCATCTTGTTAAATATTTTTAGGAATTTTTAGAACTTGTTTTGATGAAATCTGCCATAGCAGCAAACCCATTTAGAAGGACAGTTATGAGGGTAATCCAAATCTTAAAATTTGAGAATTGATCTGAAGATGGCATCAGACAATATGCTTTGATAAAGTCTTTCCTGGGAAGATGAAAGGTTTTGAAGAGAAATTATACCACACCAAAGTTAAGAGAGGAAAATTCTACCTCTGTACATCTAAAATTTTGGAGCCTAGAAAAACCAAGGTAATGGCATGTTCATTCTGCTCACCTTCATATCACCTACAATATCACAGTATTCCATTTGTAGGGTTGTTACTTTAGAACAGATTTCAGAGAATGACATGCATTCATATTTTCATTAAATTGTGGTCTAATATAAAATCAATTGTGATCTCAAAGGCTTTTATTTTTATTCATTGGAGGATTAGCTACCCTTGCCAGGTATTCTGGTGTGTGTATATGGGGAAGAGGATTATGCCTTAAGTGGGTCACAATCCCAGCTGATGCTGGGCATGAGAAGTGTGGCACTGAGGAGATCCAAGGTTGTGGTTTTCCAGAAGTGTTCTTGTGGCTGCACTGTTGCTGCTGATTCTTCAAAGACTGTTTAGCAATGCCTGTCAGCTCAGTCTTTCTACAAGCTGCTGTTTTGTGGTACTAAGATCTTATCTTAAATCTTTTCTGATGTCTCAGGTTTAGTGGTTTAAAACTTTCTGACAACCATTATCCTTCAGTAATTTTCATAGAAGATGAGTCTCCAACCTAAATTTCAGAGCAGGCCAATCCAAATCTCAGTTGTGCTGGATAAGTTTTACATGGCTATGAACTTGTAACAATATGCATTTTAAGGTATCTTCCTACAACTTGGCAGACCTATAGGACAATTTATTAACCATCTTGGGAAATAGCAGGAGACCTTCTTACATTTGGAGCCTGGAGGCTGTGAATTGATGTTCATTTTTTCCAATGATTTGCAGTCACTGAGAAAATACTTGAATAGAAAATAAAATACCATGCAAAGATAAAAATGTGATTTATGAAATGAATTTGAACTTGTGATGTTGGTTGTTATGTAAACACAGATTTTTTTAACATCTTTTGTGCTATAATGGGCTATAAGTGCATTTGTACGTTGAAGATGTAAAAAAGAAATTGATCTCTTCTTAAAATTATTTGGTAGTATTTTAATATATCTACATCCATTTAGGTTATAGAAAAGACAAAGAAACAAATTCTGTGCTGCTCTTAATGTATTTCAGTATATGAAGCTGAAGAGCCAAATGCAGCTCTTAAAGGCAAGATATTTGAAGATTTTACAAGGAACAACATGGAATTGGACTTACAATTATAACTTCATCTGTAATTAGCTCTATCTTTTTTATTTATTTGATAATTTGGGTGCAAAACAAAAAAAATTTTGGATTATAGAAATTAAATCCAAATTAAAGCAATTAAATGTAATGGATGAGTGTTAATAACTAAAATGTGAGGCTCTTTAGTCCAGAAATTCTCTGTGTTCTTACAAATATCTTTGCTTTTATTGCTGATGATTCTTTTCATATGGTGAATGGAGGAACGAAAAACAAATCCAAGGAGTGGAGCTTTTTTCCCATTTGTTAATGAACAAACTCTCTTTCCCAATTTAGGTGCTCTATGTCCTTGAAAATCCTTGAGAATCAGCATACTATATTCTTTCTGCTCCTATCTCTGAACATTTTATGGTCATGTCTGACAGTGAATCCACATTGCCCGAACTCAGAACTGAAAACAAAATACTGTGATGGAGTATTTCTTACACTTATGTCTACCTTTAGGAGCAAGGAACCATTATATTATCTGTTTACTCTCAGAAAGAAACAGGAATGCATCAGCATTTCTAGTCTCTGGATGCTACTGGTTGAGATGACCATGTGCTCTATGTAGCAATAAATTATGAAGAACTAGAAGTCATAAAGTTTTTAGAATCATAGATTTTTAACATTTTGAAAAGTGTAGCTTTTTAAATTGAAAAGTTATTATGTACTGGTTAAATAGTGCAACCTTTTTCTTAATATAATAGGTAGATATAAAAGATATATCAATATTGTACCACTTTTTTGGGGCCATGTGTATGGAAAGTGATTGTATCAGATGTTAACCTGATTAAGTGATGTAATACCCATGAAAATGAAGCAGGGGGGAGGGATCTTGATTTATTGTTTCACGATAATGATTTAATTTCCCAAGCTACTCAAAGGTGAGAGGGATGGGTTCTAGTGGAACTTCCTCATTTCTTTCTACGATAATTTTGCACTTTAGTCTGGAAAAGAGATAGATGATAAGACATTACTGGGATGAGTTACTGAAACCCTTCTCCACATTCCCACCTGTGTTCCATGGCTCCTGCAGGTCTCCAGAAGACTGGTATGAGTTAATGAGTCTCTGTTGAGTGCATAGGAGACTAGATTTTAACTTTCTTGTAGAGCATAATTCCTTTGGGAAAAGACTTATAGGGAATATTCTTGTGGGAATTTTCTGGCCAAATAGTTTCAGCAGGCTACAGGCTTTTACAAAATTGATGATGCCCTTTGGGAATGTAGTTTTCAGCATTGTTTGTATCTTGCCTTGAGAAATAAAGAAGACAAGAATAAGGAGCGGCAGTGACTTCAAAGCTTTCTTCTGTGACCATTATACCTTCTGTGAAGTAAGATTTGGACCCCAATCACAGAGTATAAGCTTCAAGGGCATTTGTGCAAATTTGCTTTATAATCTGAGATATTAGTTGCTCGGACTGGTTCCTATGAGCTGTGCAACCCAACTGCATGAGCCTCCTTTCTCTTCTTCTCTTCCTTGCTTCCCTTCCTGTAAAATCCAAATATGAGCAGCTGATTGTTTTCTTTCAGGAAGGAAAGCTATCTCTCACTCCTTAAATTAAGATTTGTAGTGGTCTCATAAAGGACAAGCAGTTGTTATGTGCTGATATTGAAGTGAATGTAAAGAATATCATTAGAGGAAAGCAGTGGATAGAGCATTGCAGAGTGAAGGATCAGCATCATCAAAACAGGAAACAGTGATGGCATTTGATATTACTGCACTTGGAATTCACGATCAATTTATACGGTCCTCTCTATTGCTCTGTCTAAATATTTCTAAAGGGAAGGGATAATGGACTTTAGTATTTTTGAGTGTGTACCATAAAAAACATGAGGACCCATGACGGGGATTGTTTTCTTAGCCAATTATGTGAGAAAATATTCATAATATGTTTAAGAAATCTCAGTAATATAATTCCTTGTTTTCAATGTTGCTTAGATGTTCATGGAACTTTCTAAATATTAGCGTATTTCCTGTCACACAGAGCTGAGTATTGTCTTTTGGAGAAAGAAAAACTCTTGTCTTTTCAACAGGATAAGCAAATTCATGTTTTTCCAAATTCAGGATGTAAATGTTTTCTGTAATTAGATTTAAAGTGCTCTCAGTGAATATTTTTAGCTACAAATGCCCACAGGGTATTGTGCCTGAGTGGTATCATCTCTCATATCAGTTTTGTGGAGCGAGGAAGATAGACCCACAAACATCTCTGGAGCCAGCCATGACTGCAGCCCCATGGTTTTTGGACCATCTTTAGCTTGTAGATAATTTTGATAGCTGCTGCTAGTAGTAACTTTGGTAGGGCTGATAGTCCTAAAATCTAATCTGAACAGAATTTTCCTTTCCGCAGTTGCAAGTAAGAAAAATACTGAATACATTAGTACATTTGAATGTTTTATTACCTAAAATTGTACCCTCGCAGTGGGGTAAATAAAATTTCATTACTATTCAGAAATCTCTGTGTAAGCTGCATGAACAAAATGGTTAACAACCATTCTATTTATGGTAAGAGAGGGATACACATAATTTGTATTCATGTTATCAGGACCATTTTCAGAGTTTTCCTCAAAGCAGTAGCAACGAGTGTGCTTGCTGCCTGTTGTGTAAAGCTCTAATATGTTTTCTTATGGTCACTTGTTTTGATTGAAGAGGAGTTGCTGGAGCTGAGAGGACAAAATGAATGCTATTACAGGGAGTGTTATAAGCACAGAGAAAAGAACAAAACTTCGTGAGCCCTCAGTATGTGAGGGCTGCCTATTACCTCTGCACCAGTGCAGTGAGCATCCATGAGAGCCATTTATAAAGAGTGTGGCTGCGTGGCGGCTCTGATGATGAGTTAATTGAACGGTGTCAGCGAGGGCAGTCCTGGCCCTGGAAAGAGACTGACAGGATGATGGCAGCAGTCACTACTTCATTACTTAGAAACAAAATCAGAGATTCTTCATTTTAAAGGCAGGAGCTGCCAAGCAGTTCAAGAGCAAACAGTTTAATGTGTGGGGGTGGATGAGGTAAGGCGCTTTTATGTGTAAAGACCTTCACTTAACCCTGTGGCGGCATTCCATTTGTGATCTGTCTGTGGCATCAGAGCAGACAGGCCAGTCTGTTTTAACTCGGGTCTTTGATTTTCACCAGCCAAATCTATTTTAATTGCCTAATTAAATTATTTTTTTCTCTCAGGTAAGTCTGTTTTGCCCATGACAGTAATTGGCAAGAGATCTCCCTGTCTTTATCTTGACCCACAAGATTTTTCATCTCATTTTCTCCGTGTTCCACTCAGAAGGGGGAGTGATAAACAGACTGGGTGGCCATGTGGCAGCTAGAGAAGGTCAACAGACCATCCTATGCATTGTAGCTACCTCAGTCTTACCAGTGCTGCTATTCAGTGTTCCATTTTCTCAAATCCTTTACCAAGAGCACTGTGTAAGCATAAAGTAACAAATAGAACTGGCAGCTGATTTATTGCTTGAAAATTCTGCCTTCTTCAGTGGTCATCTTATAAATGGGATTTATTTTCAATGTTAGCTATGGGGTTTTTTCCAGCTCTTTGCGACCCTCTCCCCCACACCATCCACTAGAAAAAAGAAAGAAAAAATGTTGAGAAGTGTCATTGCCTTGTTCTATAGGACAGTTTGGGATTTGTTTGTTTCACTTGTAGATTAAGTACACTAGCTGAGGAGCTTTTTCCATAGTTAGTGCTTCTCAGAGGAGAATTGCTGTCTAAGAAAAGTAAGAATCACACATACTACCAGGTTCAAAAGTAAATTCTACCCTGTCACACACACACTAAATTTGTGCATTTTTAGATATAACTCAATATTTCTCACTTAACAGTATTTAGGAATTAAGTATTTTGTCTCTGGTGAAATCAGTTGATCCTCTACAGGAAATTTCAGTGAGCTGTACATGCTGGGAAGTGCCCGGTAAGGGAAGAACATCCTGTCAGGTCTGGAATGGGTACTGCCCTGCTTGATACCTGTAACCATCTCAGATGTAACCGTACCCACCAGGGAATAATGTCTCCCTTCCTGATCCTCTTTGTCCCAGAGGCAGGTTTGGCTGTGAGGTAAGGCTGGGATACAGGGAACAGGGCATGGGAAGCAGCATGCAAACCCCCGAGTGCTGGCTAGGTGCAGACTATCCCTACCCAGGTGCAGACTATCCCTACCCAGGTGCAGACTATCCCTACCCAGCCTGTCAGGGATCATGGTTTTCTGTTTATGTGCCTTTGAACTACTGTCATCTTAAATTGATTGCAGGCACAATAACAGGAAGAGAGGTCATAGGATACTTTAATATTTTTAATGAAACAGAACACTGGACGTACAGGCTGCAGTCATGTTAGAAGATCTGGCACTGATGTCAATGTAAGTAAAAATCTGAGAAAGGACAAACTGTCTCAAATTCAAAGTTTTAAACATCCAACCAAGTGAACAGTAAGAAATTTTCAGAAGCCATATCCCATAATTCCAGTAAATAAATGGAAGTTCAGATTTCAAGACATGCTTTGTCCCCTGCAACAGAGATGTTTTACATATTTTACTACTTATTTCACTGCTTTTATACATGCTAAATTCTTCTGAAAATATGGTTTAAATGTTCTTTGGATCATCCTCTATAATCTATAGATGGTGAAATAGGAAACTTCTAGACTGAAAGTTTGAAAAGACTGCTATTACTATCATTTTCAGCAGTAGTGACTGTCAGTATTCAATCTTAGCTTCCTTCAGCTGGCCAATAATAGTTTAGTTTCTTATCAGTTTTTCTATTTTTATAACTTACTGGATTTGGATGTGTATTTCAGATTACATGTGAATTTTTCCATTTTACCTTGCATTCAAGAAGCCATGCAATTTTTGTTACTTGTCCAGTTTTTAGAGATTGTTCATTGAATTAGACTTTAGGAAATTACAGCTCATGTAATGACAAAAGGATGGCATAATTCAAATAACTAGCAGCATAAGAGATTTTGAAAAACAGTTTTAACTCCCAAATCTGGTGGTTGCTGGTGGTGATTTTTGCTTGCTGATTCATTTCTTTATTTAAGATTAGATTTAATTTTAGATTTGAGGCCCAGATCTAAATGATTCCTCCCTTAGTTGCTCCAAAACGTTCAGTCAGAAGAGGGTGAAATATAACAAGAACAAACTTCTAGTGGTATTTGCTCAGGCTGCTTTTCTGTCATGTGCCACTTACCAGCTTTTACCAGAATTTACACTGTTTAATTTTATTTAATGAGTGGTTTTGGTGAGGCCTGGAATGCAGAAGTTATCCAAGTTTCTTTAAGAAACTTGTGACCTATTCCTCCCTCTGCTTCATTTGCCTTTTATAGGAAATAATTTCCAATACATAATGTCTTGCTATGTAAATGTCTTTTCAAACCTTTGATTATTTTCAGAGCTCCTTCGGTCTTTTAATAACTCTTCTTAGATAAAATTACTGGAACGGTCTTTGAAGAAACAAAATCAGTGATGTATGAAAGATATGAATGTTTTGATATTACATTCTGTCCTACTCTTGGGACAGCGTAACACTTCTATGATTTCTTTACCATGTTGAGAGAAACTCTCACAGAGCTGTCCACAGTGATAGTTCAATCCTTTCTTGTTGTGCTTTTGTGTGATAAGAGACTTCTAATTGGTGTAACATAGGTTTAAATTTTTCTCCCCATCTGCATTTCTGGACTTGCAGCTTTCACTTCCATTTCCATTGTGTGGTCTTTTCCTGGAAAATGAAGGTTCTATGATATCAAAACATTTCTCAAGATTACAGAGATTACATCAAAACATTTTGTAGAAACCAGGCCTGGCAGGGGAGCTGGCCAGATTGCAGAGTTTTTAGCCAGCCTTTTCAGCAGCAACACTGCGAGGTGCCGTGCAGCTCTTCCCAGACTTTTCAGGCTGTTTTGATCTCATGAACCTTTCTTTTGCAAGTTCCACACCCCTAGAGTGCCCAGTTTTTCTGTCCCAGCTCCTTTAGGGACCTGCACCTTATGTTGCCATACAGGAGAGTGGCTGACACTGTGCCCACTGACACTTCACCTTACAGCAGGTCCAACACCAGGAACTCAGTCGTCCTTTCTCAGCCATCTCAGCAGTAAATTGCTGACAGTTTTCTAAAAGACACTTTGAAGTAGAAGGAATCAGCCACTTCAAAGTGATAAATAATTGGCCCTTTGAGAACAGCAGGTTTGTCATCGCTGCTGTACACATCTTCACCTGGTGGGAGGATGTGCCAAATGGATGTGTTGTCATTGTTTTGGGTCAGGAGTAAAGGACTATTTTCAGGAAGTTTAAATCACTGCTTGTGATGCTCTTGGTAGTTTTGTAAGGCTATTTCTTTTTTCTTGGTTAATGGAAACTAGCTTTCTCATGAAACCATTGATCCTTTCACAGGTTTCTTAGAAGATTCACATTGTTCTGTCTCATGCCCTGAGAAATATAGTTACAGAAGCTATTTTACTGGCTGTATCTTACTTGATCCTGATATGTCAGGTACTTTGTTTATCTTAATCAGCCTTGTAAGTGTTAGCTAGGCTCAGATGTAAAACTTTCTCTCATATGTCAATATTGACATGTATTATATGTCACATTTAATTCCATAATTCTATGGATTGTTTGCACCATTTTTGAAAACTAGAACACGATATTCATTGCTTCCCAATCCTCTGAAACAGTGGCAGTTCACTACTGATTGAATTCTGAAGTTACTCTGCCTATGAGAGGAGATTGTGAAGCAACATCTTGCAGTTTTAAGAATGAGAAAGAATTACACAAAAAAATTTTGGAAGACAAAGGGCTGCTAAGACTCTTGAGACATAATTCACAGGATTGGGCTCTCAGCAGAATGACAGTGAGGAAAGGGTTTGCTTAGGGAGAATGCTATGAGTAATATTTGAGAGAATTATGGGAGTAAATGAACAGAACCTTAAATACTTGTGAATAAATATTCTCAGGGGTTTCTTGCCTATTGCAAAGGTATTTTATGTATTTTTTTTGTGTAAAAGTCTATGATATTTCTGGAAAGCAGCCATTGGGGGAGGGGAGCTTGGGGGGAGTCATCTGCCAAAAAATGAGCAAATGAGACAGTGTCTGATTTCTCTCTTGCTAAGGCAGGAAGGTATCATAGAAATACATCAGTCCCAGCAGACTTGTGAAAATATCTCCAAAATAGTCAAATATTCCTTAGAGTTATTTGATGCTTATCTTACTTGAATTGTAGAACTGTAGACTCTGTAGAATTCGTAGATTTCAAATGACCGGTATAATGTGGAAAGTTACGTACATTTTAGAGGAAAATGCTGGCATTCTTGGTGGCCTTTTAATCCCAGGAATGGAGTTATTTACTTAAGTGAGTTATTTTTGACCTTCTCTCCCAAAATTGACTTTACTCTGTCAAGTTACAAAATTCATCATGGTACATCAGGATAGCAGCGATGGTTAATAAAACATGAAGAAACCTATTGAATATCTTTAGTTGGGGACCACTTAAAGAAAACCAGAGAAAATTGCTGTACAACAGGTGTGTGAGTTAGCCAGTTCTAAACTAGCTTTAGGTGAATGTAATTAACATCACTGCCATATCTTTTTGTGATTGATTTTCTAAGTTTGTGAACTAAAAAAAACAGAAGAAACATTCTACTCCATTTCTTATTACCTTGAAAATCAAGTCCAACAGTTTACAAGTCAAATAGTTGTATGACTAGGCCTTATTATCCTCCAAGCATCTCATATTTTAATTGATTTGACTTTTTGGAGATAAATGTTGTGTCACATATATAGCACAAAGCATAACACAATATAATGCAATTTCATCAGGGATCTTTTGTAATTGCTTATCACACATGGCTGTACATGATAGATAGAAACAATAAGAAAAAATGAAAAATATTTGAGCCAAACAATGTTAGCTTCTGAAATGTTGATTTTTTTTCAATATGTCCAGATCTGAACACTCAGAAAATATCAATCTCTTCAGGAATGCATTAGGAACTGTGGGATATAATTGATAAAGGCTTACTTTCCACAGATTTAAAATCAATAGTGGGGACTTTAAGGAAGACAACTGCTGGCTGCTGTGTGGGGTGTAAGGTACACTTCTGTTTGCCTGGAGCAAGGTCATCTTATTTATCAAGTTAATTCTTGCTTTTCATTTTGGTTGTTTTATTGAGGCAATGTTAGGAGATAAGTTATGAAGTGTCACTTTAAATTAGTGAAAATACGTTATCTAAAAAGGGTATAGTTTAAGAATCAGTAAGTCATAAAAACTAATTTTAAAAATAATTTACATATGAAAATTTAGAGTTTTTGTTTCAGAACCAAACTCCAAATATGCTGCTTGATAACTGCCCGGTATGTGCTTGGATGTGGTTGGACTGTAGTAAGCCTTCATTCATTCATTCACAAAACCAAAGGCATACAAATATAATTTTAAAATGCATCTGTTATCCCTTTGTAACCTGGGCTTCCCAGCAGTAATAGCTCACAAAAAGCTGCTGTGTACAGATGAAGAACCAGTCCCTCACTTTCAGCAGTCTCTGATAATGGAGACCCTTGAATAAACCAAATTGGTTTTGGTTACTATACTTTCTTCTCATCTTGTTCCACCTAGTGCTGGGGAACCCTTTGTTTCCCTTTAGACAGAACCAGGAAATACCTGGGAAAATCTTAAAATGAGGAAACAGATGCTGAAAACTGAAGAGGCTTTTCACACTCTGTAAAGCTCTGTCCCTTATCACTGAACCATGCAGGCTGCAAAGCACCTTCAGACATCTCTAGTCCACCAGCCTGCACGAAGCAGGTCCAAGCTTTGTCCTGCCAGGCTTTTGGTACCTGCTGGACGGGAGCTGCACTCCCTTTCTAAGAGATGTATTCCCAGAATGTGACTGTCCTCCTCTTGAAAATGTCTTCTTGTGAATCAAGGTTTCCTGTGTTGTACTTGATGTCTGTTGCCATTCATCCTGGTGATGTGCACTTTTATTCCTTCTGTGGCCCTTGACAGCGTTGAGGCAATTAATTATCTTACCATCTCATCCTTTACTGTCATTTTGCTCAGTTTTGTTTTTTTTTCCAGTAACAACAAGAAAAATGTATTTTGTCTTTAAAAACTCCTACTACCTTCAGTGCTTGAAATGCATTCTTTGCATTGATAGATATTTAATATCACAGGCCAAAATGGCAAAACAGTTGCCAATTCTGACTCCAAGATGCAGGATAACTTTTAACAAATTTTCAGTGTAAGTGACAAACTCCAGACAATATTCTATATGGTAGCCTAATATACAGACCCCTTGTGACTATTTGTAGTGATGCACAAAAGTGCCAGGACAATGGAACTTTTCAAATCATTGAAATTGAAAAGTGTATGTTTATTGCAGCACTGGGCACACCTGAGGTAATCCTTCCAAAACCATGTGCAAATTCCCAAAGCATTAGCTCGTGCTTCTATTCATAAAAGCCTTACATATTCATAAAAGTTCCCCAAAACCCCTGTACATATTCATTGCCTGGCCCCGCCTGTTCCCGTTTCGTATTAAAATGCAATGAATGTCCATTATGGCTGTGTAGTGCCTCTTAATTGGGTCGGTGGTCTCTTGAAATGGGTCAGTGNAGTCCCCTTGTTAAGTCTCTTAATCTAAGTATATTACTTTTATCTTGCTAACTTCATTTCTAACTTTTAAATCTTCTAATCCTTGATTCAGTAGCAGCGCATTTTTATAGTTTTGTGGGGTTTTAAAATTTATTTTTCTCTTTTTTTGGCATTGTAAGATGTCTGGTTTACTATCATGTTAAGGTTTGCTTAATGTTGTCTATTCATGGGACGTGTTAATTTCTAACTTGGGGATCTTTACTGTAACTTCCAATTCCTGCAGACACCCTTAGCATTAGTGTGTGGTGTTCCTAAATCAGTGAATAGAGGGAAACCGTTCTTACCTGGCCTCATTTCTTGTGCCTTATCTCCTGGAGCGTAAGAGCTCAGGGATGTAATTTGACATCTGTTTCTGATTTTGACTATAAATACAAGAGAGCTTGCTATGTTCTCTCAGGCCTCCAAGTTTTCTATAAGTAAGGGTGACTGGAAAGTGATGAGTACTCCACTAGGATCTTACTAGGATAAACTGCTAGGTCTTAACTGAGAACCACAGCTAAGGTCATACCTAATTCATATTAGCTACAGTTTGAGTTCAGCAGAGGACTGGTGCTCATAGACAATATTTTTAATTGGTTGCTGAATTACTTGTTTGCTGTGGGAAAGTCCCATTTTCTTCCATTTCTGGTGTAATGTAGTTATTTTCTAACCATAAAGCAGTGGCTCTCAATTCTTTTGGAGACTGCTTCTTTGAGGCTAGTGACAGCTTTTCATCTTTTGGGTTTTGCTGTTCGGGATTTTTTTAATTGTTTACTTGATTTTGGTTGCTTGCTTTGCTAATCATCTGTTTAAAACATGGTATAATTTTGATCGTATAAGGTTAAATAAAATGGACTGTTTAGACCCTTAGCACCTAGATTCTCCTTTTGTTTTAGTTTGACTATTTGCATTCTATAAACAGATCTGTTGTTTTGTTTGTTTGTTTTTTTTTTTTCTGCTGCTGTTTCCAGTGCTCTTGTTAATTCTGCTGCTTTGGGCCATGTTAAATTCACTTTTTCCAGTAATCATTTTTGGAATCTCTCATTATTAACAGAGCATTCATTCTCTCAGAATGTCCTCTAGGACATTTCTAAATGGGCAATATTCTGTTAGTCTGTTAGGCTGTCACATACACAGTTATAGTATCATGCAACTGTAATGTCATATTGCCTTTTCCTATAATGAAGTATTTTACAATGGTGTTGGGTTCGATAAATTACTCTTTTACAATTATTTTTACATTTTCTGAGGTTTTATCTCCTGGTTTCTGAGACTGCTACAAACTGCTTAAGACAGGATAAGTTTAACCCTTTATACATTTAGGAGAATTATGTGTTCTCTGTAATCTTAGATATGAAAAAACGTTGGCCCAAGGTTTCTATATATTGCTGCCGTTTTCTGCATTGAACTATTCATTTTTCCTACAAACTGTCATTCTTAGTTTTTTTTGTTTGGTTAGCATTTATATTAAATAAACCTTTAATTTAAAAGAGCAAGTTGTACTTACATCAATGAAAAATCTCTTGCTCTATTTCACCAACATGAACACACAATAGAGGAAAAACACTATGTAATTAAACAGCAAACAGAGGTGAAAATGGAGAATTACTACATTATGTCTTGCTTTTAGATCATTTCCCAAGATTGTTAAATCTCTGGAATAGTTTATTCTGGGTGCCACAGGGCTGCTGTCCAGTGTGCCTTTGAGGGAGGTATGCTTAAAGTAATTTTTAAATGATCATTTTCTATCACTAATTGCAAGTTGGAAGAGTAAATGTGTATTTGATTTGGTTTTGAAATTATTGCTCTTGTAGATAATTTGGTAGTTTATATGCATTTTATATGTCTTTTTTCAGCATGAACCAGAAACTTGCCCTGTAGGAATTGTATGTCTATTTATTTTCTCTTCTGCAAAAGCCATTTAGGTAGATTTCAGCTTTTTGGCAGCAGTTGATATTTTCTTTCTACTCTGAGTGCCACGTGTCAGTTTGCTTGAAGCTATGAATGTCCATAGTTTTATTTTCTAGGACAGTATCAGGCATGAGCTGTGGAATGTGCTGCATTTAGGTTTGCCAACACTTAGACTCTAGAGCAGATAAACCATTAGCAAAGCCCCCAGCCTGGTGGCCAAATGCAGTTCCTTGAGTGAGAGCAGATAAGATTCAAATGCGACCTGTACGGCTTACAAATTCTTACAACTCTTACCCTAGACAGCATCTAAAGCCCAAGAGTGCCTAAAGGAACTTAGTGCAATAAGAACTTTTTTTGCATGCAAAACTTAATACATGGTTTTCTTGTTCATCCAAAATTAATGATAAAATATTCATTTGCTGTAAGTGTGTGACTCAGGTGTCTGTTGAGATGTCCTGGTTCTGGCCAGGACAGGGTTAATTTTTTGCAGCAGCCCAGAGGGAGCACAGCTGGGACACAGAAATTATTCTGTACCACCTCATGGAATTGTTAGAGGAACAGGAATTATTCTATATCACCTCATGGAATTGCTGGGGACAGAGGGAAAGGTGTTCACTTCCAGGGAAAAGGGGTTCATGCCAGTCAAGAAAAGGAGGCAGCTTGATCAGTCTGGTCTTAGTTTATTGATGGGGCCTTTATGTGTACATTGTTTTCCCTTCTTATATATTTTCTTATTAATATTGTACTGTTACTGTTCATTTTCTTATCTCATTGCCCTTTCCAGTAAATCATCCTTATCTTTGCCTTTTGTGCCTCCATCTGGAGTGGGGTAGGAGGGAAAGCAGTTGCCTGGTTTTAGTGTGACTACTAAATTGGAGAATACCATTCTTAAACCATGACTCCAGATTGAACTGTGTTCTCTGGACGTTGAAGCGGAGACTGAAATCCTGGCTTTGGCCAGGCAAATTTCTGATGCGTCACCTTTCAATAAACCTTTTCATTATCAACATCTCTTCTGGCTCCCAGTCTCTCTTCTATCTTATTTCTCTCTCCACCTTACATTTTCATTTTTTTTATAACTTATTTCTTATTAATAAGTAGGGCATTTTAACAGTTATTTGCAAGATTACCCTATTTTACTGGACTTTTTCTGAGTTTAGTCGTGCTTTGTATCACCAACTTCCACCCATGACCATTCAAATAATATACAGGAAAAAAAGTCCCCAGACTTTATAAAATTATATGTAAGTACCTTAACATTACTTAGCCTCTTTTTGCACAAATTGCTTTTTACTTTATTTTCCAGTATTTGTAGACATTAATAATTTTATTTGCATTAAGGTTAAGGAGAAAAAAGATTGTGAAAATTATAGAAATTGAGAGGTACTTCACTGGCAAATATAACCTGATTGGAACTCTAGAGAAGCACAAGAGGGCCACTGAGGTTTGGTTTCAGATAAACACATACCTGCAGAGAAAAGTGATTTTAGTATTTGCCTGAGACCTTTTTTTTCAGATCCTAATGCAGTCAGGCACCTGACTACTGTTGTATTTCCAAAGAAGTCAGGTTCCTATATCCCTTAGCCTTCTTTCATAATTCTAATCTATTTGGGGTGTATCTTTTATTTAGTCATATGTAATATATGCTGTCCAAATATGCGAGGAAATGCTCAATTCATTTATTATTTATTAGAAAGAAATATTTAACTATTTAAATGATAAAATTGAAAAAGGTCCAATCTAAGCCAACGCCATTCTGTGGCTTAGACCCTTGTATGGGGAAAACCATTTCAAGTAATTTATATTTTATATTTCTCTACTCAGCAGGTTTAGAGGGCTAAATGTTTGGTGATTTACATGCAGTAGACCTGGGCTCTTTTCCAGGATCTTCCAAGGCCATTTTAGTGACCTTCAGCAGGTTCATGGCAAATAAATAATGGGATTGAACATAATTTCCTTTACAAAGGAAAGCAGTGTGGCTATAAGTATAAATGTTTATATACTCATCTGAGATACTGCAGTAAAAGAGTCCTTTCGACCACAAACCACCATTATTTATTGGAGTGGCTAAGATTGAATGATGAAAATGCTAACACTATCTACTCAATCTGCATACTTGTTAGTGTGTCATAAACACAACACTTCCCATCAAATGCACTCTTCCTGATATGAATCAAGCATTTTTATTACAGTGCTCTGCACTATCCATCAGTCTCCCTGGCCTTAACTACCAAATATAAAAATGCTTGCTGATTTTCAGGGATATCACCACATAGCCATGTGCTTTCAGTTACAGTAATGGATTATCAGCAAAACACATACAAAAAAGAATTACAAACATTTAAAACTGAATTCTGGGTATTTGTACCAGCAATGCAATTCAGGTACTTGCTTCTGCAATCAGTGGGCATGCCCTAGTCCTACACACAGAATTTGGACTTTCATTCATCACCAGAAATGTACCAAAATGTTCATAGAGAATCCCTATGACACTCTTAGTTTCACTGTCAGACATGGGACAGTGTGTTGTATTTGAAGATTTTATCCTTCCCTATACATTGCGTGACACCAATATTTTCTTTATTTCTCGGTTTAAAATGCTGAACATTTTGGGTAGGCAATCCCTGCCAATACAGGAAGCTACAATGTATAGATCAATAAGAACTTGGATTCTAAATCTTGGATTCTTGGACCAGTAAACCCTATAGAAGACAATAATCAGTCCAGATGGCAAATATTTTTGGTATTAAAGCTCAAGATAGACAGTTTGCAAGTTTTAGAACCGAGACCAAGACTGCTTGACAATATGGAAACTGAAAAATGATTCTCTTGACAAATTCTATCAGAAAACAAAACTCAAGTGTTTCAATAGCTTGGTTACTGTCCCTTTTGATTAATTAGCCCCTATGTCAGTCCCATGCTCTCGTAAGGGGTTATGTCCAGTGCTGTACACAAAGTGTTGAACAATCAGTGATCTCCACCTTGTGAAAAATCTCAAAAAGTGTGTTATGCGTGGGAGGTGCAAAAAGTCAAGGTTTGAAATACAGAAGCAGCTGTAAACATCACACTTTCCTAGGTGTTTTGTGATGATAGGAAACCTGATGTACTGTTGATTGTTGTCTAGAAGGTTACAGTATAGTGGAAGGTCTATTTATGTTTATTGCAGACACATTTAATTGGGTACACAGAAAAAATTTGAGATGTTGAACAAACATGAGAGTTGTTGTGCATTTTGTGCCCTAGTTGAAGAGAAATGGTATCAATGAGAACAATGCATGATTTTAGAAGGAATTTCTCTTTTCTTGAATGAAATAATGATTCTTTTGAATACGGAGATATTAGATTGTGCTTTGGAACTAACCTTTATGTAAAAGGAGAAGGGTAATCTTTTTCTCTTGATGGAAAGCAAGACCTTGAAAAGACATAAATAATTTTAGAATTTTCCAGTGACTGTGAGCAAATTACTAATGTTCCCTAAGGCTGTTTTACTTGACTAGTAGAAAAATACTAAATTTTCTATCTCTACTATTGCAAAGTTCATCTGTTCAAAAAGCTTTTCTGTTATTATTATTATCACAGTAAAAAGGGATTGTACCCTCTGCTGGAGGGTGTGCAGCAGCAAAGAGGGAAGTAAGCAATTTAATGCCTAGGAAAGAAATGGATAAAATTTCATTTAGATACTTTAAAACCCATGTTTTCACATTTCCTTATATTTCTTCTCCAGCTTGAGCCCCAGGTATGTGCAACAATTCCTTGGTGAAGCGTTTTATTTAATACTTCAGGAACCACAAAGAGACATTGTACACAAGCTGTTTAGCTCCAAAGTTGACCTGTAACCACATTGCTGGCACCAATACTGCTGCTACCAAAAAGAAATGCCAAAGAAGCTCTGGGGCTTTTTTTAAGAGCCAGTTCTGGACAAAAGACAAAACCATCTAAATACTTCAGTTAATCTTAATCATACATTATTTATTCTGTTTAACATCTCCACCTTGAGGATTTCACATTACTAATGGTGAGCTTTTAAAATTTGGGATATAAATGTCCTCTAACTCGTGTGTGCTGAAGCATCCTTTATTTTCCACTGAGAAGTCTGGGTGATACTGGCAGAGAACCATAGGTGAACACAATAAAAAAATCTGTATTTATATTTTTATTCCAGTTCCTTCCTTTAGTAGTTTTTAGGTGGTCACTCTATGTATGGCTCTAAGATTCATTCTTATTTGAAAATCACCCAAAATTTCAAACTGGATTGGACTGTGGCTCGGTTTTTTTTCTTTTTTTTTTTTTTTTTTTTTTTTGTTTGTGTTGGTTTTTTTTTTTTTTTCTTTTTTTTTTTTTTGACTGTATAGTTTAAAGGAATGAGCTTGGAAATACTGACATAATTTTGTTTTGGTTTGGTACTATGCAAGAAATAATTCTCTGTAAGAGGATTTCCAATCTGTGAAATTGGCATTGTAACATCTGTTTTGTACAGCAGGCTATGTGGGTTAATGAACTCTGAAAAAATTATTACTGAGTTTTTGAATAAAAGTTCTACCTGTACAATAACTGCAGAAATGTTAAGGCAACCGCAGTTTTAAATCCCAGACTGAGGATTGACAAAAAAAACCCAAAAACAAAAAGAAGAGCAACTTAGCATTTCAAACATCCTCTGAAATGTGAGGGCACAGAATGACCTGGAGGATGCCTGACTTTTAGAAGAAAACTGGTGACAAATTTGAATAGCATCAAAGTTCCTCTTGGTAGGTATGAAAACTGATCTTTTCATATACGTTTGGGAAAAAGTAAAAATAATCCAGTTCCTCTAAAGCATACATTGGTGACAAAGGAATAAAATCAAGGACATTCATAGAAGTACTTTAGTTGTTTTTATTCTTACACTCATCCAAATAGAAACCATTAAGCCTTTTGCAGTCTGTGCTCATGTGTGTCATTTCCCAAGAGAACAGATATCTGAAGGGTTTGATTGTAAAACACCATTTAGATGGGAATTACCTGTTGGTTTAAGGTTGTAGCTTTTGGTTTTAGTTTTCTCCTTAGGGGAAACAGAAAGTGACCAATGAAAAAGCTCTGTTCTTTGCAGAGAAGAGCTGCTCTGCCTATGCTGTGGGGTAAATAGCTTGACTGTATTTGTTTTATTATATATATTTTATTTAATCACTGCGTTCATTTTTAATCTTTTATTGGTTCTTTTCCAGACAGTGCTTTGGAGCTGCTTATTAGGTCTATCCCTGTAATCCTAGATTTTTGCCGTTAAACTGTTATAAAGAACTTTTGCTCTAAGACTTGTGGGAATGCATGTTGGCTACTACTGTGTTTCCTGTACAGCTGGCTTTATACGATCCTTTATCCTAGTGGAGAATTGAGAGTTGAGAAAGGTGGATTAGGAGAACTGCTGGACAGCAAGTGTTGTTCACAACCTTCAAAGTGAGGATTTTATTTTAAATGGCAACTGAGTGCATCTGATGTCAGGACAACACACAGGAAAGGCAGCATACAGCAAACACTGGGTATCTGTCTGCTGGATGGGATGGGGCCATCTGCGGAATTTCTTAATTTGCTGTTAATTTTTCTTTCACTGAATTGAGATTCTGCCATAAACATTCTTTATTCAGTTTGCATTTTAGTTCAGATCGGAAGTGAAAATAATCCCACTACTTTTTAATTTAATGAAAAAGAAACTAACTGTTAAAAATTATAGTGGCACATTGACTAGATGAATTCCACCGGGAAAAAGGAAAAATTATTCCCTCAGGGGCTTTATCATGGGACGCCTTTTAAAGGAAAATGCATTTAAGAACAAAGTAGATCTGTGTGACTTTGAAGGTAGCTTTGTCAAGTGCTAATGGGAGACTGTGGCAGGAATCTTTTCAAAAGATGTGGAGAAGCAAAATCGTGCTTCTTATGTTAGTCTTCATATTGTGGTGCTGATTAAGCAGAGTGACCTGCGTAGGACAACCAGGAGCAGTTCTCATCTTGGACATAGAGGGTCCATCCTCACCAGGACTTTGCATAAATTTGTGTCCTCTTTGGCTCAGTCCTAAACATGAATGTGCTGGCACCAAACCCAACACCACAACTCAGTGGAGCAGGAAGTGGTGTTGGTGTTGAGGACTTTGAAGTGAACAAGCAGAGCCAAAGCCACCACTCAACATACAGAATTCAGATACCTCTGTCACTGTTGACTGTGTTAAAACATTGAGCTGATCTTTGATGCATTTGAGCTTTTTCAGCTCAAAGAGTTAGTTAAGGAAGTTAGCTAAGCAATACTTTTTTTTTATTG
This sequence comes from Bombycilla garrulus, assembly GCA_013400315.1. Taxonomy (NCBI): domain Eukaryota; kingdom Metazoa; phylum Chordata; class Aves; order Passeriformes; family Bombycillidae; genus Bombycilla; species Bombycilla garrulus. The sequence continues at coordinate 739,386 of VXBU01010442.1, forward strand.
ATGCTTTTTCTGTCTCTCCAAATAAAAAGGCAACTCTTGAAGCTTAGACACCTAGAATGGGCTGAGAAGATCTCCTGCTACAGAAGTTTAGGTTGTGCTGCTGTGCAGTGATGCATGTAACTATAGAAACTGCTAAGAAAGCTGGATACTACCAGTATGATATGGGCTGGTACAGGACAAATCTATCTTTACTGAATTCTGTGTTATCATAGATACACTGCCATTGGTACCTGAGTTAGCTGCTTTAATTCTGGCTCAGGTGTGCCAATGGCATTGCAGCTTCTGCAAAGTTTTGGTCTAGCCTGGAAGAGATAGAAAAGGGATCTTGTATGGTACAGAAATGCTGGTTCCAAAGCTGTGAATGTTCTACTTCCCTCCTCACATTACCTCTGATATTACTGGTTTAAATATGGAGAAATGTTTTTATGTTAAAGCACCCTAGGGCCCTCTTAAACTAAGGTCTTTCCTGTGGGATATTTATTTGCATTAGATATTGGAGAATATTCTTGATAGACAAGTACATTTTTGATACTTTATTCCCCATGATTCTCTTATTGCACCAAATCTGCACATACTGGGAGAAATATACTGTAAATATTTGTATTTATTAATGCAAATCAAAATCACACAGCTAAATCCCTGTGTACTGGACTAAATATTTACCCTTCTGTGTAGATTTTAAGTGTATTCAAGGACAGAATAACCATTCTCTGTGTTCATAAACAGTAAAAGATGCCATTCAAGAATTATGGACATTTTCTTATTAGTGAGTGGGAGAGTTGGAAACTAATATATAATATAAGAGTGGGTCCTAAAATATAAATACTGTGTGTCATGAAATATTTTAGTGATCATTATATAATGCTGTTAATTGCTTGGCTATCAATTAGTTTAGCAAACCTCTAGGAAGCCCCTTATACATAGTACCATGTGTTAAAAACTATTCAGCTTCCTGAACAGCCCCTGCTTAAAGAGTTAACAGTCTAATGAGCCCAAATGGACAAAAATGTAGGACATCAAATGCATTTAAATGAAGTAAATTTTCTGGCAAAAGTCATAGAGCTGCTTAGGTGAACTGGAAATGTGCTTATTCTTCCTTGGTCCCCATCCGAATACATGGCTCCAGACAGCCACACTTTGCCTGAGTGGCTGCTCGGTGCTTTCAGTTTAGACCACAGGAGATTGCTTGGGAGAAGAATCACAATGACAGGGTTATGTGGCTCCTAGATTTACTCTGATTCTAGTTCTTCCAAAATGGTGCAGGGCAGTCCATACCTTTCATCATGTCTGTGTGTCTGTCCTTTATGAAAAGTTGTGAGGAGAAGTCTCTGCGCTGCCCAGGGGCTGCAGCCTGAGCCGTGCACGCAGCAGCAAGGCCAGCTTAGACTCGCTGTGCCCCACAGAGCAGAGAGGGACCTGATCATGTGCCAGGAGCTGGGAGACCAGCTACCCAAACTCAGCAGATCACCCCTGCACCCCAAAGGAGGGCTTCCAATATAGCTATAGCTTGTCAAGGAATTTCTTTCCCTTTGGTGCTGTTTTGAAGGTGACAGTGGGAAAAACCTCATCAAACTTTCCCCAGAGTGAGACTTAATTCCTTCTGTGATAGTCTATCCTGCCTGCTCTTGATGGGCCAAATCAGTGCTATTGTGTTTAAAGATAAATGGCAGAGCTTTGCATACACCTGTGCTAGCAAATGTGTCTGCTGCAACTTCAGAAAAAGTGACATAAGGACAAGTAATGACAAGACTGGAGTAGATTAAATGTGGAATACCTTGCTGAGCTACAGCTCACTAAAACCAAAACCCTGTCTGTGATTTACTAAGCCAGGAAAATAACTTATAGTTTAGATTTGTTTTTCTCTTCTTTTTGAGACCCAGGGAGGCTAATACTTCTATAATAACTGTTTATAGAATGTCTGACTTCATGATCCTGACCTAAGCACTGAACAGGAGACCACTACAGGAAATTTATGCCTCAAACCAGCATAGTATCTCCAACTATTATTGAATTGTAGCAGTACAATATAGCTCATAATAAAGCTTGTAACAGTGGTGAGTTCTTTGCAGCTCTTTCTCTTTAAAATCTCCTGATACACTTTTAAATCAATTTCTAAGAGGAAAACATTTTTTTCCCAGGGCAGTAAATAAAACGTTAATGGAGAGAAGACTCCTCTCCTGCCCCACTGTGCCTGAGTAATCCAAGAATCTCAATAGATCAGGACTCGCTCTCTTCCCCTTTGAGGAAAAGGATGACTGGGGATATACTCGGTGGTGGCCTTGTCCACCACACAAATCCTTCTCTGGCTAGATGACCCAGACTTAGAGTGCACACAAATATTTATAACGCTTAGAAGTGCCCTTACAATCCATCCTGCCGTGGATAGTCGAGCTCTGTTTTGTTTTTGTCAGTTACAGCATAAACAGGAAAGATTATATAAGAAATAAATATTTAATTATATTATTATGGTGGGATATTTTTCTTTTAAAAGCAAACTGGTAGCTGGTTTAAATCAAACCAGTAGTGAGAAAACCTGGGAATAGAAATAAATTCTGATTCATCTTCCATTTCTCTGTTTTGGTACTATCTTTTAAATAAGCAACAGTTTAATATCATCTCTCTATCTGAAGCCACATATGAAAAGAAATAATATCAAAAACCTCATATAGCACCTGTACATCTGCAGTAACATTGAGCTAGTTTGTTTAATAATGAAAGTAGCTTGAAGGGTTTGGAGAGGTAAATTGTATTGCTAGGTAAGTGAAAAGTGATGGTTTCTATTTCTATGACCTGACTTGCTCTGAATCAGGGAAAACCTCTGATCTGTTTTAACAAGATAGACTACAGATGTAATCTAAATAAGCTACAATTCTTATTCATATAAGATTCCCTCTCTGTAAGGAATTTAAAGGCCATATTTCTCCTGTATTATTATGTAGTAGTTGCTTACCAGGATCATAACTTTTTCTAATGCTAAAGAAAAAAAAATGAAGAAATTAAAGTTAGGCATGTTTATTAAAGGGAAGAGGTTGCTCAGCGCAGATTAAATTTTTGGGGGATTTTGATGTCACCTTTTAAGAGCGTGCACAGATAATAATTCTGAACCTTATAGTTCAGTTAGGACTGATTGGCAGAGAGCATATTCTACCTCCTATGCAGGATCCTAAAAATCAAGTTGCTGCCAAACTTTGCAAAATCCCATTGCAAATCATGAAGCTGTTAAGCTTTCTCATAACCAATTTATTTTTAACGTTTGAAAAATGCCCCTGTCTCAAAAACGGATGAATTACTTTCCTAAAACTATTTTTTAAATGACATTCAGAGGGAGAATTTAATCTCAAATATATAAAGTGTAGTGTAATGAGAGCAACTGCAAGATAGTTACATGGAGAAGTGCTTTCTTATATTAACTATGAGTATTTCTGTGGGCTCTATCTGTACTGAAAATGACATAAATAAAAAAGTAAATGCCGTTCTCTTTTTTCTTACTTTTAAAATGCTCCTTCAAATAGCATTAATTTAAGTTGTTTCTGTAAGAAAACTAGGCTATCATACTAGTGATTTAATGGATAAATGTCTGTTTAAAAAGATTAATTTTACCCTGGGACTTCAGTGAAGACTCTGGCACATGGTGCTCTGCAATAGTGTAGTGTACTTCACAGCTGTGGGCTTTGATGGAGGGCAGCCCGCCCTCTGCTCCAGAGAATGCCTCTCAGGGGAATGTTCTCCGTAGTACTTTAGATGGTAACCACTTCCAGAAAGTGTAATGGATGACAAAAGAAAGCACAAGATAGTTTAACCCATGCCAGTTTGAAGGCTTTAAAATTACTGACCTTACTCTAAACTTACAGTGGGTTTTTTATTTTTACTCCCCTATGCGGAAAATGGAATACAGGGGTGCTGTGATCACTACCAGGAAAGCTTGCAGCAGGATGCCCTGGAGATTCTGTGTAGGCAGCTTCTTGTATAAAATGTCTTGGTGAAGGCAGAAATGTAGATCACTGCCATGGAGGTGTTGCCACACAAGAGATTGTACGGCAGAGAATCAGTTCTGGTTTTGGATGATTATAAAGTTTCCCTGTTACCATCTGGACAACCAAGAGTGACAAGTGTGAAGTGATCCCCTGCACTTTTGTACATGAAGCTGGTTTTAAGCTTGCTTATCTAGGCCAAGTTGTGCTGTCACAAGAACATTCAATGGAAGTCTGAGCCCTCTCCTGTGCTGCCGTGGCTGTGTTGTCAATGCCACCTTAACGAGCAGCTCTGACAAATCTTCTGTGCTAGGTCTGTTCCAGACACAGAAATGACTGCAGTGCTCACTTCTTTTGGGTTTTCCTCAGTGCACAGCATGTAGGTAGAATTATGTGAGATACATCTACTTTGCAGCAGTCCTGAGAAATTTTGCTGACCTAGAGATAAAATATACTTAGCTGTTTTGGTATGAAGATGTTATTGGAAAACTAGCATTTCACTCATGCATAAAATTGTTATTAAAAAAAGTAGAGAAGCCAGACTTTGTAATGTAGACAGATGTAACTGCCCATCTCTACTGGGTGTATGAAATTTATTATTTTCTGATTTTAGAGTGCTAACTTCAAGAGCAAAGGGTTATCAAGAAGACAGCATTAATTCAGTTTATTCATTTCTGCAAAACTTTCCTGTAATACCTTCTACTGGCATTGTATAGCTCTTCATAGTATGACAAATGTAATTCATTTTGGGGCTGCACCACTCAGAATTAATGAGGTTATTCTAAAGTTGTGCTAATAAAATCTTTATACCACCTCATGCTGATAGGTGCCTTTGTTGTATAGTGTGCAGAGAGGTCGATGTATATACTTGTTCAGCTTATTTATTTATCTTTCAACTTACAATGCATAAAGCTTAAGATCTAGTATTTTAATACTTCAATACTCCTAAAATGTCCATAACTATAAAGATAAATGGCCTATGAAATGATATACTTAGCATCTGTAAAGGAATAATGTGTTTAGAGACCCAGTGAGATAAATCTGTCAACATAAGACTACTTTAGAGAATAGGATTTCCATGAAGTTATTTTTTCCTACAGAATATTAGGAAAGCTGATTCAGTTAGACAAAAAGAGATTAGAGAGACGAGGATGTGTGTATGGGAGGGAGCCAAATAAGCATTTCAATTACTTGAATTAAACAAAGGCCATGAAAAAAAATTCATTTGGCCAATGCAACCAATTTGGTGTAATTGAAATTACCAACAAAATTCACAGAGCAATGAAAACAATTTGAGATTTCTGAGTGTCTAAATATGGAAGAAGCATAAATATTTCTATGAAAGTGAAAAAAAAAATCCAAGTTTCCACAATTAAGTTACTTCATTTTCTTTTGTGCTAACTTTTATTGCTAAGCTCAAATTTGTTTCAAAGCATTTAAAAATGCAGGAATTGGAGGGGAAAGTGACATGTTTATACTTATGCCATCTGAGTATTTTGTTAGTAATTGCAAAAGTGGCGGTATCCAAGACATCAGTGTGAAAGAGTCCCGTACCGTAATTTGAATGGTAATGTAGCAAACAGCAGCAAGACTAAAGTACTTATCCTATAATATATGCAGCAAGTCAGCTAGCTCTTAAATGTACACACATCACTTCTGCATCAGCTAGTCTCTGAAAAGCAAAGTTTTAAACCAGGGAGGCACTCTAGAAACGTAGCCTGTAGGTCTGCTCTGGTTTTAAAATTTTCCTCTGTAGACAATAATTGAGCACCTTCCAAAACAGGGCAGACTATGCAGGCAAGGGGCTTAATCCTGAGGAGTAACTCCTGTGTCAGCTTCTTGCATTGTTGAGAACACTAAGCTCGAAGTTTACAAGAATTTCAGCAAAATAATTAAATACTAGGAAATTCCATCACATTAAATATTATTCCTGTACATAATGCTTAATGTCTTTGATAAAAACCCAAGTAGATGAAGTACAGGGTTAAATTATTTGAATTACAGTACTTGACCTCCTGTGTGTTTATTTTGATACTTTCTATGTATAAGATACCCTAGTGACACGTGTCATCCATTTTGGGCCACTCAGTGCACATTCTCTTCTTTCGGGATTAATATTTCAGAATTAAATATCAGATCCAGTTCAACTGTATATTCAATTCCAAATATGAACAAACCCTTAGAGAGTGAGAATAGAGGGAAAGGTCAGATGATATCATCAGTTGCTAAAAACAGCTACAGGGTTTGAAAGGCGAGCTGAGGAGAAGGAAATGTTTCTTGGACAGGAGCCAGAAATCTTCACTGTGGTGAAAATTTTTTCAAGTTCTAAGTACAGTATTTCCATTTGGTAAGGATTTTTGAGGATTGCACCATCCAGCTTTCAGGGATTAAAAGCAACAGTAGCCTCAAGAATCTTGTTTGCCACATTTTTAATTGTTAGAAATGCTGGGTTTAGTCTTCAAAGCAATGAGACCTATAAAGACATGATCCAAAGGGTTCATTAAAATATGTGTTTGCTCTCATCCTTCATTTAGAGAATGAAAACATTCTGATGGGATATATTATTAAATGGTGTATCTGTTATTATGTTATCTGCAATTCTGTCATAAGATTTGATATTTCAGGTCTATTCAGATACCTTTCAGAGTTTTTCAGTAAAAAAGCAGTTTAGTCCTCAATGTATCTAATAAAGTGAACTTGAGATGATGTGTTGAAGATTAAAGAACTAAATCTTGCAATTATTGCAGTCATAAAACCTGCTAGGTAATAAACTAAGAAACATTTTATAGAATGATTTAGCACCTTTGGTAGTCAATGGGAAGAAACAAATGAGATTGGTCCTAATGAATTTTCCTTGGAAATCGAGGAAGTCAAAGTGAGTTAGGAAATCAGTGTGAACAAGGCACACAGCATTAAACCCCTTAGCGTGTCTGTAATGCAATGCAGATGCTTTGCAAACATTCCTGAGGTAATGTTGCAAAGTGTGAGCTGTGTGTGAGCACATCCCAGTGTCTGAGCAGAGCAGCCATGGAGTGATGTGCTGCCAGATCCCGTGCCACATTCTGCTGAGGAGAGCAGGGCACTGCAGGGCTGTACAGGCATCTGCACCCCAGCTCAGTGGGCTGAGCAGCTTGGACATCATCACCCAGCTCTGCAGCCTGCAGTGACAGGTATTCCCATGGCTTCTAAGCTTTATGCAAACTTCCAAAGAGTAAAAGATTCTATATATTCTCTACAGTGTTTGTTCATTTCACATAGTAGCTTTCAGTACTCTCACTGCAGTTCCTATTGGCAGATCTTTTTAAAATTGTAACGAACTCTATTGCCAACTTTCATTATAACCCCAAATTTGTAAATAAAAGAAAATGACTGCTTAAAGAAATAACCAAAGCACTTGGCTGACTATAGAGATGTATTATTACACATCTCTTTGTTTGCCGTTAAAGTGCTTGTCTTTTCTTTCCAAATGCTAGTCTAATTTTCATAATAATGATTTTAGCTTTGCCTTTCTTTTGTAAAACAGCATTAAATTTAAAAAATGAGTATGTTCCAGCGGTCAGATCTGTTGGTGGCAAAACATACTTAATTCTTAATGGGTGTATAACCTTGTTAAAGGCTGAGTGAAAACTAAATGATGTCCTTACAAAGAAAAAAATAATGCAGCTTGGTCCTGGCATGAATCAGAGGAGGGGAAAGGGGAGAAATGTGAGCTATAAACCAATCTGTGCAAAAGAGACAAGCTTGGTGTCCAACTGGAAAACTGTCTTGTGTGCAGAAATGACTGTGGGAATAGTAACTGATAGAAGTGAGTGATTGGCATAAGAGATGCTGCTGTGGCGACCCTTGAAAAAGCAGTTTTTTCTATAGAGTCTGTGCTCCTCTGTATTCTTGGCTGAGGAAATAAATCAATGCACGCCTTCTAAAGTGTATATCCATGGTTTTTCTAAATGGAAACACAGCCTTTGAATACCCCTGCGCACAGGAAGGAGAACCTTTCTTTTGCTAGTAAATCACACGCAGCTAAAAGATTTGGAATTTGGTATGCAGAAACCTGATTCTCAGGTGCTGGAAGATGATCCACTGCAACAATGTAGGTTTACATAAGCTGACGAAAGTATTTTAAATTCAGCAGCAATAGAAAACAGTAATTGATATTTTAAAAATATATAATTATAAAGAATTATAAAGAATCATAATTTCAGATTTCCTATGCAAAGTTAATGCAAGTACATACAATTGCAGTGAGCTGAAAATATTTACTTCCCAGAAACTTCAAAATCAGTTTAGCTGTCATGAGATTGGTTACTATTTTTAATGGAAAAGAGAAATAATTAGGGGGAAATTTTAAATTAATATTTTTAATTAACATTTCCGTTTTTAGAGAAAAGAGAGAGCATGTAAAGAAGTGTTAAAAATTAATTATATGGACACCAAAACAAGTAGCTTTAACTTTTAAATATGAAGTCAAAGTTGACTGATTTACAAACAAATTCTAGATATGAATTTTCTTTTCAATGATTCACCTGCTGTTTGGGGTTTAGATGGTGATTAGTGGTAAAAACCTGTATTGCTTGTATGCCTGTGCCCCTTGTGGAGGATGACAGGTGGCCAGGGTCCATCCAGGGGCAGTAAGTTGCTCCCAGGCTGAAGCTCCGAGGCTGGGCAGAGGGATGGGAAGGGTTGCTGGGCACCTGCTGTGCTGCTTTGGGCGCTCCTGGGAACACAGCTCCAAGCTGTGCCCTGAACACCCCACGGGCAGCACCTCACTGCGCTCCCAGGGGAGGGTTTTGTAGGAAGGATACGGGGTAATTGCCGGAACACAGAACTAAACTTCCAAAAGTAATGTTTCTGTTTTCTTTTTTTTTGGCAGACTATTCACCAACATCCAGAAGCTCAGTGTTTAAAGGGGCAGTCACATCAGTATCTAAGGAAATAGTCAGTGGAATCAGATGTAATCATTGCCATGGCAACAGTTTCTTCCAGATCCGTGGATAAAATGCTTGTTTCAAACTTATGCCTATAACTTGTAAGTAGACTTTGTTTATTCTCTGTTTTATTTCCTCCTCAATATTCTTGATCGCCACAGTGAAGCTTCTAAAGAGCACTTGTAAAGAGCACGGTACAACAATGGGTGAAGCAAGTGGGTTCAACAATCCATATATTGACACAATGAATTCAATAGAAAGCTAATTAGTAATAATAATAATAATAGTAAGATAGCGCTTTGCCCTCTATGGCTTCTTTCATCAAAGAAACTCAAAGAGCTTTGTAAATATTAATTAAGCCTCAGAACACCATGATAAGCATCTCTCTCTTCTCATTTTCTCCTTGTAATTAATATTAATTTCTGGATTACAATGAACCAGAACTACAAAACAACAAAGACTGGAAGGTAAAAAATCCCCCTGGTACTGTTTTAAGGTTACCCACAGAATTCTCATCCGCACAGGTGAAACCAACCGCTGAATCTGGTGCTCTGAGGAATAATCGGTGCACCTCTCCCTCCACTCTCATCTGTGTGAGGTGTTTCTTTGGTCCATAGTGTGTGCAGCCATCTAATCAGATTTTTTATCAACATATAATCCTTTCCTAATCAGCAAAATGTATTGATTGTTCTTACTACTGCATTTACAGCCTAACACACAGATTTAAACAAAGTGATTTTTTTTTCTGATTTAAAAAAAGTATTTCCCAAAGCTTAATAAAAAGTTCATATATTCTAGTGTGCAGGAGGCTGGTCTAGGATCTTGAGATCTAATCCTATTTGCAAATGACTTGAATTGTAGCTTTGGAAAAATATTTTAATCTCATTACTTCAATTTCCTGCTTTGGAGAAGAGATAAATAGTATTTGTTTATATTCAGGGTTTCTAGAAGGATTATTTAAATGTTGTTTTAAAGACAATGTGGCTCGGTGCACTGTCTCAGAACAGGAACAAGGCAATTATCTGTTTATTGAGGCATTTATTTATTATTCCCTAATTTTATGAGCTTGGCCTGGCTGATCCAGGCCATTCTACAGAGGACAAGATTTTGGTGAAATTTTTTTCTACAACCTTATCAGCAGCTTCCATTTCCTGGCCTCACTTTATTCACCTATAAGAATACAATAATCTTAGTTATTTTCCAGTGTGAAGTCAAATTTTGTCTGAATTTTAGCGGGGGTACAGTGTCGTTCCCGACTGCTGTTTTCTTTGGTTCTTGGAATACGGCTTCCTATTTCCTACTGCACCTGATAATCCCTTTGTATTTTTGGGCCCCACACTGTTCTTCAGTGTAACAACTGCTGCACCTGATTGTCCATACTGGTTTTTTCACATGCGAGAGTGAGTTGGTACCATCTCTGAGTGTGATCTGGTGAAAGGAGGAATGTCTAAATTCAAATTATTCACAGAAAACTGTTTCTTCTGGTTTATGCTGTTATTTCAGACAGCCAAATGATTTCTGCTCAAGTAAAGACAGCAATGTGGTGCCACTGCAAAAACTGCAGGTGCTTGCTCAGGGTTCTGTGAAATTCACTGGCTTGGCAAAGGGGCTCTCACATTCCTTCTTATCCTCTGACTTTTACGCAGAACTTTATTTGCAGACTGAACTTGAAGATCTTAAACTAAAGCTGTCTTGGACAGGGATGCAAATGTGATAGAGGTGAAGAGAGGTGAAGTGGCCTTTAGGTAGCCTATTTCTTTGACAAATACTTCTCACTTGTTGGAAAACTGCGGCGCAGGTTCTGACGCAGTTTGCAGCAGCTCTTGTCAAGAAGTCAGAGTGCAAAGATGTTTGTCCCAGTTTTCTTGTGGACAATTTTAGAGAAAGACGGTATTCCTTAATTCTAATGAACCATATGCAAATATTTGATTAGTCACCGCAGAATAAAATTGTAGATGGTCTTTTTAAATTCAGGAAAACATTTGAAGTTCTTTTCCTACCTGTTCACAAGCCAGAAAGGAGAGAGACTGTTCAGATGCCCTTCCAGTGCCTGAGTGTGTACTTTTAGCCCCCTAAAATTTCTAACTTCTAAGTGAAGTGAGGAGTTTGACTGTGAGAAATGCAGTTTAATAAGTCCTGTTTTAGTGAATGCCAAGGTTTGGCATTTGAGTGTTTACTGCCTGAAAGTAACTCTCTTTCTCATCCAGGGCACTCTAAAGTGTATCCTGACAAAATCTCTCTTTCCAGTAACACTTTGAGACATTAGACTTCCTGACAGTGCACTAAACTGTGGAGAAACTGGTTGTTTAAAGGACATGGTGTAAATAGGACTTTTGGATGTAATTCTCTGTGTTATGCTAACAGGGGGGTGGTGTAGGGAAAATACTAACTGAAATCTATTCTGGATATTATCAAGGACAAAAAATGGCAAATAAAAGCAGTCAGAATCGATTTTTAAAGTATTAAGATTATTAAGATAAATGTTTTGTGTTTCATTAGGTCCACAAATTAAGAATAACTGTTTTTTTCAGGTGGAAATTTGCTGAGATTACTCATTTGTAGAAAATTAAGTACATTAGTAATTCTCTCTAAGTTTGTGGCCCAAATGAGCGATACTAGGAATTTAAGTATATGTACATGTATTTTAAACTGTATTTCACAAAAAGTGTATAACAAATAGTTCCAACAATTATTCACTGCTACGTGAGTTCAAAGAGCAAATTTAAAATAGTGCGCACTCAGAACTTACATAGTTCTTTGTGAAGCTGTAAGTCAAAAATCTCGTATGAGGACTACATTCTCTTGAAACAGCTCTTGAAATTTGGAAATTTTTTTGAAGAATCTTTTGAATTCCAAGGAAAAGGTAAAGAAAAAATTTCTTCATCAATTTATTTTACCATTAAAAAAAATCCTAGTTAGCTGTTGCCTCTTACACAGAGATCAGTGTTATAATAAAACACCATGTCAGAAGTGGCATATTTAACAGCCAATTATGAATATAATATCCAGCTAATGCTTTAGTGTCTATTTCCCATAATTTTGTTGCACCTATAAGATAACATAATACTTATTTATAGCATATATATAAAATTTGCTAGTTTGACTTTAGCACCTTAGCAGAGCCATCTTTCAGCAGTTCCTTCAGGTTTCAGGTTTCATCACCGTGCTATTACTGTAGATTAATTAGCCTTTCCCGATAGAATGGTGGTGTTAGAATATGAATGAAGTCCTGCAGCGATCCCTTTCAAGTGTGGGATCACTGGGTTAATCTCTACATGAAACAGTTTGGTTACTGAATGGAAGAGCTGCCATGTGGGCTAAAGCTGGCAAAGTCAATATATTTTAAGAGATTTAGTTAGACATACTCTTCAGAAGTAGCTTCACAAGAACTGTGTGGTCTGCAATAATTTAATAAATTGGATTTTTTTATATTTAATTGGAGTGCAGCTTTAGTTTCCATCCTTTCCATTTGCTGTATAACAAAGGCCTGAAGTAATTGAGTGTAATCCTGGGCTGTCACCCTGGGAGCAGGCAGAGCAGGGAGGGTGCTGCTTCGAGTTGTCCTGATATATTCCAGCTACTACAGAAACATTACTGAACCCCAGGTTATTAGCCTGCGGTTTCATTATCTTTTCTCTGGCAGAGAGCAGCAACCTGACAGAGGGGCTGTACACAGTGTCCACACAGGGATCTGAATTTGGCATCAGTAGGGCCCAGTTAACTGGAGGAGCAGCCCTAAATCCCCTCCCTGCCACTGCTGGAGTTTTCAGTCAAAGCTACACGCTTGGCTTCCCCTGTCTGCTCACTGTCATGCTTGTCATGCTTGCTTACTGTTAATATTTTTAACATCCTACAAAGTATTAGTAACTGAATTCCTCCTACAAATGCCATGTGCCATGTCCTCTAACACTTATATTCTCACCCTGAGTGATTTTTCCCTGCTGACTGTCCCAGACTGGCAAAGGGGTTTGTACCTCTGTGCAGGGCGCCTGAGAAGTGGCAACAAGGGGAAAAGCGCGTCAATTTTATGTGCATTTTCCTCAGGGAAAGCTAAACTGGAGCTGGGTGTGTGACTTTTGGCTAGAATGAAAGCAACAAGAGTGTGATTCTTAAAACAGAAGGAATGAAGGCATTTCTTGGTGGACAAGTATTCTCAGTGGGAGCTTGCTAAATATTTCTTGGAACGGTCATTTCTGTGTTTATTTTTCTGTTAAGTGGTCATTGTCTTACTGAGATATACGCCCTCCTCATTGCCAGAAGGACACAACTCTATAGGGATTACTTCATTTAAAGTAAATATTCTTTTCTGTTATGCTTGCCCACTATTAAATCATAGTTCAACAGCAGTGACTGAAGTGGGTCATACTTTTTTGCCTGATTTCCAAGTAAATTTAACCAAGTGGAGTCAAGCATCTAACTCAAACATTATTAGGTTTACCTTCCACTTAGGGCTGTGAAAGAAACATGAAAGAGAAAAGGATAAACCTGTGAAAAATATAAAAAAGTAAAGAGGGTGAAGGAGAAGGGGTTATTAGTACCTACCTGCCTTTCTTTACATAGGTACACAGGCTGAGGGCAATCACTAGCTATCAGTTAAGTAGCCTAGTGAGTAATTTGTAGCTGAAAGGGTATTTCAGTGAGTTCAGTAGATGATATTTACTATTCAATGTATCAAAAGCCCTTTTTTTTTTTAACCTCAATGCATACTAAAAAGAAACACTAGCTGGAGGAGAAAAGTTGCCAGTTAGTATTAAATCTTGCTGTGTTTTCTAGCACCAAGTTTTCATCTGCCCATGTCCTGCTTGCTGTCTCACATCTTTCTTCACTAGCGCCGTTTTGGGGGGCTTCCATAGCAACACCCACACTTTTATTTGCAGGAGGGGATGGATGAGGATTGCTAATGGTAAATAAGATATGTTTCCTCTCCTGCAGTGGACAAAAGTGAGCAGAAATTCCAGCCTTCTGTCCTCCAGCTGCAAGAGGGTGGGTAGGGGCACATCCTTGTGCTCAAAAACCCCAGGAAGTCTTTCAAATGATGCCTCTGCCCCACTCCCTTCTGATAGAGCATGGAAAGGCAAGAGGGCAGCCTGAGCTTTAGGAAGTGTGTCTGTGAGGACAGAGCTACTCTTGAAAGGCTGGCAGGATATGCATAGCCAACATGCACAATTTCTGCAGTTTTTACAGCTATTGTATAACAAAGATACCAAAAATATCCTGAGGTGTTTTTTTTTTTTTTCCTGAGAATTGGCTCCTGTTAGAAATAGTTTCAGTACACCTGAAGCATTGCCATCAATTTTTTTTTGTATTTTGTTTTTTTTGTCACTGAATGATTTGAGTAGAACTGTCTGTTAAACATCTATTTTCCTTTTATGTTTTTTTCTAGCACAGAATGAAAACCGTTTAAGGGAAGAACTAGTCTCCCTACTTAATATGCAACATAATCTAGTGCTTAGAGTACCTGTTCTGTAATTGTGTATGTATATACACAGCTAAATATGTAATTCTCCTTAGGGCTTAACCTTCTATGAACATACGCTGTAAATCTACAGTGTTTGCATAAAGTTTATCCAACTTGGTAGAATTCTAAGGTTTAGTGATATAGAGAACTTAATGTGTTTTTAATGTGGTGGGTGTGGAGGGGATCCTGAGATCAGCTGGAGAGCTCTTTGTCTTGGTTCCTGAGGATGTTTCAAGTGCAGCTGAGCAGGGGTGGCAGTTCTGCTTTGTGATGCTACTGCCAGTTCTGCTGCTGCTCCTCCACCGTCTCTAAACAATGTATTTTGAAAATTGACAGATCTCTTTTAAGTAGAGTTTTAACCGTACTGGATGCTGTGAAATAGTAGTGGCAGGAGATGATGCTTTTTATATTTTGTCTTCAGTTTCCTGATTATTGTACTGAAAGCAGTCTGCAGATTTTAAATTTGAGCTGATGGATGAAACTGTACAGCTGAAGAGACACAGCACATGTGACAGTTTTTTGTAATAGGTTTGTTCATCTTCCTGTGCTAAATGACTGAACATCAGCCAGTAGTGAAATAGCATTAAAGGCCTGGGTCTAGTGAGCTGGCAAAGAGATATTCCCTGAGATACTAAGAGATGGGAGGTTTTTGGTAGGAATTATTGTACTATTAAACTGCAAATGTTATGGCAATTGGTCTAGTGTCTCTTCTTTGGGGACTTAAATAGAAGGATTTAATTGTTCTGTTTTAATTCATCCCATGCTTCAGCCTAACTTATGAAATTTGGAGAGAATAAGAATGGACTAATCAAGTTTTATTATCTTCTTCTACACTGGCAGGTATCCTATACCGGAATTTTTTTTTCAGCTGTCAGCAGAATCAAATCTGAACTTGATTTTTAACATTTTCATTGAATGAAAATACAATCAATAGGGAGAAAATATTATCTGAAGGAAAGTTAAAAATTACTTCTGGGAAAAAAAATTATTGTTGTAAGCCGAAGTAAAAAGCAGCAAAACTCTAGTTTTAACAAGTAGTCGTAGGACTACTTGTTAAAGATAATGCTTAATCAGATAATGTTAATCAGATTAAAAGGAAATTCTTAAAAAAATTATTTACATGCATGGAATTTCCATGTACTGACTTCACTCAAGGAAAGAAGAAAAACTAACTTTCACTTCCCTTGGTGAAGCAACTTCATCATCTGTTATCACTTTTGATCTTTAGAACTTTAATGTTTTGTCCTGAGGTGCCATAAGGACCATAAACAGAGGTGTCTTATATATAATGTTTCCTGTGGTTTTTTCCTATCAATCACTGTCACCATAAGAAGGAAAGAATGACACTGTCCACACACCATACTATATGCTGTTTGTGGCAAACCATTTGGTGTAGCATGAAATGGAAATGAGGGAGTTCTGTAGCAGTTGTAGTTCTGTCTGCTGCTGTATAAAGGAGAGGAGGCCTTCAAAATCTCTTATCTGAAGCTCTGGAATTCTGGCAGGCTGACGAGCTGAAGGAGAACAAAGCCACAGGCACAGCAGAGGCAATAATCTTGTGCTCAGTTCTGTGAATGCTGAGAGAATTATGTGGCTAAATACTGGAGACTTGTGAAGACTGAACTCTGTGGCTTCCAGGGGGCTCTGTTGGTCCATACAAGCAGTGCATCTGGTGGCACCCAGGCTCTGCTGATTCTTTAGGTGTGCATTCCATTTCATCCAGACTTAGAGTCTGTATTTAGAATCAGGTAAATTTTATGTACACAGAAAAATAAAAAAGATTCTTCAATTATCTGCTTAAGGCCTTTACTTCGGTTTTATGCTTTGCATATTGTGTTTTCTCCAGAGAGATGCAATTTCTTAATTACATCATTAGTATTGCTACAAAATGAGTTATAAGATCCAGATGATCAGTTGCACATTCAAAAAATTGCTCATTCAAAAATGTGTAATATGGAAAACAATGTTAACTCACAGTGTTTGATTAAAAATGTGTTGCTGATTTTTTTTAAGCCACTATGAATAAATATTTAAAGACTTCTGTTAAAAACAAAATAACAGAGTCACTGTAGGCTTGTGTTATAGAAATAGGAGAAGTGAGAAAACTCGTGGGTTGAGATAAAGACAGTTTAACAGGTAAAGCAAAACAAGGAACTAACTCTCTGCTTCCCCTGGGCAGGCAGGTGTTCAGCCATCCCCAGGAAAGCAGGGCTCCATCACATAGAAGCGTTACTTGGGAAGGCAAACTCCTTTCTGTGCTGAGCACGACTCCATGTAGTCTGGGACATCCCTGGGCTAAGCTGGGCTCAGCTGTCCTGGTTGTGTCCCCTCCCAGCTCCTTGCATTTCCCCAGTGTCCTCACTGGTGGGGTGTTGCAAGAAACAGAAAAGGCCTTGGCTCCTCACGAGCTCTGCTCAGCAATAACAAAAACATCTCTTTTTGTAATTGATCCAGCATCAGTGGTATCATCACTGCTGTGTTCAGCACAAATCTAAAGTAGTCCCATATCCACTACTGTGAGGCAAACTGACTCTATTGCAGCCAAACCAGCGCACTCAAAGCACCACTGAAAGGAGTATTACTGAAAAATAGAAGGAAGGCATTCCATGCATATGTACAATGCAGATGGTTCCCTGCTTCATGAAACAGAATAGTCTGGAAAAACACAGCACAACAGGAGAGAGGAGATGACAAACAGTTAAGTGATCATATTTACTACAATGTGGGCCACTTATAATTTAAGATAAAGATAAGTTTATTTTTTTAAGAATGCCTAATATTGATGTGCTCTTTGGCTTTCTGTCTGAACAAGCAGCTCTCATCTGACTTTTGGTGCATTTCAGCGGATACCTAAACTTTCTAATTTGCATCAAGAAAAACTAGCACAATGACTTTATGGAGGCTGTACAATATGTATTTTATTCTCTCTTTTGAAAGACTGCTCATCATTAAAGCTCTTCTTAGGGCTTTAAAGCAGATTGCTTGGCACATGAAACATGAGGTTTTAAGATGACATTGCTGTGCTATAGAAAGTCTTTATAAAAGTGCAGGTGTAAGAAAAATTTGATCTGTTATTACCCTAACAAGTCACATTTGTCTGCTAGCTTTAAAGCTTCTTTTAATCACAGGTCATAGTCTTTGATGTTCATGGTTACCTTTCATCCCTTTTCCAAAATCTTTTCTCTGCCTTCCCTATTTGCCCAAACCATAATTCTCAGTGCTGCTAAATCCACACGTCAGACATTTTTTATTTGTGCACTCAGAAATAGTTTTACAATTTTAACTTCATTTCAATTCTAGTGACTGAACTGTTGCTTTTAACTTTTGTCTTTAAGTATTTCTCTCTATATACCTAAGGTTTGTTTTTATTGCTTATGGAGTAATTTTGTTTCAGCTCATTACTCTTCTAAAAGAGCTAGCAAAATCTTTTAATTTGTGAATTAAATACTAACTCCTCCAAAACTTTGTAAAGGACCTGTATTAGGTCTAAATTCTGCCATTTGGAGTAGAGTGCTATGGATGTCTCCTCCATGGCACTGGTGCTGATGCCTTTTCTTCTTGTCAAGGGTCCATCCATCATAGCTGGCATTCCTAATCTTGTACTGCTCCCATTTCACTGGGATTACTCTTACAGCAAGATGCAGCCTAGCATAAAGCAGATCTCACTCCTCCCTCACTCTGAGGATACATCCACACACTACATTGACCATGAACCAGCATTAGGGGACTTAGATAATATGCCACAAACCTGCTGGGGCTTGTGGTCAAAGCAGTGCCTTGATTTGATTTTGGAGTGTGTGGCACAAATAGCAGATAGCCAGTGTATATACAAAAAGTCACAATGCTATGACTCTTACACCTACTTTTTATCTGCCTCTGTCCTTTATTGTAAGGTGTGGACTAGGTGAGGGACAATTAGAACATTTTAAAATGTTGCTTCCTTTAATCCTGTTGTAATCATCCCTAACAACAGGAACCTTAGAAAGTAGCTGTGCGTTAAGTGTTTATTGCAACAGAGCAGAAGTTATGCATTTCATTAAACTATTAAATCTGGGGCCTAAATTTGGAAAATGTACTGGCTCCACAGATCTCAGAGTCTTTCAGTCAGAAGCATTTGGTTCCAGAGATCAGCTGATGAAAATTAGAGAAACAACAGGTGGCTCTGAGCTTTTTCATTTCCTTTTCTCCTACCCAGTTGACAGTAAAATCCTACTGTAATAGAGTGAGCTACAATGGCATCTAATGATTTTCTGGGAAAGGGGAAGTACACTTCAGCAGGGAACCAGAAGCCATGTCATACTGATGCTTTATATGCTAAGGTTTAAAAGCCAAAAACCTCAGCAGTTGGTGACTGAGACATGCTGAGGAAGGAAAAAGTAGCCCTGCATTTCTTCACCAATTCATATTTTACTAAAATTTATAGCATTCTAATTTCAAAACACCAAATAAACATAGGAAATGAAGAGATGTTTAGGACGATTTTAATTGAAATGAGTATTATAGACTGCAGGAAGTTACTTCTTGGACACTGTGTCAGACATCTTTGGTTATTCAATTGAAGTAAATTTCCTAGGCTGTTATTTTCAGTAATTTTAAATTAAGAAGGCTTAGTCTTTTTTTTTAAATACAAAGCATTAAACAAAACATGTATTACAAATTAATAATAATTAATTCTTTGAAAATTACAAAACAAGCTTATGAAGGAACAGAGTGACAGAAATGCCAGCCTTTCCACTGAGTTGCACTTGCCACAACACCGAAGGTAGAGGTCAGGCTTCCCCGAGCACGGTCAGCTGCAGCTTCCCTTTTGGCAGCTACCTACAAGGAATTACTCCTGAGGTCAGGGGCTGGTTTCCACAAGTCACCCGCCCAGGATATGAGTCGCTTCCTTAACCCTCAAGGCAAGTACCTTGTTGGATGGCTTTGGCATCCAGGTCCCCTGCAGAAGGTGGCAAATGCATTCCAGGACGCACACGTGCCCCTTGGGAAGGAATGGGAGGCAGGACATCTAATCTTAGAGCACCCAAAATGATGCCGAATACTTGTGCTTTGGCAGCCAGGACCTGCATCAAGTTGTCAGAGACAACAATAGAGCCAGATAAGACAACAATAGAGCCAGATAACACAGTGAAAAAAAACTGAAAAAGTCTGCCTTGGACAGTACTGTTTAGTCACGTCTTATGAGCCTGGGCTTAATTCTATTACCTTTTGCTAGGAAGAGATCAGACCCAGAATACTTATCAATGATCTCATATAATTATGTCTTCCTTACAGGGAAAGAAAAATCATCTTTCCTTTCTAGCAATTTATATTCATTTCCAAAATGTCACATTCCCCAAGAGCATTCCTCCATTTATTCACACTGAAGTTCTCCATCTGTGTATCAATACCATTCTGAGGAGATTTCTCTGAGTAGAGTCAGACATGTTTGAATGCATACTGTAAAGCTGGAGTGGGGTGTTTTGCCTTCCTTCATCTACCTTTTGGGCATAAGTAATGCACACAGCTATTAAAAATCATGGTCCCTATGTGGTATCTGAGACAAATATTTGCTGTTTTATTAGACTGGAATGACATATTGAAATATTGAAATATATTTATGCATATTCTGATGCGTATGGGTGTAAAAAGCCTGAGATTTCTTTCATGTGTAAAAGTTTAGGGTGTTTTTTATTTTGCTTTGGTGGTTGCCAAATGCAAGTTTTAAGTGTTTTATGAGACCAGTCTACAGCAACAACATGTACTCTTGAGACAGGTGGTTTTGTTCCAGCTATTACAAACATTTTTACTCTTTATTAATTATCTGTGTTGGATGTGAAAATGTCAGTTACACTTTTATGTTGAAAAAAAGTGTAGGTTTTTTCAAGTTTTGAAGGAAAGATCTGAGGAACATAAGGTATGTAAGACTCCTACATTGGCAATAATTCTTAATGTTGTAATATTCTTGTGGGTATTGAATAGTTTTGAATTGCAGGAATTTGTGTGCATAATTTCTTATACATGATATTGATATCATAACCCTAAATTTTTGTAACAGATGCATTGATGCAATTTGGAAGATGATGTGCTAATCTAAGAAAATGGCAGGTGTACTTCATGCCTGATGCAGAAAGAGTATGTGATGTTTGTTGGTAGGAAGGAAATAGTCCTATGGTATCAAAGTACATTTCTTCTACAAGGATATTCTTTGTGAAATGAAAATCTGTAGGAATGACATGTTAGTACATTGTGTTAATAAGAGTTTTCACAGGTCTTATTATTTATCCTGAATAGGTAAGCCTGTTGCCTCAGTTTCTTTATTTGCAAAAATATTGTATCTAATTATCTGGTTAGTCTTAATAACAAAGAGAAAATGTAACCCAAATTGAAATACCTTGCAATTAAACAAGACAGTATTTGGGTTTTGATACTTGTAAAAAGGATAAAATCATGTCATCAACAGTTTAGTACATTCCAAGCTATGTCTATTTGTTTCTTGGTAGATTCTTAAAGCTCTTTGCAACTAATGAAATTTATTTCATTGTTTAACTCTTAAACATAATAAAACCAGCAGAGAGGAATGAAGCATAGCCAGGCCTGAGAGAGTAATTGAGGTACTTAACTTGCATCTGGGAGACCTGTGCTCTGTAACTTTTGTGCTGCCTTGAATTCCCAGAGTACCCTGCCCATCAACCACTGGAGCTATTCAGCTTCCCAGGTAACCTCAGGTGTCACACAGCTCTCTCAACCACTACCGCATTCTTTTTTTCATTCCAGCAAAATTCTCCCTTCCCTGAACAAGTGGGAAGATGCTTCAGACCTTTACAAAAAAAAATTAAAAAAATAGTTCTAAAGCTCTAATTCCTTGGATAGGATTACAGCTGACTCCTTTTTTTCATGACTGGTCTTGTAATCTGGCAACAAAAGCTTTGTTGTACTTCATCCGTGTTGGATGTTTCTTGAGCCACAGTTGCAAATGTGTAGGTCAGGAAATAATGCCAACCGTGCAAGACCTGTGTGCACATCAGAGGGGCCCATTAACACCACCTGGAACATTAATGAAGAGTAAAATTGAAGATGTGAATGTTTGCAAACTGAGAGATCCCTGAAGTTTTTATAGTCAGTTTTTATTTTTCTGGTTTTCTTTCTTGTAGGTAACAGGGGAGCAGTAAAATGCATTTCAGCATTAAAAATGAAGATAAATATAGACTAAATATGGTGTGGAAATAACTTTATAAAAATATTGAAATAAAAATACAAGTAAAAGTCAGGACATGGTCTACTTAGATCACATAAGTGCTGATTTACAACAACTTTGAAATCTAAAGCATTAAACATGCTTAGGTTTATCTTTTTTTTAATTTCTATAAAGGTTTGTGGGGAGCTCTAAAGTTTAATTTCAGTTAATCTGAAAGGTTTTAACATTGTGCTTTAATGTTACATCACAGACATAGTAAAATTGCAACTTTAACTCCTATGTCTTTTCAAATGGAAGTTGGCTTTTGTCATACAATATTTTCTGTCAAGTAGTAGATTTCAACCAATGAATGAAGTGTTTTCAAATGTTTACTTAAAAAATCCCAACAGACGTAAAAATTTCATTTCAAGAAATTCAGACAGTGAGAGAGTAATGACAGAAACAAAAAGGAAAATCTACTTCTCATATACTCATGAGCTCAGCTTCTTAAATGGTCAGTACGTTGGTTTCCATTGCAAACATGGGAATTACAGTCCTGTTTCTGATGACAAGGGCATTCTGTTGACATTATATGCTAATGATATCAGTCTTTCTTTTCTTAGCTTATCTATGGAAATCAAATTTGCTGTACCTGCTGGCATGGGCAAGAGGTTATAACCCAAGTGGGCTTTCTTAGCTCTCTGGAGGATTGTACCTCTGCTTACAGACTGATGTCTGCTAACCCGGCTGATCACTGACACATTTGTTCATGAGGGAAGAAAATGAAGAGCCAGATTTCTTCAACTGAATTGAAATACTGAAGCTGGCTCTCCATTTTCCTCTCAGGAAATGGGGATGAGGCTGAACTGGGAAGATGAAGGTTAATGCCTGGAAACAAAAGGAAACAAAAGGAAATGGAGCAGCAAATTTGGTTTGATCTTCATTTGTATAAAATATTTTTTGGATTTTAGAAGTTCTTCTATTCAGATTGAATTATTTTGTCCTGAAATCAAAAGACAATTTCATACGTGAGCTTGATGAGTCCAAAAGCAGGAGAAGAGAATCACATTTACTGAAAATGGGTTTCCCAATGGGAGGGTGCTTCTGATCTTACTTAAATGAATGTCACACTTGACTTGCTGTGGCAGAAGTCATGTTCTCCAGTCATACTGGTTGTGCATCTACTCTGCCTTTTGCAAAGTTAGGGAGGAGGTACTCCATTTACTATTAATATTTGTAACAGACAATAGTAAGATTTTAATAATGATTACTTTGAGCATAAATAGCCAATTTCAAAATTAATTAGATGCTATGATTCCAGCCTTTGATAAATGAAAGACATTCAGCAACTTAACATCTATTTTCTGGGAGCCAGTTTATCACTTAGCATATTGTTTTGGTCAGGATGTGTAATCTGTGTAAAGGGAAATAAATATTTTTAAAATGGTGATAGTCTCAGCTTAAATAATTAGTGTGTCAGTGTTTTAGGAGCTGTAGTGGGAAGTGTCAGTAAAACTAAGCGCCTATATAGAAGCCAGCAGATGTTCATACCAACCACACCAGTTTCTCTTGGATTTATTTTTATTTCCCTTTTGTTTAAGTATTAGACATATTTGATATGTTGTACAATTAAGATAAAAAGAGCATTGCTTCCTATTGTAATGACTAAATAAAGAATTTATTTATTTCTTTTAGTAACATGCATCTTTCCATGACTAGGATTAGTTCTCTAAATAGCCTGATCTAAAACAGAGAAAAGCCTAGCATAGCTCCTGGAGGAATTTAACATTATTCTCAAATTATCCACAATCTTACACTCCTGACTTTATGACTGCTGTGCACAATTACTCTTGCAACTTTGAAGATACCTCTTTCATTTGAATTCCACAATAAAAACATTAAAATTGTGTGATTAATCAAAATACATTGGTCAGTATCAACAGCTTTAAAAGCATTCTAAGCATTTGATTAGGTTATCCAATGAGAGTTTTGTTGCACTTGGGATTTCAGCGTCTGTGCTGTGTCAGTACGTGGTCAGGAATTAAGGCTTTCTTGTTTGAGCTAACAGCAGAAATGCAACAATAATTTAATTGGTAAGGGCATGGGGAAGAACTGGAATTATTAACTGAACATGTTAAGTAGAAGTTAACTCATGTAGAGAATGACTTGGGTTTTTCTCAGATCTTTCGGACCTGAATAGAAAAGGATTTCCTGTTACACATGGTCAGATGCCTGAAGGAACACTCATTATCCCTCCAGTATTGTATCACGCACGATAGCAGGAGCAAAGTCTGCTCATTATGCTTTCATCACTACAGTTTGAAAAGCATATCTCTTGTGCTTCTTTGCATAAAGCCATCAAGTATTTTAAAATGTTAATGGATCTTAATGAGGATAATTTCATATAACCTTTTTGTGGTTTCTTAGAAAATTAACTGTTGCTCTGGTCTTTAGATGACTTGGATTGTTCACTTTGGTGAGTGACTTGCAACGAGTAAACTACTACTGATATTCCTTTATTTACTCATACTGTTCCGAGCATGTTTTCTGATATTGGCATAAATCTGCGTCTTTGCCAGATGATGAAAGTTACTTTCTGCTCCCTGTTTGTCTCCCTCACTAGAGATCCTAAAATTTGAGTTTTGTAAATTTGCACATTGCTCTTTTATACCTTTGATATTTGAAGGCTTGATCACCTTTCAGATAGAGGAGGAATAGGCAATTTCTCAGAATGTATTTGCTATTCTACTAGATTAGGCCCTGTGAATATCTGATCTTTTATGCTTTCCCCACTTGAGCATGATTCTAAGCAGGCATGTCAGATTCCCAGTCTGTTTGTTGTGGTGCTGAGATAGATTTGTGTTTTCTATCAAGTAAAATGCTACACATTGATGCTGTTATATATATATGAATATCAAACTCTCATCACCTGTCTCTTTGCTTGCAAAAAGTTTTCCAATGAAAAGAGAAAAACTGATGCAAATCATGATCAAAAAGCTTTTGATTTTTTTTCTGCTATTTTATTTCTGCCAGTGTGTCTTTGCTCTCCACTTTGGATACACGGTTTTGAGAATAAAATATCACATGAAGTGCTAACGTTTGGTGGAATCTTGTAGATTTAATCTGGTTTTCATGTGGGATGTAGAAATCAATAGAAAATTATCTGTGTTTACCTAAAATGTTTTAACATCAAATAACAAAGGTCTATTGATATGGCAAATGCAGGGCAAATTCAATAAGAAATATAAAAGGGTAGCATAGGGATTTGAAAACATTCTCGTGTTGCACAATGTATTGTTAAATCATATTTCATAATGGCAGAATAATGCAATGGTAATTGCAGATGATGTCCTGCAAAGGTAGATGATTTGGGAACAAGTATTGGCAGGATTGTCTTGTCAATAGTACTTTGTCCTACTGCCAATTCTGAGAAGAAAATATAAGCCCGGTTAAGATGTATACATGGCTGTTATTTGGTAAAAGGATCTTTTTCTGTACACAAAAAGTGATAACTCTTGTTCCATAGTACCAACTTTGAGTTGCTTCATTTCTGGGTCTGATAGAATTGCTGTAGAAAATTACAGACTGGCCATGTTGTTATATTGCAACAGCTTCATTTTCTCTGTTGATGAGAGTGACTGAAGTTGTTGCTTAAATGTATCCTAAGGATTCATAGTTATGAAAGTTGAAGATAAGCAGTAGAACAGGGGCACATGAGACCTTAAGTCTATTACATGGGTTTTTTTCCTGATTTAGTAGCAGAAAAATACTGAAAGAATTGCCAGCAATATTTATTTGATTATTTTGTTTTTTCTCTGAAAAATATCTTTAACTCTTTTCATCTCCTAGTCAGTACCATTAATCCACTATCATATCTGAACTTTCCTAATGCCTAAGTCGCCCTTCTTCAGTCTTCAGATGTTTTCTTGCAAGAATGTGTCTGTTCAGATACACACTTGGGCAGAGAGGGTTGTGAAATTGCAACTTCTTGATAAAATGAAACTAAATTATTTTGTGGAAATGCTTGGAATTAGCATGATCCACTTGGATCCAAGCTGGAAAACAAAACTATCCATCATTCGTGGCATTCTTTTCTCTTTTTACTTGTTTTGTTTGCTCTAGTCTTTTGTTTGGTTGTACTGAACTGTGCCGCTCATAGAGAAAATGAGCTTCAGTGTTGAGAAGCTTTGTTTCTAACATTCAGTACAACTGCAACAATTATTAAAATGTCATATTCTTTAATACCAATAATTTAATGTGTTCCCAAAATGCTTTAGTAACTTTAGATTTGGATTAGTTCAGCTCTTCTTGGGTAAGATTCTCACAAAGATAAAATAACCTTTACAAAAAAAAAAAAAAAGTACCTTATTCAGATGGGAATGTAGAAGGGAATTTATTTCCTCATTTAAAATTCAAGTATGACATTGTTTCTACTGTACATACTTTAAAAATGCCACAGACAATTTTTAATGATCATGGAAGTGCACACTTTGATGTGATGCCTTTTCCAACAAGAGAGTCTTGCTGCTACACGGCTTCCTGTCCTAACTACAGAGCACCTGTCTGCTTGGCTCCTGGGAGCAGAGGGCTGCAGAGATGGCTGAGATGCAATATCTTGTGCTTCAGTCTTCTAAATGAGTAATATAAAATCTAGACAGAGGTTAAGCATCAACTTTTAAATACAGATGAGCAAGTGGGTATGGATTGGGCTGAGAAGTGTAATTGCAGCAAAAAGGCAATGTATTACACAAAGTGCTAAGTAGGAAGAGGAGATGCCAACCTAAAATTTGGCTGATTTATAACGAATATCAAGATTTTCTAAAACTTTAAATAGATTATTTTTCAATCTCCAGCTCTTTCAGAAATGGAGACTGTACAGCTGCCAGATCCACAGCTTGACCTGCTATTATTTCCTTAGGAGCCTTTTATTTGAACGCAGCATCCTTCAACCATTCAAGGGAAGACCTTGAACTCTGCTTCTACTCATAGCGGAGGTTATGCTGAGAATACTTTTGATAACACTTCTTTTCTTCTCGGGATGCTTCTAGAATATATCTGCTACCTGTTTCCTTGGAGACTGACATGCAGTCAGCACAATGGCTCTACAGCACCTGTAAATCAAACTTCAAAAGGAGACACTGTCCTTGTTAGAGGAAATGGTATGCATGGTGGGGAAAGAGGAGAGTTTTGCTTTCCCTTTGTCTTCCAGTGGATAAAATGGCTGTAGTGCTATAGAGAGATTCAGATTATGTCAGATGGTGAAGGCTGGGTAGGTTGTGTTGCAGTCAGACTGCCGGGAGTTTTTTATTAAAAAATAGCATTGGACTGCATTTAATTTGTAGAAAATAAGGCCTTATTTTGCAAATGGATTTGTGAATGCGGTAGTTACAGAGATAACTGTATAAGTATCATTAGGAGTTTAGATATGAAAAGATACATTAGTAATTCTGATAAGCTTGGGCATCTTTTTAGCAAATTCTTTTATCACAGATCTTGTAATCTTCATTTATCCCTTTTATATACCCTTCCTGCATGAAGAGATAGGGCCAGTACACTGTGAGGAGATGAGCTTGGACCTCTTTTCTCCAAATCAAACACTTTATCTTTCTCCTCTGTCCTTTGCAGTGTGGTTAAGGGATATGTCCTAATGGTTTCCTACTCCTTTCCCTTATGTCAATGTTTTAAAATGTTATTAGTTTTGGCAGTTATAAATGTGGTCAACATTTAGCTTCCCAGTTCTCACACAGAAACAAAATTAAAGGACGTATTTGCTTTTAGATTAGCTACCTATTCAAAAAGGGCTTAAAATAAATAATTGGAATCTCAACTTAGGAACAGGTGGTATACTGTAAGGGCAGAAAAAAGGTTTCCCATTGGAACAGACACATGGGAATTCAGGTGAACAACACTTGGTCAAATACTAATGATATCTATAATCCTTATTATTTCCACTTCAGAATGAGTACTATTATTGCCAATGTCAACATCCAAATTTCCTGTGACTTTACTTTCAGTGTCAAGTTTCTAGAGTAAATCCACAGCTAAAAATTGCCAGCAGTAGATACAAACAATTTAACAAACATATCAAATGTCCTTCACAGTCTGAGCAAATTTTAAGAGCATGATGCTCAAATATTTGATTAGATAGTGCTGTGGGATGTTCATATACTGAGCCGGCTGGCTGAGATCCTTTTGACTGCTTACCCTTTGTTTTGTAAGGGAGAGGGACAGGGGAGTCCCCAAGGTGAAAGTAAATGGTTATTACAGCATTTCATGGCATTTCCAAGTGAAAATAGAGTCAACTATTGTGTGACTTTATAATCCATACCTTCAAAATCTGCTAATTAACACCTACAACAATGAGTAAAGCTACAGGTGAATGACATTTGATCAGATGTGGTGCATAGCTATGGGGCAGTCCTAATTCCTGTGTTGTTTTCTGCAGTCTCACATTATTTTTCAATGATATTAGGACATGGCCATCTTTTCTGCCCTTCTCTCAAGCTTCCAGCAGCCACCCCTTCAAGTCTTCTAGGAGTTATGCAGAATGAATCTGTTTCATCCCCTGAGAGGCTTTATTATGTCTGCATATGATGCTGCATGTCTGCAAATGGACGTAATCCTCACTTGGATTTTCCTCCCATACCCTGCAGTTTTCAAAAGCTGTCCCTTCTCAATTACAATCTGGGTGTCATTCAGTCCTACATACTTATTTCCACTATAATTTTATTTTTGTCATTGGTTGCTACAACACTCAGTGTGCATGCACACACTGTTGCTAAGATCTCTGCCATGTGAATCTTGCCAGCATTCTACAAAGAAGAAATTAAGGTGTTCATCATAAAATATATATTTGGTAAGTCATTGATGTAGGGTGAAAACACAGAGCCCCAAACAACTTGTGTATTGCAGTCAAATAAGGCATAAGTGATGGTTTGGAGAACCTGTTTTGAGTGGTGCACTGATGAAATGTAAAAAGTTCTCAAAAAATAATTATATCACTTTCTGTGCCCTGATTTTGTAGCTACATGAATCTGTAGCTGTATTTGTGAACTTGTATGCACACTCTTGTGGTCAGAATGACAACTTCTATTGTTTCCCTCCCAGTTTTTAAGTTGTTAGGTATGAAAATAATTTGCACATTATAACACACATGAAATTATTTAAAGAACTTTAATTAAATGTTCAACATAAAAGAGTTTTGCCTTCCCTTCATGTACAGGCTAAACTCTCATTAGTATTAATAGAACTTACATGTGTTCCATGAAGAGAAAATGGGACCACAGTTTGTAGAGGAAATACTTGAAAGAAAATAAGATTCTTAATTATAAATAAGGTTTATGTTAATAAATATTACAAATATACCATGAAAAAAAACCCCACAGTTTATACCAAGTAAACAAATTATTTTATATTGAATACTTAGATAGTAGTAGTTTGCTTCTAATTTCTTGTTTTTCATAGATTTATATATTTTGTAGTACCCATAGATCTTATCTGGATGGACTCTTTGTTATATTTAGTGCTGTATAAATATGTGATTACTTACCCAAAGATACTGAAGAATTAATTTTATTTATAGCCCTAGCCAACCCTATTGTCTACAACATTGAGTTCCTACATAAGTGAAGTATTTGCTATTGATTTTTTATAAGCTTCAGTGAAACATTAACTAAACTATTTTTCCTTACTGGGTCTGGTTACATGAGTTAGTCACTAACATTTGTCCCTGTTTATTAATTAGTATCCCTAATGTGCCCTTGGATAATCATGTATAGAGGAAACAGCATCTGTCACTTAAGTCAAAGGTGACAGAATATATCTAGTTATTATAATTGTTAGGTAAATAGACACTTCTACTCTTGCAATTTTTCAATTCTATCCGGCCTGAAAATAGGCATTTTCTTCTCATCTAACTGAAAACTAGCTGAGCAGGACTAATTCGCAGCTGATTTCAAGAGTAAAGAAAATTCATAGTACATTTTCCAGGACGTAAGAAAGTAAAATTCTGGCCTGAATCAGGAATTTCTGTAATCTGAAAAGATTCTTCCATGATTGGAATCAAAATCTCGTAATGATGGAATATTTCTGAAGAGTAAAAAATAATTTTCAATAGATGATGAACAAAGTGACTGTTTATTACTATAGTAAGTGATCCATTTTCTTTTTAATATCTTATGCCACAGGAATTATTTATTGTTTCAGATGCAGTTTTATTGCAGCTATGGTTACTGTTGTCACTTGCATGTGTCTATGATGAGTTGTATAATCCATGAAATTACAACAAACCTGGACTTGTAATTGATATGAAATATCGATCAGTTAGCCCCAAAAATTTTCCACAATGGAAATTAATATATGATTCCACTTTGATTTTTATATTAACAAATTGTGGGAGGGGGTTGATTCCCTTGGAGTGGCTTAATATTAATATCAAGTGTGCAGAATGCAAATCAGTGTGGATTTCTTAGTAGGGAGCTTTGACTCTCTGAGCACACTGAGGGGAGTTCTTGCAGGGACGGGACAGGGACAGCCTGTGCTCCTGAGCCAGGTCATGTCTGATAGACCAAGGGCTGTGTAGAGTGAGTCTGGAAGCTGCAGCTGCAAAGGGGAAGTTTTAGCACTTTTTCTCTAGCAATTATGCCCTATTGCAAGGTTGAACTCATCTGCCTGACTGCTGGACTAGATCCAAAGGAAGAAGAAGCCTTCACAGGCCATATGTTCTGTTTTTCAAAAATACCAGGTCAACAATTGCTAAGTTATTCCTGTTTGTATCTCAGGGTCTTCTAGAGAGTTTGACATGTCTGGGTGACTCTTGCATGACTTCAGCCATCACATTTGATAAGCCAAGCAGAACCTCAAAGTTAAAATTTCCCTTCCTACACTGCAGCCACATTGTGCTTTTTGTTGGAATCTGTTGGGATGCTGTTTCTTCTAAGCTCTTTTGTATCTCTCATAACTGTCCAACAAGATGGTTGCACTAGGGTGGTGCTGATGGCACATGCCAGCTATTGGATCCCTCCACTTGCCCGCTGCATCCTTCCCTGTTTCCACTTGATCCCCACAGCAAGAGGTTGTAAAAGTAGCAAGAGAGGGACATTTTAGCAATTCTGCTCTACCATGCTCTACTAAACCAGCAGTGTGATACACTTGAAACTCTCTTGCTTCTTTATGTATTATAGAGCTGGGACAGAACACCAGAACAACAAAAAGAAGACTTCTTTACAGCCAGCCACCAGCTCAGTTGGTAGCAGAGACGTGTGTCACTTGATCATTGAAGCCAGCAGTGACTGGGGTCCATTTCTGAACACCTCTGTCCTGCTTAAAAACCATGTCTGTTTTTCAAAATGTTTCAATATTAGACACGAAAAAGAAAGTGGTAAGATAGAAAGAGAAAAGAGTTCTCATTAAAAGGGTTCATAGAACTGAAGTTCTAAAGTATTTGTATTCAAGCCCTCCCTGCTGCTGGTTGTTCTCAAGAATCAGGACAAGCTAATTTGCACACTGTTTGCTGGGGACAGAAAGTAATATAAGTAAAGAAGGAAGGTCCAAAGCACATTTCTGACTTAAAACCAGTTCAGAGACTTTTTAAAAATTGTTTATGCTATTATTCCCAATGCCAATTAACTGAACTGCATAATTCTTATCAATGCTGGTGTAACTAAAGTTTTCCCCTCCAGGTATGTGTCTGTTGGTGAGCCTTGGCCATTACCTTTTGGGGTCTTATTTCTTTGGATGAGTAGGATATTTATTTGACATCCTTTTGGAATTTTTTCTCAAACTGAGCAAGTTTGATTTAAACGGATATGCAAATGGTAAAGTGCAAGTTAAAGTTATATTACTGACCTTTATTTTAATAAATTTGTCCTAAATACTTGGGATTTAAAGATTTCCTTTCAATACCACGTGGTTAATGAATCTATATAGCTGTCAGTTTTCAGTATAGCTATTGAAATCAAGCTGACTTGCTTTTAAAAGAGAAAATTTCAAAAAATAAATCAGAGGATGAACAAATAAAAAGAAATTAACAATACTTTTCCGGGAAAGGCATTCATGACTAGGGACAACCAGAACAGAGAAAACTGTCATACTTTTACAAAAATCAGTATTTAAATTTTAGTCATAAGCAAAATAAGTTGAAATTAAAAATAAATAAAAATTAAAGAAAAAGGGATGGGGGGATCAGTAAAGACAAAGTATTATCTAATCCTCTTGATTTTCTAGGATAGCTGCTGGTACAGGGAAGTGTGATTTTTACCCTCTTTGGTAAGCAGCAATTGCAGAGTTAATTAGTCTCCTGTGTTAGCAAGTGGGTGGCATTTACTTTTATAATAGTAGGTCTGTCTCTAAAGTGGAGATAGCACAGGTCATGACTGTGTACCTTATCTTTTGAGGCAGGAACAGTAAAGACTCTGTAAATGGGTTTAAGCAGAAAGTTAACTAAAAGCATTTTGGTGTGTCCCAAGAATGCCATTTCTTCTAATTATAGAATGGCAAATATCAAGTAGAAAGGATGCTGTGCTGGGGTGGTGTTGGTGACTCAGTGCTCACTATTCACTGCAGAACAGGCTGTCAGAAAGTGCTACTTTTATGACTCACTGCATCTTGTAAATGAAGAAAGAAACATGAGCTATATTAATATTATATTCATCAGTGTCATGTTATTTAATTCCAACAGTGTTTGGAGGATTTGCTCAGCTACTGAGCCCTTTGAAATGTTAGACCTTTGGTTAGTAGTAACAGTAGTAATGCCTAACAGAGCTACTGGCATTTTAGATATAACTGTGGGCTGAAGTGCCATGCTTAAGCAATAAGAACAGTAATGGCAAAGGTGGTGTCTTATTACAACAGAAACGAAATCTCATTTTTGGCTCTATTACATGAGTTCCAAACAAACAGAGATGCACATACACAAACACTAAAACGAGTTTAATAAAGGACTTGCCATAAAAAGAATTCTAATCTGATCCCATTCCGAGTGCTTGGCTAATTAAACAAAAAAACACAAACTGGCTACCCCATGAAAAAAGCATTAAATGTTACTCTTCCCGAGGAATATTTTTTTCTAAAGAAATTTAGTTGTTATCTCATTTCCTTTTTGCATCAGCAAGACTTGTATTTCTGTAATAGTAATTTTTATGTAATGTCAACTGTTAATATGTATTTTAGGCTTTGTATACCAAAAAAAAAAATTAAATTGTGGTTATTATTTCAATGTTTGCTCCTATTTAGGGAATGTAAAGACATTCCCTAAAGACAACACTCATCACTTACATGAAGTAATGGACAATTCTGAACTTCTTCTGAGGGGGATCTGAGCCTTTTAAAATCAGCTTCTAAATTGTTTTGCTGAGTCATACCTAGAGTAATAGGGAACTTTTTCCTCTGATTTGAGAAACAATGGATAATTTAAAAAGTATTTTAGATAATGTGTGGAATTCCATTTAACTCTGCATTTGAAAACCAGCTAATTTTTTTACATTGGTGTTTTAAACAAAGCAGCTTTGTTAACTAATTGTACATTATGTTGAAGAAGCAGTCAATGACTGAGTTGTTAGTGATATATATTTCTTTAAAATTTTCCCTTGAAAACCCTATCAGCTCTTCTTAATTTTTTTTCCTATGCAATGCTCTATTATTTTTGTCTGAATTTTACAGCATTGCTCACAATAGCCAATATGCTGGAGACCTCTTTGGAAGAGGCCTATGGAACAAATCTTTAAGCAATTTATTTCACTTTGAAAAATGGAATGTATAGAAGGAAACTGTAGAACAGATGGAAGATGTGCTATTACAGATTTGCAAACAGTGCAATCAAAGACATAGCTAGTTAGTGCCTGGCAAGATTTTGGCTGTGTTTTTTTGTCATTTGAGAGATCTCTTGCTAAGGATGGATGGATGCAGTGCTTTTAAAAGTGAGATTAGCACCAGCATATTGAAATAATTTTTTTGTTTTGTGGTTTGTTGTCCATTACATACCGTTGAACTTGAGTGTATTGTTTTGGTAACAGCAACATGTTTAAAATCCACACAACTCAGTGAATGGAGCCATTCAGCAGACTCTGTTTGCCACTACTGAGGATGGAGTTCTAAGGACCTTTGCTCTGTATTTTTCCCTTGCTTTATTATTCCTCTGGTTGCAAACTGGGCTCAACACTTGATATTTCAGAGGCTGATCTTCAGAGCCTTCCTTTCTGAACTCTGGATGATTGGATTTAAATGTGGGTAATGCAAATGTGTATATGCATATATCCATAGCTATTTATATTTACAAAAAAGGATAGGGGAATTGTATTTTAGGCTAAGATTAGACTAGCATGCTGAAAAGAACCTGAAAGATACTATAACTTCATCTTAAATTTGCTTTGGTCTCATTAAGACTGAATGCACATTTTTTAAAGTGCTGTTGAACTTTCAAAACTGACTCTGCTCAATTCCTAGTCAGAAACTTTCCTATACAAGACTTAGTTTACAACCGAGGCATATTTTTACTTTCTAGTTTCCAGGTTCTTTAGAGCCACTTTGGAACAATAAATTCAGCTTTATCATTTTGTTTCTGTTAATTAATCTCTGTAATCATCATGTGCCTGTTTATATGTGGAGGTACATACTCTTATGGTCCCAGTCACCTTTTATCAGTCTAATGTCTTTAATGAAGAAATACAGGCGTAATGAACAGTGACTTAGGAAGAATAATTATGCAGATCATATATGCAGACACACACACACACAGACAGAAGCTAACTCCCAGAAACACTGGTTCTACAGACACAAAGGCAATAATGCGTAGCAGCAATCTGCAATTTCAGGCTTACCAAGCAAATACAACAGACAAGTTGATCCCAATTTCTAACAAATCCAGGGAAAGGTTAACAAGTATTTTGATGGTGTTGGATCAAAGCAGAGAGAAAATTCTCAATATGTGAGCAGTTAACTTCTGTGTATTTTGATTGTCAGTGATTCGGTCATGAATCACACAGTAATTTAATGTTTAGAAATAATATACTGTGTGCTATCACCTTAACAAGCATAGCATTCAATGGTGATGTGCAGTATTTTGTCTAAGATAAAGTTATGGTTTATTTGTTGGGTATTTTGATGTTGCAATGAAGTGTGGTTAACACTGAGGTTTGAGTGTATAATAGCATAAATAGGCTTTATTTTCCTTTTCAGCAGTAATTTTAGTTCCTTTTTCTCTGCTGTGCTTATGATTATTCTTCTGAAAAGAATGACAAAATGGTGGCACTGCAGTATGATGATAGACTGCAGGCTATAATATAAAATGTCTGAAGAACTGCTCTGTTGTAGTAGGAAAACCATTTAAGAAATATGCTGCTGGCCAAGGCATTTATGGATGTGCAACCTGTGAGTCTGATTTTTTTCAATATGAATTGTAACTATGGTGTAAGTTAAGTGAATACCTACTTGTAGATGAAAACTTTTCCTACACAACTAGAAAAAAAAGCTGAAATTCAGTTCATAAAAGCTGATTTTTATGTATAGTTCCCAGACCACAGAGCTATGGAAATGTTGCACCAATTGTTAAGTACACTTAAATATACATAAGACACAGAGTGGTATTTTTCTGCTGACCTCTGCTCTGAACTCTTAACTATAGTCTGTAGGTTTACTGCATAACTTGAAACCTTTTCCAATTTGGAATGGAGTTTCTTCATGTAGAAATGAAGAAGTTATGGCAGTTTGAGAAAAATTCACATCAAGACAGTGGTTGTTCTTTTCAGTCTGCCTTTACTGGTTATTCTTACTGTGTTAATAACTATAAATTCAAAACTAGTTCTAGATCTTATGTTATTGTGAAGTTTTTGTTTTGGTTGTGGCCCTGTTTGGGATGGGGACTAAAGTTGCATCGATGTGCTATTGAGTTTATTTTCTGACGAAAGAATTTTGATGCTAAGCTTGGCATTCCCTGCAGTGGATAGAGAAGGCACTCAGAGCACCAATGGTCACAGGATAATCTCTTCCTCTCACTTGGGGAGCCTCTGTGCAACTCTGCCTGCAGAGCTGTAACATGGGCACACCTCTGTCCTCTACTTCAGTTTATCTTTCCACAAAAAAGCAAAACTACTATTATTTTAGTTGAACAGGAAGTGGCACTGTGGACTTAAGGGTTTCTGCATTGTTCACTCTCTCCTTGATCTCCAGCATGTATTTGTTAGTTCTTCCTTCATGTCTAGTTTAAGAAAGAACAACTCTGTTTGTATGCTGTTCCAAAACACCAGGAATGCAGCGTTTTCTGTTGTATGTAACATAAATGATTCTTTTTAAAAATTTTAGTGCCTCAAGTGGTTTTTGTTATGGATACATTCTCTTCTCATCTTATGTCCAATCCCCTCATAATAAAAACATGCTAGCAAGAGCCTACTCCCTCAGAGAGGAGAAAATAGCAGCAGCTTTGTAAATTTTCCTCTAGATCTGGGGTTTGGCTGTTCTTGTTAAAGTATTAGGATATGGTGATTACTGGATAAACCCCTAAGAGATGTTAAAATTGTATCAAATTGATGTAAGAGTTTTGTACAACATGTGTTTCCAACATGTCCTTCACAGCAGCTTTTTTCCTTGCAGGTGAAACACGTTCCTGGTCTCAGCTCTGGTACCGACATGCAGCTTCGCAAGGAGCTGTGGCACTTAACGTGCTCACCCAGAGGCTGGCAGTGCTGGCAGCACAGGGCAGAACACGGCAGTGTGCTGGGGGTTTGGCCAAATCACCCTAAGAAAAGGGAGATCGTGGGAAAGATAAAAAGAAATCACGCAGTAGATCTTTACCGAGAGGTGTACATCGAAATCCCAGTGTCAGCCTGGCCCTACAGCTGGCTCAGGGCAGGGGTGGCAGCACACAGCTGGGGAAGGAGGGCACTGGGCTGTTCCTACCAACCCTGCTACCTGAGCTTCATGCTTGAACAGCTTCCCTCCCAAGGCAGTGGGGGCCAGACCTCTCATAACCTTATTGCACATGGATTGGTGACCATTCACACTTGTTAAACTCGGGCTGAAGCAATGTCTCTTATTGCCCAGGAAAACCTGCAAAAACCATTTACCCAAATAATGAGAGTTCTCCCACTTCTTCCCCCTTCCCGCTCCAGTTTTTACATAGAAGAGAAACATTTAAATGATAAGTATGCTTTTAAAAAGCATTAGTGGTATAAATCACATGCATATGCTGACTGATTCTATTACCTCATTTTCAATACAAACCTCTTAAACACAATCCCAGAGGATGCATTTCTGCTTTAATATCTCAGTAATCGAGCAAAAATATGTATTTTACAAGCTTTCACAGACAAATGCTTAGATTGAACTGTAATTTGCATATTAGTACCTGAATGTGTTGCTTCTGACTTTAATAACTTAGTTTTATACTATTATTCTAATTGTGTTTGGAGTATTTCATCAATAATTTTCCATCAATATTTTTATCAACATTATATTGAAATTGAGGGGACCTTGCTGATATCTAGTGAATTGCCAATGGAGCCTTTCCACTTTGTGGTAATAACTATTGACCTGTGAATTCCTGAGAGTAAAAGAATACAGGCTTTACTAGACTTTTGTCAACAGTTCTTATAAAGGTTTTGGGCTAGATCATCTTGTCTGACCATTATAACTCCGCTGATTTTTATTGTGCTGCTTTGACCTGGATGGGCTGGGAATTTTTGGTATCTTTTACCTGAATAAAAACATTGCAGTGGTATCTTAAACAGGTGGGTTTTGATTACCCTTCCCGTGATGCTAACAGCCTGCAGGAAGTCAGCTGTCAGAGCAGTGGACTGCGCAGTTAGAGGCAGCAGAATTCACTTCCACAGCTGTTTGCAGCTAGCAGGCAGAAATAAATTATTTTAGCCAAAGGTAATGCAAGGCAGAAGGCTAACAGCTATCTATTCCTCACCACGAGTACTGAAGGTATTACTGCGCTGATTGCTCAAAAAAATTCCCTTGCTCAAGGACAACAATGCAAATTTTTGGAATTAACTTCAGTAGAGTTTCGTTTATTGACCTATGGCTTTGGAAACTTTTTCTGCCTTTTCTGGCCTTTTAGAAATTCTCAAAGGAAAAGTTTGTATCTGCAGCAGATATAATATAAATTTTAAATAACTCTTACAACACAATTCTCTGTAACTGCAGACATGAATTTCGATGCTAATCTCTGAATATAATGAACTTTTGTCTGTTATTTTGCTCTCAGATTGATGCTTAGTTCCAGTATCCAGTAGGGCAGAAAAATAACTTATCAGCATTCATTAGATACGTGAAACTCAGTGGAATATTTCCTGTTGCCTATGAAAGTTGCTTTCTAAACTAGGAAAGGATGTATGAAAGGAGAGAAGGCAAAACAGAATTGAAATTGGATAAGGAGCCTTTCACGTAGGGGTTATTACTTATCAAAAGCTATTCTTATATGATGGCTCACTGGTATTCTAAATTTAATACCATACGTGGGTGATCTCACCATTGCTTCTT
Organism: Bombycilla garrulus; assembly: GCA_013400315.1. Classification (NCBI taxonomy): domain Eukaryota; kingdom Metazoa; phylum Chordata; class Aves; order Passeriformes; family Bombycillidae; genus Bombycilla; species Bombycilla garrulus. The sequence goes on from VXBU01010442.1 coordinate 777,372, forward strand.
ACTTAATAATTTAACATCTTTTATTTTTGCTGTTGGGACCTGGGTTTCTTTGCTGCAGCAGGTTTTTGGGGTGTCTTTGTTCAATTTTTCACCAAAAAGAGGGAAACGTTGTTTTCCGGGGCTGTGTTTTCAAATTTAGACTGGTTTTCTTCACAAATCTTATGAGACAAGCTGGTCTGCAGAGGAAAAATAAAGTGAACAAAGAGTCTTTCCTCTGCTCTTTGCCTCCTCGACATAATGGCAGTGCCATGTCAATTTCTGGTTTACTTCAGAAATGTTGATAATTATAGGTGAGCTGCCACCCCTCCTCTTGTTCTACAATTAGATTTTGTTACAATTTGTTTTCACCTAGGGTGATTTGCTTAATCTGAGTCAGAATGGACTTTTTTTTTTGTCTCAGTGGCAGGAGCTCTAAGCTTTTTTTCCTGCATTTCCTCAAACCAACACCAAGACGAAATGGGTTTGAACAACTGCAGCTATATAAAACTCATAATTGTTTAGCTTCAAGAACAATTGAAAAACTGAAAATCAGATGCCAGAATTGTGATTTGATTTTCAGACTATAACCCATGATCCACATTTCTTAAACGTCAAACCGAAGAATTTTGTGTGCATTTCTAAGGGGAAGGATGTTGTTTCAAAACTGTAATATCTTGCATTTATCTAGCAAATAACATCTATGTTTTCTCTAACAAATCTAAAATTTTTCCTAACAATTAAATAATAACATCCTGACCTCTAAGCACCCCAGTGTCTATCCTTGAAGAGCTCAAGACTGATGGATTGAAACAGGAAAACAGATTATTTTTTTGTAGGATACTACTTCAGTAATAGTTAAATAAAATTCCCTGTATTGATCTGGACACGAAAACAAACACCAAGATAGCTTTGTTAATTTCGTGTATGAATTTAGTGTGTGAATTCAATTAACAGAGTCATAAACAAGCAGGGAAAGATTAGCTCGCCCCTGTTTCTAGGTTGTAGATGTAAGAGGAAAAAGACTTAAAAGGAATCTAATTTTTGCCCTTCCCATACTTAAATCAAGGTAGAGGACATGTAAGCACACCATGGACTTTCAACAGTTCACTGTATCTGGGCTTCTAAAATACTGTTATTTGTAAAGGGTTTTAGAGTTCTGACTTTTTAAGAGACCTCTGAACCTCAGAAATTAATTATGAAAATCTCCACGTTCCTCCTTGCTGTTAAAGTGACTTTCTAAACTCCTGTTTGTTTAAACTGAAAATTTCCACTTTTTAAGTGGAAAAAAGGCCCCATACCATAAACTTGATCCACCAGATCTTAAATTGGTATTGATTCTTCAGGTAAATTCTGTAATTTAAACCAATTATCTTCATTAGATTTTAAGTGTCAGAAATAAATGAGAAGCTGCTAAATTGTTGTTGCTTTTCACTTGAGAAGTACTGTGAAATCATAGCTATGACTTCAAAAATATGATATAAGAATTATTTTGACTCCCTGGACTAAAACTCAGATTACAGAATGTGATGTGCTCTTTCGGTCTGTTTCGGGAAGGGACATGGAACTCTCTCCTCATGATATTTCACATATATAAAGGAAATTTTAGTCAGTGAATGCTGTGTTAAAGGACAACTTCAGCTTAAAGGAGCCCAGGTCTATTACAGTTCTAAAGACCTTACTCTAGATTCATTCTTACTTATTAATCTTCCAAAATATATGATTGCAAAGAAATGTTTTACTAGAACATATTAAAACAATACATTTTTAGTCCAGAAAATATTTCTTTGCTGTTTTAAAGAATTATTTGCTGTATGTAAATTTTTTATACAACTGAGCAGAAAAAAATGAAACATCAGAATACTTTTGCTTTAAGGGTAAACAAATTTGATATTCCTATACAAATTTTCCATAAAAGCAAGTGAAATGAATGATCATACAACTGTCACAGAAAGAAGAGCTTTTAGTCTTCTCTTAGAATATATAAACCTCTGTAGAGAATATTTGTTATGTTTCAATTGCTCCAGTGCCTTGTATTTGGAGGGATTATTTCAGGGGAAAAATCCTATTTGAAAGGTTTTCTGATGTCAGGGATCATTGCCTAGTTAACTTGCTAGTGATGAATGCTTGTAGCATACTCAGGAATTCCATTCTAATCTAAGTAGGAGAATTAGAATTTTATCCTAGTGATTCAAAAAGAGAAGAAATTTTACTTTTGCTGTCATTTTTAGCTGGAATATTTGTGGGTGATTTTAGCAGAACAAAACCTGATCTAATGCAGAAGTCTAAATTACAAGGATCAGGTACTAACTACTGAGATGAACATTTGGATATGGTAAACATTCCTAAAATTAAAATAACCCTGAATATGTAAGAAAATATAATTGGGTTTACATTATTTATTATTTTGAAGCCCAAATGATGAGTCTGAAGAATCTGTATTAGTAAGTCTGGGTCTAACCAAGTAACAAAATAAGGGAGAAAAAAAATCCAAAAAAGGGATGTAGCGTAAGAAAAAAGTCTACACATAAGCAAGAGCTAACTGCAACACTATTAAATTTCTTTCAAATTATAACATCTTTGTTGAGGAAAATTTAAGCCTTCTCAGGATGCACGGTTTGTCTCCATTATCCATTCATGTCAGTGATACCTTGGTGTGCAGTAGTAACAGCAGAAGTGCAGTGTTTTAGGACACTGAAATGGCTGTTGGCATGGTTGAGGCAGAAATTTACTCAACGGAAAATCAAGTGTTGTAGAAATTCTTTGAGGTTTAGTTTCTTAGTCCTGTTTTACTTTTAAGGCTCATTCTATTTTATTGGTACTTGAAGAGTTGCTTGAAAGTGACTTGTGTTGTAAATTCACTCTTAAATCGTTGGTCAAGTTGTGTCCCTTCTTTGAGATGCACAATCCAAATTAAATTACTTCTACTTACCTATTTGTCTGCCATCTAAACTGCAGTGAGAAAAACTCCATGTCTTGGTTTTGAACGACAGGTGCCTGCCAAGGAAGGCAGGAGCTTCTCTTGGAATAGAAAATGTAAATCCTCTCCCTCTAAATTATTAAAAGGGGCTCTCAGGCAAAAATATGAGGATAAGAATAACAGTTCTTTACTATGTATAAACAAAATAAAACAAAACAAAAACTGACAAACTACAACCTAATAGGAAAATTAAAAAATGCAGTATTAAACAAAAACCAAAACCTGACAGTTAGAATACAACCTGACACCCTGTCAGTCAGGGTGTTGGTAGCAGTCCAGTTGCAATGGTGGCTCCAGTAGTGCTCCTGGAGTGACAGATGGTTCTGTTGAAGCAGAGATCCTGTAGAAGGGCGGAGTTTTCNAGTTATCTGTGACTCATGGGGCAAGGTGTTAATGGCCCATTAACAGGAGATAGTCCGGGGGAGGAGGTAAGGAAAACACTGCCCCTCCTGGTTTTAACAGTTCATGAAGATGGAGATAAAACAAAGACCTTCTGGAATATGTTACATTGTAACCTAGGGCACTCCACTGACTCACTGATGGTGCTTCATGATGTATCAAAATCTTACCTGAGATATTGATGACTGACAAAAATAAATAAGAGATTGGGAGCAACGGAAAGTACACACCACTTGCCCCTCTAAAGAAACTTTGAATATATGGATTTGATTGACTAAATGTCATCAGCTAGAAGGAATCCCATGTCTTTGTTTCTACTGTTGATATCTTTCAACTTTATTGACTCTTACTGTTTTTACCTGCTTAGGTTCAACCTAGAAAAATATGCTCATTTTTGCCTGGTACCTTACTTCTTGGGTATTGGTTGCACATTGATTAGAGTTTTTCAATAAGTTGTCCATAAAAAACATTCAGCTTTCTTGTCTAAGTGCTTACAGCACACTTTGTTTGGGACATAGCAAGGTGTAAAAGTAAATTACATTATTGCTTCCTAGATGAAATTATTGCTTTGCTGATGGATTTTCTGGCATTTGCAAGCTTCAGCCAGAACAAATCTATGGATTTTTGACTCATAGGCAGCATTTAGTTAATGACAAAATATTAGCTTTTATCTGAAGTTGAATCACAAAAGAATCATTTGCCACTAGTACACTTTCAGCTCTGGAAAATGTAGCAGTGTAGAGTGGAGAGAAGAGGAAAACAGCACTTATACTATTTTTCCTCGGACTATATTCTCAGTAATTTGTTTCTTAATAGCTCCTTGCAAGAAAGAAGGAAAAAAAAAATCAACCCCACAATTAAAGCTAGACTCTCAACCAATACCATCTGATATTGCTCTTAACTTTTGAGGAGGTTTACTCTATTTTGCCATAAAGCTCTGTGGTTTTGTCTTATTTCCTTCTCATTGCATTATCCAGTTTCTGATTTCTCTGAAAGGCTGACTCTTCTCCACTCTATTAAGTTTAGTAAAGTTATGCTTAAAGAAAGGCTGCCATCACACCGTGTTGGTTATAAAGAGGAGAGGAGTCCCCTAGCACAGGGCAAAAGCCCAGCTGCTTTTGTCGAACCTTTGTCCATGCCAGTCCGTTCTCCTGCACTCAGAAAAAGCAGTGAAGCAATGACAATAGTCAGCCATCTCTTCAGAGGTGATGGAGTCTATGAATGTCTGCTCTGGTCAGTGGACTGAAGATGTCTCTGAGGAGAATCTCTGCTCTAATCTTGTCTCTGGTTTTCTGCAGGCATCTCCACACTGTTATCTCAGACATGCACCTGAATCTAGCTGCCTATTGTACTCTGGTGATTAAACCCCACAGTTTTCTGCAACAAATGAACAAAAGAGGTGCAATCAGTAAAACCCTTCACTCCAGTTGGCTGAACTGCTATTTGCTCTTAGGTTGATAGGTTTTGGGCACAAATCTAAAGTCAGGTTGATTTCAGTGTCCAAGATGCTTTCAAGCATCCTTTCCTCCCTCCTTCTCCCTCATTCTCTGATGCTTTCTTGTACTTGATGTACTTGAAACATGTATCTGGGTGTGTCACACTGCTTAGGCAGTTATTCTAAAAAACTTCCATTCAGTGCCTAAACTTGGTGATTCTTAATTTCCTCTACCTTTAAATAATTTTCACATTGGCAGTTAAAAATTCCTTTAACAATAAATGTAGTATTTATTGCTCCAGAGGAGCATTTTCTTTCCTCAGGACCTTCAGGATCAGGTTTGAGACAGAAGCACAGGCTTGGTGGCCACAATCATGTGGTTACAATAGCCCTGAGGCCAGGCAGACAGAAGAGAAATTTTCAAATTGCCTCAGCAGTTTTCTTTTCCATTTGTTTGTGCCCCACTATTTTGCCATTGTTAACACTTCCCATTTTATCGAAGGGATTTCATTAGAGCAAATCTTAAGTACTGCCTATGATGAGAATTCTAAATTTCCTCTATTTCTGATCCAATTCCTTTATGAAATACTGTGATACTTCAAAAGGTTATTTTATGAAATTTATATGTTGGTTATATGTTTTCAATCAAATGGTATAAGGAAATACTGCATATAGGGTCTGATTTTTTGTGTCCATAACTGGGGGGGGGGAAAAAATCACAGTGTTGATATCCCATTATTCAGTTTGTTATCAGGCAATCTTAGTAGTTCATTGTTGAATGCACTTTCATCTTCTATTTTTGGACATTCTTGTGTATGAGAGTCATACTCTGCTTCCTGTTTTTGGTAAATGTCAGAGCATAACACTGGAAAAAAATTGAGGATTCTTTGGTCCTGCTAGGGGATTTCTCAAGTCTTTACTTTCTAAAGATTTATGGTTAATTGACAGTCTTTGAAACTGGAGCTCTGCAAATTGCAAACTAGAAGCTCGTGTTTCAGAAGTGTAAAGCAGAACTCAAAAAGCTTTAGCAGAGTAAAATGTTAGTGATTGAACCACCAATGTGTCCTGGAATCCGTAAAAAATATGATGTGTTGGTAAAGAGGAATCTGACTTAATAATACGTAAAGGATCCTTGAACTGAAATTCTCTTAAGAATCAAGGAGCTGAAGTGAACAGAATTATTCTATTTTCATATTACCACCTGAAATTTTGTATGCTTAATCTAAGAATCTTTGAAAAGTGAGACTTTCTGGAAGTATCTATTTAAGGTATTCAAGTGACTCTGAAAACTTTTGTAAAAGTATATTGGGGTGTTTAATATTTCAAAACTGTTGTTACAATAAACCAAATGCTGCAAAGCACAGAATGTAAACACAAATGCTGCATGTATTAGATTTGGGATTTGTTGTGGACATTCCTGCCTGTCCATTAGTGTTGTATCTGTTGTCAACTCCTGTCTGACAGAGCAGGACTTCATCAAAAACCTGCTTATTTAGTTGCATTGAGTTTCTCTTCTGACGTGCTGGATAGCAAAGTCACACAGCAGAGATATTTACTGTGCTGCCTTCAGCCTATCCCATTAGGCTGAAAATTTATTCTTAATCCAAACTTAAGATTGTTGAGAGGATTTTAAAAAATATAACTCTACAGTCCTTATCTTTGCCTGGTTTTGTTCTTTACGTTTTCCTTTGGTTTCTGGTAATCATTCTTCTGCACACTGTTTGCACCTTTCTCTGCTGCCGAGCAGCGAGCGTTCATTATCCCAGAACCCACTGGACCAGCAGGCACAAAGACAGACACTTTGCAGCTCTGCAAAAATGGACGGTGAAATACTGTGCTCCTTCAAGATAAAAAAATAGGTAGAATTAAAACAAAAGAAGATATGAAGCAGTTACAGTAGAGAGAGTGATACAATTGTAAAGTTTCCAGAAATGGAGAACTAAAAAGATTGTTTAAAGTAGGCTTTTCCCGGGACTACGTGAGTAGTATTTGTAGCCGAGTGTGTATTTCTTATCACTTTATGCTATTCATAAAATTTTCATAAAATCTCCCAGTCCATCACAGAACTTCAGATCTGGTCTTCCCTACCCCTATTTGTCCAAGCAAATGGAAGAGTGAGCAAGATGGACCATAAGGATGCTACTGCTGCCCATCTTTCATCATCTTTGTAATCAAAAATCTTCACAATAAACATGTGAAACTATCTCCTGTTTCCTGCACATTAAATGTAGTACATCCCTTCATGTTCCTAAGATAAACCTTTATTTAGTGTGGCCTATGTCTTCCAGCTGTGGTATTTTTTGTATCAATTCCTTCTTCAGAGATGCTTCTGTGGCTACTTAATAATGGGCTAGGAGAGAAAATTTCACTAGACAGTACCAAAAAATTTCATTTCAGTTATTCTATTTTAGTTTAGTCTTCCACTAAACCACCCCTTTCTCCAACAAGCCATTGTGTAGGGGTGAAATTTAATATCTGATATGAGAACAAGCACTGGTAATCTTATGACAGCACACGCGATTAGGAGCAATGAAGAGATTAATTTGATGAGGTTTGTTTATATCTTCTCTCTAAAACCTTTTCTGGGAAATTCTAAAGGTTTTTTGTAATCTATGATTAAATTTCAGTGTATCTCCCTCTGAGTTCCTACCTCATATTTTCTGTTTACTTAAACAACATGTGTCTTATGTAAGAACTGTGTTTCCATTTTTCTTTAACCGAAAATATTTCTGATGAGTTGTCACTGTAGAGTGAAAACTTACTTTGATAGCATTGACGCCACTTTCACTAGCATAGACTGCTTTAAAATTTGGCTTCAGAAATGTTTTACTTTATGATGAAGAAATTGTGAATGCTGTGCCACTGTGTGCCAACAACATTCCTGTATCCCTGCAGGCTGGAAGCAGGAGCTCAGCAGCACCGTGCCCGTCAACATCAGAGCAGCTGAGCTGTCCTGCTGTGAGCTGCACGTAATCTTTGGGTGTGCAACTGTGGAAGTGTTTCCAGACTGCCCTGGAATCTCTCCACTTCTGGATCATCCAATAACCTCTTGCTTCTTGCTCAGCTGTGTGCAGAGGTTGATAGGTGTCCACACCTTCTAAAATAAAAGTAAAAACCCCAGGAATAAAATGAGAAAAAGAGGTAATCAAATAGAAGAGGATATAATAAATTTTTTTTTTTCCTGTTGAGTTATGTCTCAGAAAGCTATTTGGGTGATCAGTGAAAAAAAGAAAAAGGGAATTTTGTGAAATTCTATTTCTCTTGATGTTGGTCAATGTTATGTAGGAAATGCTTAATGATGACAGCTGCATTATAACAAATCACGGTTTGCTTTTGATTGCTGCTTTCAATGAGAAAAAGCTGTGGCCAGTAACACTAAGTGAATGTTCTAAGTCCAGTGAAACAGGCAACAGGAGGTGACATTAATTAAATTCATGAATTTTTAAAGAATTAATTGATTCAAACATTAATTTGCAGAATGACATAGCAAAAGAGTCCGAGAGCTCTTCCCTGGAGGGGAGCATAAACACTTGGTGGAGACTTTGCCTACCAGAGGCAGGGAGGAGGGGAGGGTGAGGCTGGGGTAATATATGCTAAATGAAGTGTGACTTTCATGTGCTCCTGGCCTCTGGTCTTTCAGCCTTTGAATGCAAGACGGCATTTTCCATGACAAATGTTAGAAAGTTGTTTATCGCCCAGGGTGTTTTAGGTGCCAAAAGGCTTGCAAATGAAAGATGGGAAAGCAAACATGAAAGAGAGCATGAAACTATTAAAGGAATGTCAGCTGCTGTATACAAGTACAGAAATAAAAACAAATTTATGTTAATACCTTCTTCATTATTTTCTCTGGAAGTAGACCCTTACTAATCTGTCCTTTCTTTAATATCCTTTAATTAAATGTGATTAAATAAATAAAAAGCCCTAAGCATATGTTATGAATAATGATATTACTCTAATGCATTTCTCCAATGGCAATCACAGCTGAATTGTTGGTACATTTTCAATGAGACCTCAGTTCTCATTCACCAGTTCTTGTGAAAAGGGGCTGCACTGATTTACCATATTGATTAAACGATTTTACAGCAATTTCTAGGTAATAACAATGTGTGTCTGTACTTGTGTGGAGCGTGAATACCCTTTGTTTAATTAAAAAAAAAATTAAGGAAACAAGTATATTGGAAAGTAATACTTTGTGTGACATTTTTCTAACATATAAATGAATATAAATAAATATATAATGAAATGCATAGCAGAGTTTTCAAGTATATCAAGGTCAACATTAATATTGATAGTTTAAATTATTTGATCTCTCTGCGCTACAATTTGTCTTCCTTGGCTTATGAGTCTATAAAATAAGATTGTTTAGCTTTGAGAAAAAAATTTAGTGGAGTAGTCTGCCCATTGGGACAAAATGGACCCAATCTCATCTTTTGCACCCAGCCTCATAATTCTAGGGGGAAAAAAATAAAAAGAAAGGAATTAATTATTAGCTACATATAATATTTATTATACAAGAGGTACAACATATACTACATTTTATACGCTCACCACCTCTTAAACTCAGATGGTTCATAATGCTTGAGGCAAAAGACTTTTGTACAAAAGTATATATAATAAATGATATATTTGTATTGTATGGAAAAGTAAAAAGGGTGAAGGAGCCATTGGAACTACTGTTGAATACTTATTGAAACTCTAACAATTTTCCTGGGAGTCTATTAGTACTTACATGTTCCACAACAGGACGTTTTATGACTTTATTATAGATTCTCATTTACTGGAATGCAGAGTCAGAATGCAGCTGGTTTGTTCCATATTTAGCAGTTTAACTATTTGTTAACGTCACAGATCTCACCCTGTGCAAGTATGTAACACAGAGAGCATTCAATAATACACTGAGAAATCTCCATTACTGAGCAAAAGGATCATTAACATAGCACAAGTTTAACTAATAAAATTGAAAACAGCTAATAAATCTACCTGTTTTTATTGTCAATTAAAATCTGCACACATCCTATGACATTCATTAAAAATTAAGTGGATAGATACAGAATCAGAGATAATCATGCATGCCACTTATCCCTGAGAACATGACATGCTGTTAATTCATAGGAACTGAAAGCTTAATTACTTCTATCTCTGTAATGGATGGGCTTTGTATGTACTGCTTCATCATAGAAATTAATGTGAAACAAAATTTCCTCTAATTTATTGGCACTTCTGAAATAAAGGAATACTAGTTAATTATGCAGAATTCTGCATATGTGTGCTGTTGGAAATTTCAATATTAATTTCTGCAATCTTTCATAAGCATATTTCAGTATAATGTTTAAGCATACTGTAATTACTTCATTACCTAATTGCCTAATATGTTATTGACCATGTAGTAAAATTAATTTTTCATTGGTGAATATGTTCACTGACCATATATTCTGTATTTGAGATATGGAATATTTCATGGTGTGAAATCATCCTGTAGTGAGCTAAATACTTTATAAAACACAGACAGCCAAGGCTACATTAATATTCAAATGTTAATTTTTCTGCACCTGTGATGTTATTGACATCTCTTTACTGCCTGTTAAGTACAGTAAAGGTAAGAATGTTCCATGTCTAACTCACTCATTTTCTCATATTCCTGTAAATTCAGCAACATTGGCCAAGTTAATCTGATGGCGGCAAGACTGATAAAATTCTGCTTTCTTCATACTAAGGAAATAGAATAGAATTCAGATTAACTTGCTGGAGTGAGTGAGTGAGTGCACTCTATGTTGGCTTTTTTTTTTTTTTTTACTCTCAGCCTAGTATAGATTTTTGAATGTATTTTTTATATATTGTGCTAACTATTTTCCAGCTCTTCAAGGTTTTGCTTCTGGAATAATTGAACAATTTTCTAGACACATCACTGTCTTCACTTGTAACTGTAGGAGCGAAGAGTCTTGACATTGTGTTGTGTAGCAGGGATTGCATGGGCATTTTGATATCTGTTGTAACAAAAACTTTAAATTAATGATGGTGTTTAAGCATTTGGGCAAGACTGATCAGCCTTCTCTTCTGAATAACTTGGGAAGTGTTCCTCTTGTCCTTCCTCCTACTCTCTCTGACCTACAGTGCTGTAATTCAGAAAATTGAGTGTTGATGTATTCAGGTTTGACAGTACTCTTGGAGGTCCTACACTTTACAGCTCACAAAACTGACAGTTGAAAATAAAACACCTTGTTGAAATGAAAAATTAAACCAGTTTGTTTTATATTTGTAAAGTTTACCATTTCCTATATTCAAGCTAGGCCAGATGTCTCCGTGCTAGGATATACAGGGTGGGTTGAATTAAGGCGTGGGGTTTTGGATTGGTTTGGTTGTTGTACTGCATACCTTTAGATTTACAGAGGTGTGCTTTTGATGAGATAGAGTTGCTTCCCTCCCCTTTTTAGTTGCACCATCTAATCTGCTTTCTATCTTTACTTACTATTCCAGAAAGCACAAAGTTGGCTGTCACTTTTATAGTTTTATCCATTCTTCAGATGGAAAGAATTCAAGGTCTATGTACTTAATTGCTTGCTAAAGTTGGGTTGGCTGTTTTTATACAAATAAAGGACCCTGACAATCAGTGCAGGTTTTTCAAAAAACCTCTCACGCACAATTTGTCAGGGGTGGATGAGTCCCTGTAAGACAGTGGTGCAGGATGTTTGATATTATGGTGTCATTTTCTTGAGTCCTTTTAGAGCCATGGAAGCAGCTTAGAATAGTGTTTACAGAAAAATTATTGACTCTTTCTATGCCTTAAGTTACTTTTCTCCAAGAAGAGATAGAAGCTGGGGGCAGCGGCTCATTCTTAGGTAGTGCAAAAAGCAAACTGATTATTAAAGGTGGAAGTATACAAGATGTCTCTAGGCTCAGGGGAGGGGCAGGATTTTGGTTTTTTTCTTTGTTTGTTTATTTGGTTTTTAAGATTGTAAAAAAATCTTTTTGTGTTAGTAGAATAATTCATTAAAAAGGAAGCGCAGAAATGCAATCCCTTCCTGGTTTTATTTAAGTTGTAAAATTTAGTTGTGTATATATCCTTCAGTAAACCTGAAAACTTGTCTAAGAACATGCTCTAATTTAGTTGACAGCTTCACAGATAGTAGAGTAGACAATAAAAAGTGAAATGTTTTCTCAGTCATATTTAAAAATTGTCTTTTATCTGTTGCATTTTATCATTGGAAAAAATAAGTGGGAAGATATTTCTCTGAGTAGAATAAACTTTATTCAGATTTAACAAATATTTATTTAAAACATAAAAGATCTGACATTACCCTCTAGAAAAATCATCCAAAGCATTTACACTAAAAGCTCCTAAACAGTTATGATGGAAACATCTTTAAGAAGCAATGTTGTAATCCTAGGAAGAAGAAAGATGAAATACCTGTACAGAGACCTGCTGATGACGTGACTTTCTAAAATATTACATTACTTTAGAATTCGAGCAAAGATGTTATTCAGTTTTGAGGAGGGGGGAAATGAAAGAAACAAAATAGGCTAATCTGGACCAAAGTTTCCTTTATTTCAGTACTTCACTTGTCAAAGATTTATAATAATATAGGTTATGATCTTGAGAAGATTTTGAGGAAAAAGATAGAAAAAAAGGTTTTGTAAATATATTAGTGATTTACTTGTAGTTTGATGTGTTTATTCATATGCTTCATCAAAAATAAATATATATAAAATATATATGAATAAATATATATGAAAATTTTTTCAAATTAAGAATTTGCAAGAAACCAGATTTACTGATGGTCAATAATAGCAAAGGCTAGAACTATCAAATGAAATGGAAAACCTGCTGTCATAGCTGACAATTCCTTCTTCCATTCAACTGATTTAAACAAATGCCAATGGCAACAGATTTGAGTGGGTGCTCAGTAAGGCAAAGCAAGAACTTGGATTTATTTACTGGATTTGCTATTGACTCCTCCTCCAACCATGAGCAGGTAATTTCCCATGTCTCAATTTCCCTCTTTTTGTTACCAAACCACACTTATTCTGTCTTTCTCCTCTGTTTAATTTTCTAGGTTACAAGTTTCTGTGCAGAGGGAATATGCTCTATGAATATGATTGGTTTAATTGAACTTGGGTACTTGTGAAGGCTATTCTGATACTAACAAATAATTATAGTTTCAATGATCTTTGAAAAATATTTACCAAAATTTAATGCTTTAAATTTCACTATAATTGGTTTTACTCTAGTGTTTCTGTGAAAGGAACCACATAATAAGCCATTAACTAAGACATTTAGCACTGAATTACTTTTTCATGGCTCCTTGCTTCCATTAGAGAAAAAAAAGTGATTTCTTTGGCTTCTCTTCTCTGGATTCAAAATGCATAAACTGTATAGATAATTCTTCATATCTTGTAGTGGTGGGTTATCACTGATTGCATGGTCATTAGCCACTGTGCTGTAACTGCAGTGGTAATGCTAAACTTAAGATCTTTCTATTTTGTTCCTAGAATGCCTTTGTTACACAATTCACTTTTAGAATACAGGTATTTTTTTCAAACAGTGAACATTTTAGCTGGAGAGCAGAAAGTTTTTTGAAATTATTATATCACTTCTTCACACTGCTTGAATGCTTCAGTAAGTCAGATTCAGGCTTCTTCTGTTGGCACTACATTCCATTTGCTGTTATCTATGAAAAATAATGTTATTTATGAATAGAATTTCTTGGTGAAAGCAGACTCAGCACTTTCTGCTAAGCTCACAATCTGACCAAAGAACATTTTATTTCTACTGTAGCTCAAAACTAATTCAAGACGCTGCAATGTTGGAAATGAGCATATCTTTAAAAATGAGCATGTCTCTAAAAATACTATACATTTGTGTGAAAAAATCTTCTAAATGGGATTTTCTAATCTTGCGGCCTCAATCAGAGATTTGACAGCAGTAAAGCTCTTCCAGCTACTCTTAAAGATACTAAATTACAGGTAGATCCTGCAGCTATTGTTAGATACGTGTAAGTAATGACATTAACTTGGTAAAATATGCATTTTAACATAGAAAGTGAAAAACTTTCCTGGAGTCAAAACAAAAGCAAAATTTCTATGCTGTTATGACGGAAAAATCTAAAAAAAAATCAGTTGCTCTGAAGGGGAGAAGGTGTTCACAAGTATTTCAGCTCTTCACTTTCTGCGTTAAGACTCTGGAACATTACTCTTTCTTGCCCTACATTCCAGCCTGGCTGGGCTGAGAAGTTAAAAATCACACTATAAAGATCTATTTCAGCAGTAGCTCTGTCCCCTCATTACAGTAAGGTTCCTATGTTCTTTCTTTCCTTGAGAAGAAAAAAAGGCAGTGCATTATTCCTATATGGCAAACTGCTGCATTTTCTCTTCTGCTGTCAAAGCCTGTCCCAGGCCCTCCAAGTGTACCCTGGGACAAAATTTATCTAAACTTCATAGTCTCTAATTTGATATAGCAGAGTGCCAAACATTACTTCCTGTTTTTTCAACTCTCCTCTGTCAGCCTCCTGTCTCAGAGCTCTGCTCGGAGCTCAGCTGATGAGATCCATACCTCTGTAAGGAGCTGTGTGACAAAGGCTCTGAGCCTCCAAGCACTACCCAAGTAATGTTGGAACCCAGGGGGTTCCTATGATGCCTTTGGCCGACCCAAAACCTGGTCAGGAGACTTTTCAGCCTTGCCAGAGGTGTCAGAGACCCTGGAATGATACTAAAAATACCTGTAACTCTGATTCTAACCCATGGAACAGGTTGTCAGCTTTGTATNCAGTTGTGGCATCCCAGACCAGAACAAGACCACAACAAAGTAAGAGTAATTTCTTTACATTTACTTTGAATGTCACTCTCCCTTGACAAGAATACTAAGCAGGTTAAATGATTGTGGGTCTATGTACTAAAGCATTGATTACATACTAATATCTGTTCCTTTACTGAAAGTCAGTATCTTCAAAGTTGAGATTGAAAAGTAAAAGATTCTCAACAAGTACTGAGAATTCTCTACCTCTTCCTGCAGTTCCCCCATTATTCCACATTATTTATCTTCTTTTTTCTAGAATATTAATCTGCACAACTAACAATTTCTTCTGATGTAAGCTTCTGAAAATGTTTGTAAGAATTTATAGTAGGCTTTAAACTATAATCTAGAGGATTTTATTGTCTCTTAATTGCCATTGATAATTGCATATGTATGGACCAGTCAGGTCTAGCTACAACTGTAAATGTATAAAGAGGTATAATTTAAAGGGAGATATTTGGTTAGGAACCATTTAACTGAGGATACAGTTTCTGAAATATTTGTAGGGTGAAACTCACTTATGTGTCAGCATATTTTCATATGCATTCTTCTAATAATCATGAACTGGTAAGTGTCTTAACTCCATCTCAGAAAGGTCATGAAATTTTGATCTTGATCAAAATGAGACCTAAAGAGCAATGAATGAGGAGCAGAATCAGAAGTAGATTTTTCACCTCTAAGGAATGATGCCATAAGCTTGAATCTGCATTAAGAAGCTGCACATGCACTTCGCTGATTACCAGCAGCAGCATGGCTCTGTCATATGCAAATGCAGGAGATTTTGCTCGATAAGGGTTTGACCTGATTAGGATGCAGGAAAACCCAGCAGCAACGCAGGAGTCATCAGTGCGACTTACAGCTGGAATGAAAAATCAGGCTGGCGTTGGAGAGGGCATAACACAAGGTTGTGCATCCCTGCCAAGGGCCTCTGCACTTGGAGTGGCCATGGAGCGGTGCAAACTGTGGGGAATGCTGTGGTAGGAGACAGGCTCAACACCGATGGAGAGTTTTACAGCTCAATACTGCCTCAGCCTCAGTGGCATTGTTATTTGCCATCTGTTAGCTGGGGGCTGATAAAACAACGCTCTGTCTTTGGAACAACTGTCCAACAGAGCAAGCTAAAAATGTAGATTGAGGTTAAAGAGGTTTGGAAGGAAAGTATTCTAGAACTGACATATTTGCTTAGATTAATTATTTACCTTATTTGCATATTGGACCTTATCCAAAATTTCACTTCCGTACTTTTTAAGACCTAAAACTCTATGAAATCCGTTCTAACCTTAATCCAGCTGGGAAAAGCTGTGAGGCTAAATCCAAGGACTTTAAACAATGTTGACATATGAAAACAAAAACAGGCAACCAAAAAAACCCCAAACAACAACAACAACCAAAATCAAACAAAAGAAAAGGAAAAAATAATCATCTAGGAAAAACAGTACTCATCTGACCCGAAACATTAGTGTTGATGCACTTTGATGAAAGGAACACTAAAGAAGAGTCCAGCAAAAGGATTCCAGAATAAAGGTGTTGCATGTGGAATAGTGATATGTAATTTGCAAGTAAGAACCTCAAGTTAAAATACATTTTTATGTTCAACAGAAAATCAGAGATGAGAAAAGAATTTGCCCCATTGGGCAATATTGATGAGTTAGAAGGTTATTAAAAAGGTTACAGCATTGATTCAAATCAAGTCTGGGGACAGAATTAATAATGTGTCCTGTCTTAATTTTTCTTTAAAGTGTCTTTTCTTTGTAGTCTGCAATGTCTGATTTAAAATGTGAACAAGAATCATTTATCCAGAGGCAAATCTCCTGAATGCCTGGTAATGCCCACTCAGAACAGGCATGTTCATTCTCAGGTGACCATCACTTATTTTTTGCAAAGTGTAAAAATAATAAAAAAATGAACTACCTAAAAAGCCCCAAAGTATTAACGTTTACATCTGGACCTGTGGCTGGAGTGGTCATATGAACATTGAGGGTCACACATTTGCCTGAGGGGAGGTAAAGAAATATGTATGAATAATGATATTTTTACAATAAAAAGGGAAAATAAATAATTTGCAGACAATAAAAAGTCCATTATAAAATTAACTCCAGCAAAACAGGACTAATGTGGCTACTGAGAAGTACCAAGCTCTACAAACTTCACTCTCATGGTTCTCTGCTTCTAAAGAATGCACAGGGCACTGAATTTTGGTGACATTTTGCTTTTTAATCTGATTGCTACTGCCTCATCACAATAAAAGTAAAAATTAGAAAGCAAAAACCCAAACAAACATACATATTTATATTTAAACCATTTTTTAGCTCCAATGCAAGATTGGACCTGTTAGGGTAAATGACAGCATTTCAGGAAATGTTGATTTTGTTTCACAAAATTATGAGATTTATCCTAGTTAAAAGTCAAAATAATCTGTTAATAACCACTAATAATCCTGTTATTTTCCATCACAAATTAACACAGAGCTTGAATTTAAAGGAAATGTTTCTGCAACAACTCAACAGGAAACAGTAACAGCCTACCTTAGAGTTCCAGGCTTGCAGAGAGTAAAGCGCTGACTACACCGTCTGTTCCTGTTTCAAATATGTTCTAGGGGAATTAATTGGAAAGTACATTCAATGTCCAATAATGAAAAAAAATTGCAGCTCAAGAGCTCCTATCATAGTTTGAAGCCACATTAAATTCTTGGTTTTTGTTCTCTTTCCAAGGCAAAGCGCTCTACTATTTTTGCCAGTAAAACCAGAGTAACAGAGGCTCTCTACCATTTTTTGAAATTGTAACCGGTAGAAACTATGGTTCTGTGATATTTTTTGAATTCTACTGATATTAAGCCCGATATCAGGACTCTTCAGTGGGAATCATTACATCAGCTCAACTGGGACCAGGATAACGCCCTATAAACATCTTTGAATCTAGCAAAACACAAGGAATCATATATGTATCTAAAGAGCCTCAGAAATGTTTCTGGAGCTCCTTTAATATGGGTCAATCTCTCCAGTATTAATGATGAGAATAGAAAACCAGGAGTGTGGGAATCCTCCCACCTGCCACCTGGGTCCCCTGATAGGGAAACCTCAGAGAAGTTCTGTGCCAGGATTAAAAATGAGGCAAATGGGACTTGCTGGAATTTTCGGTCCTCAGGTTGTTTATTGTTTCTCTTATCAGAAGTTTGGTATGCCGTTTATACGAGACTTAGTGCACAAAGAGAAGCAGGACACAAGATGTTCGGTTTCAAGGATTCTTATACAGGTATGATATCCAATTAACTCTTACAACATACCTCAAACATTATTTTTATTCTACCTGCAATGCGGGTACTTCTGTCCAATGAATTTGTGCCACCAGCACTGCAGAAAATGGAGTAGATGATGAACACGAAGGCAGAGCCAACACCCAAATCCTTCATCTTGTCTCCAATCTACTACCATACTAAAAACCCCAAAACCTAAGTTTTCACCCTGTGATAAACTATACTACTATCTACTTCACACACTCACAAAACTCAACTCATTCCAGAGTCCTGGAAGATTTTTCCATGGCTGAAGACTAAAAACTGTGGTCTCCTGAGGAACAAGACCCCTCAGGACCAGCAGAGGAATATTTCCTGTGCCCTGGATTCCAACACAGGGCACAGGAAAAACACATGAAAAACACAGGAAAAAAAAGTGCTGGACACTTTTTTTCCGTTTAATTTTATATTAATGCCTGTGATAGTGACCGAATAAGACATAGTAGAGGAATCTGTGTTTTCCTTTAGTAAATTCTGTAATGGTGGCGTGTTTTTCAGTGTCCTTAAATGAAACTGCTGTTTCAAAGTGATATTTTTTTTGCATGTAATAATGCTCTTACAGGGTTAGAAAAAAAACCCTGAAAAACCAAAAAAATCCAAATCAGCCAACCAAACAGAACCAGATAAAGAAAACCCTAGCAGTGGGGTTATAAAAAGATAACAAATCTGTTATTTTCTAAAATATAAGTAATGCAAATAGATTGATAACCTAAAATGTTGCTCCCAGAAACTCTTGTTAAGAGCAAGGAATATGTTATACCTACAGTGAACATGTCTATCACCTCTGCAAACTCGGGGCGAAGGCACGAGGATCATTTTACTGTTTTGGCCCACTCACATTCTAATATTGAGAAGCTAATGAGTAATCTACACTCTCAAAAAGCTACAGATAGACAAGATTTGATAGCAGGCTGTATTAGAAATATCTTCCTTGCTTATATGAAGTAGGATCTAATTTTAAACCTTTTTATATTGAATGTTAGTATTGAAAATGACAGCCTTTACTTATTTCAAACAGTCCGACAGTGATGTCCTTCTGCTAGATAAAACAATATATATATTTGAAACTAATATTACTTTTCATTCAGTTTTAAGTTGAACCAATATGAGGTTTTGTTCTCCTACTCTTTGATGTTTGTAGGTACTTAGCCTGTTGGTACTACAGGAGTGGCAAATACAACACAAAGGGCTTTTTTGTTGTGCTGGTTTCTGCCTTTCCAAGCAGTCTGCCTTTTGCATGAAAAAGGCTCCAGTTTCCTTGGCAATATTCTTAAGAGAGCTCTTTCCCTCAGGAATAGGAGAGCTTTTAAACACATTTTTAGCCAGCTCACATTTTGCAGATGGGACATTTACCTACGATAAATGAGGTTGGGATTTGGCCTACAGGGGAGAAGAGAAAAAGGACTGTGTAGCCAAATGGGTTCTTTAATGGGTTGGTGTGTTTCTGGAAGTATTTTGTACATAGCTGTGCCTTGTAAAGCCTTGCAGCACTGTCAGGTATCTCTGAGGAAGCACAAGTCACTCCTTCCATCCTTCTGGAGCAAGTGAGGAGAGGCCCACGGTCAGATGTTCCCACTCCCACACTTGTCCTGCTTGGGGCTTCTGTGAAAGGTGGCTTGTTGAGGAAAGATGAAGATCCTGCTTCTTCCCGTTGATCCCAAATGGACACAATGGAGAAATTCTGGCTCAGTCTGTGCAGCTTCTGGCCTGTTCAAAGGTAAAAATGTCAGCCTTGCAGTTTGAAGCACGTTATAAAGGAACAATTGCTTCAAAATAAGTGGAAGGGACTACGCAGCTGTTTTCTCGCTCTTCCTTCACATATAGCCTATAGTGGGCAAAATGTACTTTAATTTTAGGTATGACGTGCAACCTTAATACAGAATCAGAGTTCTGGGAAGTATTTTTGGCAAGTGCTGCACCGTATCATTTTCACACATGCACATGCTTTGTTGCAGTGTTCACAAAATAGATATGGATCTTGCCTGGGATAATCAATCTGTTTAACTCTTCATCAGCTATGGTTGTTAAATTATGGGTTATTGGTAACTTGATATGCATATTGTCTCACAATATTTACAGATTTGACACCAACGTGTATGCTGGATGCTTGTACTTTTTGAGGCATCAAAAGAATTTAATGTAATAGTAATTTTGGGCTTTGGACAAGGAATTAATTTCTAAAATTGTGCATTAAACACAAATCGTGGTGCTATTCTTTCTTATAACTCAGACACCTGATCTCTTTCCTCAAATCTGCACTATTTGCATGTCAACTATACTTAAAAATTAGTAATAAAGAGTTTGGCAAACTAATTCTCTTCAATAAGATAAAGATAGGGCCACATTTTATCATCCATCATTTATACAGAAAGCGAAAACTATATGGCAGTAGAATAAAATTCCAGGATATAAACCAAAATTATATATGTTTGCTGTATTTAATTATCGAGCGATTCAGCAATGGTTTGCATTGACTTTGGTCTGGGCCTGACATGGAAAAACATTACATATTGGAATAGAAGTTGTAGTTATTATTAACATGATAGATATTGATCTATTTTCAGGTCTTGTAGATTGTGAATCATATTTGACTTTTTTTGAATGCAGATAATTGTATTATTCATATGTTAATATAATTTTTGTTGTATTTTTTAATGCAGATCTAGTCCATGACAATATGAAGGTAATTTTGAATATCAAAGCATTGGTTAAGGAAAGAAAAAAACTCAGAAAAGATAAAATTAAGATGTTGTTTAGACTAGGCCAATTGCTATTTTATTTGCTATTGTTTATTAGTTCAGACTGGGTCAGGGTTTTTGCCTTTGGACAGACGACTGTAGGAGTTCTGTATAATTTCAATTACAATTACAGGATTATAATAATTGGAAACACATTAGGTATGGGAACTACATACATTTAGGAAAGGAAGAAAACAAAAGTAACCTTACAAGATGCAGATGAGAGGCGTTCTCTGAATTTCCTATGATGGATTTTTTCCCCTTTCCTCTAACAGTGGAGGAAAAAAGAATAAATAAAGTGTAGTAGTGAACAATTAAAGTGTAATTATTTGCTGGATCATATGTCAGAAAACATACCAATGTGCTTCCTAATTTTTGGTCAGATTTTTCTAGCACTTAAGCCAAAATGAGTGTTCCCATTTTCTTTAGTGGAAGCTAGAACAAGCCAGGAATTTTAGGTTTATTAAACACTTTCAAGAAAAAAAAAAAAAAAAAAAAAAAAAGGCCTTGCGGATGAGGCATCAGGTACCATCTGTGCTATTCAGTACACAGCAGTAATATAAGTTAAAGATCCAGGGATGAGAACATTTTAATCTATGTAGTCAGTATAAACACTATTGGAAGCATGCAGTCAAGTACTTTGTATCTTGGAAATGACAAAACAAAAGCTGCAACCTTAAAATTCCAACATTTTTCTGTCTGTTTTGTCTGCCTACATAGTAATGGTTTCCCTGTTTATGTGATTACTTACAATTTTGCTAAACAGGACACCTAATATGATCAGGATTCTGTTATATGACTAAAATATAAAGATAGACAAGAGATCTGAGGTTGTACCAGGACCTCAGAGATCCTCATAGACTTTCATTTTTATTGAAAAGATGGACTTTTTAATCCCCAAACATTAATTCTGGAAGCATATTTTATATTAGTAACTGCCTTGTTATTCAAAAGTACATTTAAAAAAGGAATTTCAAAGTTTAAAATATTATTATTTTCAATCGAGTTTACATATTTGTGAACTGTCAATCTGATGCTGCAGAATTTTCTTTGATGGACTGTTTAGTTTTTACGATATTTCTATTTAATCTTACTATCTACAAGGTTCTAGTATTTAAATAGTCATAATATATTCTTGTGCCAATGTTAATATCTTTATCTGAGTGACAGCGAGAAGCATCCATGATAAAAAACCCAGATGTTTTTGGTGTCATACAAAAATTTAAAAATTAAGTCCTTGAAGTTGATAAATAAAATCACATCCCCCAAAAACCCAGCTGTCATTCCCAAATGCATACTTTTCCTTTAAAGGAAAATATGGAAAAGAAGCTGTATTTGCAACAAATTAATTCGCTTCAATATTATTTTTCTGCTATGGAAATAGTTTGATACAATATGTGCATTAAAAAGGGATTGTTTTGGTGTGAATGATGTTTCAGTTTTTCAAACATCATTATGAACTGGTTTTTGAAACTAGAACTGAAAATTAGCATAGCCTCCAAGTAATCAACATTTTCTTGCTTGGAAATGAATGTTGAATCACAAGTCTAATACGGTGAGCTTCTGACTTCTGTGACTAGAATTGCTCTGGGCACTTTTCTTAGGGAACCAGTTTCCCCATTTTATTACTTAAAAGAATTATAAATGGTCTTCTTGGAAAAAAGAAAATCACTCACTTGTTTTTGGCATTATTTGTGACTTAGAATTTAGCTGAAATCAGAGATGTGTTTTGTTCTAAACACATCTTGGCAAAGAACGCCTCATTTTCAAGATTTTTGATATTTCATGGATGAGATCTCTTAAATAAATTTCTTAACATAATATTAGTTAAAAAGCACACAGTACGACTGAGGTTACTGACTATGTTAGCTAAAGCAGCAGTCAAACAGAAACATTCATCTGAGATGACTGTGTGATATAGAAGAAGGTCTATTTGTTGGTCAGTGCACATAACCAGGAACAACGACAGTTTATGCTGTTTTTATTGACTGTTTTATGACAGCAACACATAAATATCCAGAGAACATTGTGAGGTAATTAAAGGTAGGAACAGCTTTCCCATGGAAATTACATTGTAGCATAGTTAAGTAGCAGAAAGATTGATTGTTTGTAACTTGATTTGATAGTCTATTTCTGATCTTATTTGAATTTGGTTTTTTAATCCATTTTCTCTGGGTCAGTTATCAAAGAGAGAAAATTGGATTCTGCCTGACTTCAGATGAAAAGTTCACTGGGACTTATCCTTATTTTGAACACCTTCTTACAATAGAAGGTAATTCTTGGAAACTAATAGATCAAGTTCTGAAACTTTATCCTGATAGCTTGGAGCATTATCTGACCCTTAATCTATAGCAAATTCTTTTTCCTCGCCTTGTCTCCCTAAGTTTTTACACTGAGATTATACCTGCAACGTCGACTTGAAAAGATATATCAGTGGAACCCAGTGCTCCAATGTCAGGAGGGAAATATGCACATGTGAAGGGTTTGTAGAGAGCTCCATTCTGCAGGTTCTTCTTAGCTGGTTCAAAAAAATACAAGTTCTAGACTATTACTGTAGCACAGGCTATAAAGAAGCTTTTAATGATGAAATTATTTTGATATACAGTAATCTTTAAGAGTGTGCAATTTTTAGAACAAAGAGATAAGAAAGGAATAATAATAAATTGGAGACAGACTTCATTGAATGCTCACAATTGCATCATGCAGAATAAAACCATTTCATCTTATCTAGTTTGCTTGGAAGACTAGGAAGCTAAAATAACTTGGAAAGATCTTTTAAAATTGCACTTAAAATTAGCCTACTAATAAAATTAAGATTTCAAATTTTACTACCGGAAAAAGAGCTAGTTCAGGTGAACTGTGAAGATTGAAGTACCTTGGAATCTGTCGACCAGGAAGCCAGAGCTGGAAGGTCAACTGCAAAAGAAAAAAATCTGTACAAAGATGACAGTGAAGCAAAGATAGAAAGTCACTGTCCATTGATTGACCTTGAGCCTGTTCCTCAGAATCAGCCAGTATAATGACTGAAACAACTGATTTGATCAACTACTACAGTTCACGTGGTAATGAAAATAGCATCTCTGCTCTCTTTCTGAGAACACATGCTGTCTGAGAAGGCATTTTGACAAAAAGATCCTAGATCTCTAAGAGATTATATTTTCATGGGTGAGACCTTGTGCTGCCAAGAAACAGGAGCAGGGAAGATCCAGGCCAAATTTTTTGTCTGTGATTTGAATAACCTTATTATAGAACATAACAATTTTGTTGACTCAGATGACCCTCCTGCAAATGATGACTACTGCAAATACTTAGATCCCTGACAAGAAGCAGGGCTATAATGCATATAATGCATTTCTTTGGGACTTTCAATTCCATAGAGATTCGATTTTATTTTACTTGTTTTCCTCCATGAACTACTTCAATGTTGTAAGTTGTCTAGGTAGATTTCCAGAACTGATCTGTTAGCCTCTAAGAATTACCTTCTACTGTGAGAAAGTATTCCAGGTAAGAATGATCCAATTAATTTTTCATCTAAATTTTGGCAGTCTCCAATTCTTACAGGATATTCTCCAGATTTTGCAATATCCTAACTAATAAGAAGGCAAAGGAAGTTGTGCTGGTGGTTAGTATAGAGCAAACTTCCAATACTGATAGAAATATTTGGTGAATATCTGTAGAATATAAAGCTTTCGAGAAATCTGCTCAGAGTAAATAATTGTAATCTTAGGACACCACTCCGGCAATTGAGAAAAATATTGCATTTGGTATTTATTAGTCAACATAGACAGAAATCCCTTTTGATTGCCCTCCTTCTCTAAGGCTTCCTGCTTCTGGCTGCTGGTGAGGAGGAACAGATCCATTGCTTCTTGTGAAATGGAGGGTGGGTCCATTTGTCCCTGGTATTGCAACCTTTATTTCTTCTTCCCATTATAAAACCACTGTGAAAGCAAAGCAAAAAAAAGTTTTCCTTGCAATAAACTACACAGCTTTTATTCTGTTAGCAAGTTGTCCACTACTCAGACAGCATAGCACTGTAATAATTTAAAAGTGTATTCTACAGCTATTCCAGTGGGTTGTTTTGATGTGCCACATTAAGATTTAATTTATGGAAGGACGTGTAGGTATATAGGCTTGTTTTCTTCAGTTTATGCCTGGAAAAAAAGATAACAGGAAGATGGTTGGAATTAGGAAAAAAACAATACTCATGTGTGCTGGATTTTTATTCTTATCTATGTCTGCACCCCAAATTTAGTAATACAGTAATCCCAAATTCTTTATACAAGCTTACTGAAATGTCCCTTTCCTCTCTTTCATGTTTATAGGTATGCTCATATGTATATACAAAAAATAATATAATCACAGGAAAACATGAACAAATTTTTCAAACTTTCAGCTTTTAACAGTACAGAGAACTATTCACTTCTTTTAATGGTTACTTCTTCTCCATTTACTTTATTTAAATATATTTTGCTGCACTTTATTTTCCTTTCAGTCGCATACTTCAGCCTTTTAGGGTTTTTTTTTCACAGCTTCTTCTTCCAATTAGTATACGCCTTGCCTACCCTTTAAAAGCAGAATGACAAAATGTAACAGTTTTATTCCCATCTATTTTTTCACAGTTCTGTTTGAAGACACTGGCCCCGATTTACTACAGTGTGTAGGCTCTTGTGCCTATTCAGCTAAAAACTTGGGAATTAACATAGGCATTAAATAACGTCTCTATGTTTTGTATTTGGCTGGGTGTAGGCAGCAGAAAGGTGAACAGTTCCTGTTTGTATAGTGCTTTTTGTATTTGCATAATAGTAATATAAAAATGACAGTAACAGCAAAACCTGTTGGTTTATGAAATAAACCTAAATGTTCTAAAAATACAGTATACCAAGCCATCTGTAGGCTTTTTCAGTCTAGCTGCAAGTCTAGTCTGAACACTACAGAGCTGGGTTGCATTGACATCCATGGCTTGAAAACAGCTCCTTTGTAGATTATGACTTTCAGAGTTCTGATGACTATCAATTGATTACATCCTTCTTGCTCAATACTGAGTGTTGTGCTCAGGAATAAATAATTCATGCAAATAGTACCATCAGGAGGAACCAATGCTGAAGTTTTTTCACCTGGAGGAATGACTTGTTTTGCAAGTTGCCTGAAAGTGTATATTTGTACACAAATGTTTACACATCGAAATGCACAGTGAGAAACATCTTTCTGAATAAGTAAAGCCACTAGCAAAACGAATGAAATTCAGTCTTGACATTTTTGACAGTTGGGGCAGGATTGAATTCTATCACATTTTTATCCCATAATGACCTGCCATCTTTGTTCTTCCAAGACTGACAACAGAAATGATCCCCTTTGAAAAAATGGCTGGAATATGTGAAGTCCCTATTTAGACATCTCATGCACCCCTGAGGCATTTGAAATTTGTGATTTCTTGTCATGGACATTTCAAAGGTAGCAAACCCTCCACTGCAGTGTGTTGACTCTGCCAACAGCACCATGGCAAGGAAGTATTAAGTTTTTTTAATGATACTGTAAGGTTTAATTATGTAGTTGGCATGTGAACTCTGTGGTGACAGGTGAAGCAGGGAGGGAGATGAGTGATTTTCTCTTGATATCCATGCTGCAACCTACTGCTACTACAGAATTTCAGTAAAATTATTTGACCATAAAGAAGGCTAATGAATGTTCTAGAATCCGCATAGCTGAAATTAACATTATGTCAGGTACTTCCTAGGACTTGGATTACTAATAACCTTCTAATTGACAATAGCTTTCTAAAAACTTTGTTCTCAAGGCCACTCAGAACTCATTTTTATCATTTTTTTTAATTGGACCAAAAATTCAGTTAATGAAATCTAAGCTAAGAGATGAAGAAATTTCATAATTATCTTTGTCTCAGATGCCAACTTTTTCTAACACAGCATGGTGCTTATTTGATTTCACCCCTTTTTAGAAGCCTTGTTTTTCTCCTCCAGCTGTTTCTGAGCGTGCTCTAAGTTGCAATAGATGTAAATCTACACTTTCTTCCTCCTAAATATTTTGTATTCTATTTTTTAACAGGACAATTTGTAATTTATTGTAGGTTGATCACATAAATCCTGTCAAAGGAAACTATTTTTAACCTCATAAGGAAGAAAGTCAAATCTCTGGAGTCACTGAGGGATGATTCAGTAATGTTGAATGTACCACAGTATGTTAGGTTCTTGTTCCATGCATCCCCTCTGGGTGCTGATACATTTCAGCTCTGTCAAGTACGGTGCTGTCATGGACTAAAATTTTTCTTTAGTAAACCAAAAATAATAATTGTAATAATAATTTAAAAAATATGCTTTGTTTACTTATGGAGAATGTTTGGGTTTGAAAGAATAACATCCCTGAAACTGCCTGCTCAAGTTGTAGTTTATGACAATTGAACAAATAATTATTTAACAGAATCGATCTTCTCTTTGTTCTGAAAGATTTGTTTAAGGCCATTGTTTCTGATGGGATATTAAAATCAGTGTTCATTAATCCAGTTTGCTGTAAAAAAGTTATTTGCACCTATTTTCATAACCATTCAATGGGAACTAGTAGCTGTAATGCCTTTGAGAACCTGATCCCTCAAGGTGCAGATATCAGAGTGATTCGTGAAGTGGAACAGACAAATTAATACATTTCAACCTTGACAGATATTGAGTTTGTACCAACATCCTGTTCTTGGCATATGTCCACCCCAACCATTCTATTAATCCATTTCCAGGAATTTTTCTTGTTTCAAAACTAAAATATATTTTCAGAACGTTACTATACTTACTCTAGCTCTCTTTTGTGAGAACAAAAATGTCTTATTCATGTACCAGCACCTGCGCTTTAAAATAGAAAAAAATATTGAATACAATAAAGCAAGCAATATTTCACAGGTCTCATTGAAATGTAAACTTATTTGAAAAAAATGTAATATTCATGTTGTGTCCTCTACAATTAGGACAGGAAATCTCAGTGAGATATGACTACCAAAAAAGAGTTTATTTTACATGTAAACTCTGCTGATATATTGGGCTCCTTTATGCAATGTTAGTTTTACAGAATGTATACTATTAGAAAATGTCATGCTATAGCTAGAAGGTAACACATCCTGAGATGTGGTCTGAGAGGAAGTGTTGTCCTGAGCTTAGCATGTACCAGGTTATGACAAACCCTCTCAATGTCCTGGATGGAAGGACAAACCATTTCCTGGCTGGAATATTCTCTATATTAAAACCTGCTTTACTACAACTTAGTATATATACCTTTTCCCTTATATTCACTTATCCTGTCTCATTTTGTATCATTGACTCCAAGAGACATTAGCAGTACTTTTTCACATTGCACATTTCAGTTAAGTATGCTTTTTTTGTGGCCTTCCCTGGGAAAATGCATAATGAGTTATTTTAAATTAATTGATAGCTTTTGTCTGATGGCATTCCTGACTCTAGTTTAGAAGTAAAAGAATGTTATTTACAACCTCACTAATACAATATTTTAAATTGCTTCCTGTCTAGACATCCTTTATTGTAGCATTCTAGGACTTATTTACCCGTCTGACCCAGGGAATGTTGTAAGTTGATGTATATGATGTATCCTTCTGTTGCATGAGGAGCTCATGACAAGAGTAATTTTAACCATCTGAAAATCATATTAACCTCCAAAAGAATGTGTTGCCAGTAAACTCTTATGACCTTTAGCAAACAGTTGATTAATCTGTTGGTCTATGCATATGGATGGACTCCTGTGTGAAGGGTATCACACACTAGAGCTGATAAGAAACCCTGATTTACATCATTGAAGAATGAAGTCCCCTCATAACAAGGAGTTGCATAACTATATGTTTTTTTTTTCTAAAATATGTATTTTAAGTGAAGATTGCCTGTTATTTCTTCTTCTGCATATCTTTTCTATTCCTAAGATTTTATAATTCAGTGTTTTGCTTGTAGACATAGACACTTTTAACTATAGTTATACCTGGTTTTCACATTTTGAACAGTTAGTTGCTTCCATTACAGCCAGAAGAGGTGCATTCTCCCTTTTACCTATCACTCAGTGCATTTGTGATATATTTTGTTGCTATCTGACTGGTTTAGGCAAAGAAATTTGTAAATAAATGTTTGTCCTTAGTATATTAACACATGAACAGCAATGTTTGTGATATTTGAGTGTGATTAGCTCTTGAAAAATTCATCAAATGTATTGAGATCTGCATAGCTTTTTAAAAATTCATAAAAAGTTTTGAAGAGTGAAAATGGTTTGACAAGTAGGCAGGCCACAAAGAAACTGACACATCAAGGGAGGAAGATCAAACAGGAATAGAGCAGCATATTCATACTGGAGGCTGAGAGCCTGGCTGCACTCCAAGGAGGTTGAAAGAACAAGTAGACATGAAATATAGAGAAAGAATAGAGACAGGAATCTCAAGGTGGGGAAATGAAAGACCATTTGACATTCAAAAAGGATTTTTTTAAACATCTCTGACATGCAGTCAATAAATTCATCTTTGCTTTGCTTATTTAACTAGATGTAAAAGTTTTCTTATAATGGAAATATACACCACAAGAAATTTTCAGGAAATTTATCTCCTGTTTAGGAAGGAAATACTCAAGGGATTTGGAACTGGTCTCAAAATAATCATTGTGGCTTTGATGTGGGGTTGTGAGTCAAACAGGCTCTACAGTGACGTCACCCCTGTTACCTGATGTCTGCGATTTAACCTTAAACCTTAATGATTTGTGTCTACTACACTAAACATGAACTGTATCTCTCTAATATTTACTATTTAACTATCCTATTATTTCTATTGTAAGTATTTTATTAAAGGTGCTGTCATATTTATATAGAGAAAGTCTGCTGGTTATGTGTGTATGAATATTCCTAAATTTGAAATGACTGGGAAATGAGAAGGAAAATGTTTAATTAGTTACATTATATTTATTTCTTTTGTATTAAGCAAGCATTTAGCACCAGGTCATAAAAGAGCTATCCACAAGAGTGTCAATCTGAAATATGTTTAATGATGTTTAACAATGCTCAAGTCAATGGCTGTATCTGCCAACCTACAGGGACACTCATCCATTCATAACATTTACACATATATGGTGTGTGAATAAGACAGAAATTGGGTCTTTTGCCTTCCACACTTCTTTGCTGCCTATCTATTGTGCGATTGATGCCATCCATCAAGGAATTTCAAAGGGCAATTGGTAAAAGAAAACATAAGACATTCATCTCAAGAGGCCTGATTCTGTTTTTTTAGATTCTCCCTAGGTTTTTCCCATGCTTTGAAGTGGAGGTAGCAGCAAGGGATCAAGCAGTAAAAGCCTTTTAAAACTTCAACCTCCTCTCCAGCTGGGTTTTGAATCAATTCTTTTTTCACTAGGCCAGCAGTAGTGTGCTGTATGAGTGTAGAGCACTGCAGTATTAAAAACTTGATAAAACTAAGCTTGCCCTTTTTTATTCCAGGGAAATTTTATGGGACAACACAGAAGACAAAGCACCAGTGAGGTTACAAATGTCAGAATACCTGACTTGTTTTGGTTTGAAGAATTTAAGGTAGGAATCTGGAAGAATATTCAAGTATTTTACTCTTGAAAGTGAATTTCCCCCATGTTCTTTGAGATTCTCATGCATTAGCGAGTGTGTACATCTGTGCTGGGCAATTCTCAGTGTGTACACTAGGATGAGAATAAATAATTTTATCCATTTGATAAGTCTGAGAATCCTGTTATGAAATGTTTTTGAAGTTAATTTCTATGGAAGATCTAAACAAGACAGAAAATTTACAAGACCCTCACAAATTTGGAACGAGGCATTATAATTTTTTCTTCTTTCTCTTGTAAATCTCTCAGGTACTGCTAGAAAAAACAAGGCAGCTTGCAGTCCCAGAAGCTATTTACAGAAGAAATGTACTCTGTGGTTCTGACAATAACAAAACAACGAAGCCGTATATCTCTAAATAGTTTAAGAAATCTGCTTCTGTGTCATGTGCCTAAGCATTAGAAGATGGAATCTTTCTAGTGCGCTTTGTAATTGCTCTGGGGTGTTTCTTTGCTTTCCGAGGTGGCCGCCTGGCCTCTGGAGGTGCGGGTGTGCTTTGCGCCTTTGTGAGGTGCCCGGCTGGGGCGGCTTCGAGTCCGTGCCTCAGGTGCGCTCAGCCCCACCGCCCCCAGGTGCAATTAATTGCCTGTTAATTGCCTACAGCTGCTCCCCGAGCCTTCCTCAAATCCGAGGGGCGCAGAAACAAGGGCGGTTGTGACCGAGAGGTGGGATTGCTTTTCCAGCCTTGTGGTTCTTCACACATTTAGGTATGCTTATGATGATGTTGATGATGGGGGGGTGCTCAATTTTCGTCCTAGTGAAGAATAATTTTCTATTGGTGTCAGGCCCCGTCACCTGAGCTGTCGGCTTGGCCGCTCCGACATCGGGTGATCCCCGCGCAGCTCCGCACCTCTGCCCACCACTGACTTCGCTCATCTCTCTGGAGTTCTGGCTTTTCTAGTTTTTATCTTTCTATGCAGTGGTTTTTAGGTTATACATATGGGTGGATGGAGGGATCAAAATATCAATATACTAAGAATGAACACACTGAGAATACATATATATGTATATTCACACGCGCACATATAGACTCAGGATTTTATAAACGTGGGGCAGGTTTCCTGTTCGATCTCAGCAGAAAGGCAGGGACCTCCCAGCCTCTATAGGGCACACGCGTGCCGTGGTTCTGTGCCCCCCGGTCCCGGCATCGGCCTGCCCGAGCCCCGGAGCGCCCCGAGCCCTTGGCGGGTCGTAATGGCCCTTCACGGTCCTTATTCTGGCCGGACAATGGCTGCTGTGCCGGATCGTTACCGCCCGGATCGTTACGATTCCCTTCTCTTCTGGGCTTTTTATTCTAAATAGGTTTTTCCGGCAAGTCACCTCCTCTGCTGATGTGTCACTGGGAGCCTCTCGGGAGGGCCGAGTCCCGGGAGGTTCGCAGAACCTCTGTGAGTCCTTTTCTTGCAATGAACTCAGCTGTGTGCAGGTTTCCATCAGAACACGGTGATTGGTAAGCTAAGGTATTGCAGGGTGCCGCAATATTTTCAGAGTTTCTTATTTGTTTTCCTTTGGAGGGGTGGTCTTGTTGTGTAGGTCATTTCTGGCTGGGATGACAGAAAGGCTGTGCTCCAGTGAAGTGGTTTACCACAGTTACAACCATGTGTGTAATGTACTTCCAGCCTCTTTGTCATGTATGCTACATATCGTGAAATATTAGTGTCATATTCTTAATATACCAGTGCCCAGCAGGAGATAATATCAGATTAATTACACTGGTGCTGTATATAAATCATGGCTGTGAAGCTGCGGTTGTTCAAGTTTATGTGCTGCTTTAAACGCTGCTTTTAAGGGTATCAGGTGAGCTGCTGCCTGCACTGCTCAGGATAGCTATTTCCATAAAGATCAAGTATTTGCATATCCCAGCTTCACTAAGGCTTCCCATCTTTGGGATAAAAAAAAACACAATACAAACTTGTAGAAAAATATATTGTTAGGCTACTGCAAAGCTGAAAACAAGACAATTAAAATGCAGTCATGGAAGTTCACATGTTGGGGTGACTGTGAAGTGTGTGGTGGTGCTCTCCTCCAATGAGTTTTAGTTCTCCTAAAAGCAGCAGCAAAGGGCTGTAACAGGAAGGCTCTTTGTTCCAGTTGCTTTCTCCATGATCTGCATCTGACCTTCAATTCAGACTCTTGATGAACATTTTGTGTTCAGGTCTCCTTTCCCAACGGCTGTTTCTGGTTGTTAGAATCTGTTTTTCCTACCAAAGGTGTTGAGATCAGTATCTCCTACTGCAATTCCTTAGGTTCCTTTTTGCTTTCCCGCTCCTTAAGACTTTGAACAAAGCTGGGCCCCTGTAAGCTGTGAGCTTTAAAATACCTTTGTATCCATACCTCCCTCCCTTGTTTTAACCCTTCAAGAATTGCATTAATATTCCAAACTTTCTAGTACTCCTTTGATACTGAGTTTAGACTACTAAAAACGGAGACAGGTAATGGGATTTAGGTCTTAGCTAGTGTCTGCTAAAAAATCAGTATGGAACTTTTTACTGCAGAAGGAGGAACGTTTTGGATGTGAGAGGGAAGTCAGGCCCTTTGCTTAGTGCTTTGTTGCATTTGTTAGCTGGTCTCAGGGATGTGCTAGAAATTGATACACGCGTCAGTTTGCTTCTTAACAGTGTTTCTGTTTTGTTACCAACCACACAAGACTGGCATATTTAGAAGAATTTGCATGTATAACATGAATTTCACATTTGATCCAGGGAGTGCGTGGTGCTCTACAGATTTCTCCTGCTAACAAATTTTAATGTGTTTTTACATAAGCTGTTACACTGGCCCCTTTATCACCCAAACAGAAAATTTCAGGTATCCGTGCCTAACCCTTGTGCTTAGCCTTGCAAAATAGCAAACGCTTGCAAGTCAACATTTGGTTACATCTAGTCACAACACCTATTTTACGATACAGGTAGACTTTCACACTTGTGTATGAAAAGAAGAGGTGAAAGTGTCACACTTGCAGCAGGCAAGTGATCTGCGTGTTCATGCCTAAACACTTGCCTTCATCTGTTTGCCTCCCATGTTCATCCTCATAACTTCTTTCATTTTGTTCTGGTTTTTGTTTTTCTTTTTTTTGTCCTTCCCAAAAAGACATTTATGACATTTCTAAAATTTCTATGATCAAAACATGGCCTGGTCTGGTCTGTAACTAGCAGTGGCTCCTTTAGATGAAGATTTAAAAAATAATAATGGCCTGTATCTATTATGAGAATTTTCTCTTGCACCTCTGTGTTGAAGTCCATATCGCCAAGGCCATTAATACCAGAACTATTTTTCTTTTCAGATTTGGTAGGATCATATCTGAATTTTGCTAAATCAAGTTTGCTTCTTTTCAGAAATTTTTGCACCATAATTCCCTAGAGTTTAGATGGTATGCTCCATCAGACTCAGTGCAGATTTTATTTTGTTGAGTGCATAAAACAATGTGTCATCACATTGAGGACAAAGTTAAGCCATTTATTTTTTGCTTGCCTTTGACATAATATATCCAGGGAAAACCTGCAGGTCCAAGGACATCATGAGTCAAGAGGAAGAGTGGGATGGGAGCTGACTCCCCACTACACGTAGCTAGAGCTTCTCCCTAAGTGTTTAATAATGAACTCTGCCAGTTTCTATGAATTTAAACTCTTTTAACACCCTGAAATAGAAGCTCCCCATATGTCAAAACTGAGCATCTTTGAAGGAGATAGTTCTTTGTTCTTGAACAAATAAAAGGGTAAATTGAACCTTATAATGATTGCTCAGCACGGTTTGATTTAGACTTGGGCCTAAGTGATTTTTTTGGCTGGTTTACAGTGATTTTCACAGTGCATTCAAAGCAAAGCCATCACATTTCCTCTTGGAATTACTTGCAGTTAGAAAATACTTTACCTTAAGGGCCCTATGAGATCCTTCAGGTATACTTTTTGGCTTTCCATGTGTCCTGTTGATTTCTTGATGACACTTGCGAGACTCCTCCCTGAGAGAGATACTGTGCAGTGGTTAATGGCACATCCCGATTCAAACTGACTTGTTTGCAGTCTGTGTGACTTTCCATACAAAAACAGGGTATGCACAACTACTGTCGTAGCAAGGATAAGTTTTTCAGAGTTTTTTTGGCATCTCACGTGAACAGAACAGATGACAGGAGAACAGCTTGTTCTGCTCTTTTTTCAATGAATAATAAAGTGTTGAAGTTTTATACTCTTTAAAATAAATTCAGGAAAAATGGCATTAGAGGTTTTGAAAGTTAGAACTGGTTGTGATGTTTCAGATCTGAGTATGTGTAAGATATGTTCTGATGTTTATTGCTATTTGTGGTGAGCTAATCCTGGCTCTCCAGTATGAGGATTTGCTGGTATTTTTTGCTTGCCTTTGGCCATAACTTCTGTAACCCTATGTATCACCCTGTCAGTATGAGTCTTTTGCATATTGGAATTTGCCTTGCTGGTTTGATAATTACTTTTATGTAAAACTATTCTAACTCTTCTGTGAAATGGGATTTTTCTTACCCTACCCTATACTTGGGGAAAAAAATACGTTGATGAGAATGCAAAACTATTGCTTCATGAAAGGTAGTTATATTATTAATTATTTTAAAAAAGCATTATTTCTTGCTGGTATAAACTACCAATTTTAATTTCCAATTCCAAACCCAAATGAACTGGGTGCCTTGAAGCCTTTTGTTCTAGAAATGACCTTATTTTGGTCTCAAAACATAGTTTTTTTTGACAAGACGGTATTTGGCGCTTTTGTGCAAATTTGTGTTTAACTACTTTGTTTTGGATTTTTTGAGACTTAGCCCCTCTCTTGTTTGTTGTGACCTTTTCTGATTCACCAAGTTTGCTTGGTTCCCAGTTTCCACTTCAGGTGCAAGTGTCTGTTTTCTGCTGCTCATGCTTCATTCCAGCATCACTGATTGAAGTTATTTCATCTGTCAATATAGACCCTATCTATTATATCCCTCAGACTGGGACTGGCACTACTGAATTTTTTTTTGTCCTATTGCTGATGACTTAGTCCTTGTATGATGCTGCTTGATTTACTATTGTTAGCTGTTATTCAGGCTTCAAACTCTATTTTAAATCTGTGTTCTTTTCTTTGAGCTCAGGAAATGACTGTTTTGGGGAGTTTGTGTTTTCAGGATAGGCTGTAAAATAAATATGCCTAACCTGTAATCAGTGCAGTGAAGTGAATTTTTTTGCATTTAGTGTTTTTAGACATTTTCTACGTGTCATTTTTTCTGAGTGTAAGTGTTGTTGTAGTGTGCCAACAATTTACACTTGTATGGAAAGAGTCAATCCAGGATGGCTTTGTGCATCTAATTGTGAATGTTCATCCATGGAGAGAAAGGCCAACTGTTCTTTTCTCATTAAAATGTAGTAGTTGAAAATGCACTGTCAGTAAGTAGGTGCCACTAAACCGTGCCAGTAATAACAAAAAGATGAGTAGTGATTTCTTGTGTAGAGCAAGCAGAGTAATTTGACTTGACTCTGCTGTGTGTGTGCTCTTAGGAGAAGGCAAGCGCATCCTGAGGATAGCTGGTGATAACTGCCCATGTGGAGCTGCTGAGGAATAAACTTTCCTCAAGGATGGAAGAGCAAAACTAGAATTTCTGGAGGTGAAATACTCCTGCTCAGACAATCTGTCTGATGTGTTCAGAAAGCATTGTTTACTCATTCCAGTTCCTTTGGCTTAGCATTGGAGGCGGCTTTCTTAATACCCCAGTATTTTCTTAATACTGCTTTTGAGATGAAATAAATAATTTTTTTTACAGTGCTTGTTTTAATACCTGAGTAGTGCAGTGTCAGAAGTGTTGCCTATGCACTTAATGCAAAAGCAAGGTAATGCTTGTGCTTTATTTCTGCCTTGAGTTCTGTTTAAAAATGTGCAAATGGAGTGCGTCTAGGATTTTTTAATGATAAGAATGTCATAGAAGCAAGTCTGTTATTTAAGTGATAAAAATTATGATTCAAGCATAGTTTACTTAATGTTTGAAAGAAAAGCCTTAGTGCTAATGTGGAATCTAGCTAAAATCTGTTCTCTCAGTTTGAGAGGTGGTGTCTTTTTTTGTGAAGAGTGCACTTTAAGGTATTCATCTAGTGCTTTAAAAAACTTCAGCTTTCTTGGCCTATGATCTGTATGCTGTTGTTCTAAATACCCCAGTATGCCTACCCATGGAACATAGAATGGTTTGAGTTGGAAGGAACTTCAAGGTTATCCAGGTCCAACCTGCCCCATGATGGGCAGGAACACCTTCCACTGTGTCAGGCTGCTCTGGGTCCTGTCCAGCCTTGCCTTGAACACTTCAGGGATGGAACACCCACAGCTTCTCTGGGTGACCTGTGCCAGGCCCTCACCACCCTCACAGTAAAGAATCTCATCCTAATGTCTCATCTAGACCTACCCTATCTCAGTTTATTTCCTTTTGTCCTATCACTGCATGTCCTTGTAAAAACCCCTTTCCAGGTCTCTTGTCAGCTCCCTTCAGTTACTGGAAGGTGCTGTAAGTGTCTCCTCGGGGACTTGAGAGGCTTCTTTTACTCCAGACTGAGCAGCCCCATTTCTCTCAGCCTGTCTTCTTAGGAGAGGCGCCCTCTGAGTATCTCTGTGGCCTCTTCTGGCCTTTGTCCTGGGGGCTCCAGGGCTGGACACAGTACTCTAGAAAGGGTCTCCTGATGGCCTCAGAGGTCTTTTCCAGCCTTAGTGATTTTGTGCCTCTCTTGTTCAATGTGAGGAAAAAGAAAGACATCACTGCTGGGAAAACAATGGCTCTGGAAAGGGAAGATGTATTTAAATGAACACAAATAAGCATTTATGGGAAACCAAGAGTCTTAGCTGTTCTGTGTTTGGTAGGGATTTCTAAAACATCAGAATGAAGTAACTTTGTCACAGGGTCAGTGTTGGAATTAGGATGTGAAGGTTGAAAATAGAGATCTAAAAATTACGTCATACGGTAATTTTAGTGTTTCCAGTGCTTATGTTTGGCATAATTACAAGGAATTAGACTGAGTAAGAAATTAAAATCAAAAACTTCCAAAAGGCAAGAGAAGGGCTGAGAGCTGCAAGAAGCTTGGAGGTAGTCACATCCTAGGACAGTCCTGATGGCATTTTCTGGGATGGAAATAAAGCTGAGAATGGCTGTTTAGGGACAGGAGACAGAACTGGTCCAGGACAGAAAGATCAGACAGAATTACTTAAGAATATAAGAATTCTAATTGCCAGGGGAAGCAGAACTGTTTCTCTGAGTAATTACTCTTTTGTCACTGAGCAGTATTACCAATTATCCTGCACAGGGGGTATGCAGATTACTATTTTTTTTTGTATGTCTTTGGAATTAAGTGAAGGTACTAACAGCAAAGAAAACGTTTGTGTTGGAAACAATAATACTCTTTCCTATGACCTTCCTTCATCAGTGCTTCACACATCCCATATCTCACACATTGTTATAACTGTTTTCATTAGCTTTTCATAATTTGTGCTACAGTGGACAATCAACAACTCAAATTCCCATCCACAAGACAAAGTTATATCAGCTCATGAACAGAACTTGTTTACTCAGCATTTCAATTTAGAAGTGTCATTGGCACTGAGGTAGTGTGAATATACTTGAAAAACTCAAGGTCTTGTATATTATTTAGTTTCCCTTATCCCTCAAAGTGTTAGGATTTTACAGGGACAAAACACTAGATAAGGTTCCACTCATCTAAACAAACGCCCTGCGCTTTCAACATGATGTGAAAAAGATGATTGGCAAAACTCATTTACCTTTTAGGCTGAGGACTAGTTTGGGAATGAAAGAAGTGTTTTTCACTGTCAATATTTACTGGTTTTTAAATGCACTAGGGGTGATTATTCTCCTCTCAGTGGATATTAAGTGAGAATAAGTGGCAAGTAAGACAAAGTAACATGTTTGTGTGGAACCAAGCCAAAAGTGTGTGTCTATTTATAGTCTTTAGCCTTCTGCTCTGCAGAGTAAACCTATGTCAATTTAGGGGTCTGTCTGAGGCTCTTGAAGGAGAATTCTAATGGCTGGATTTCTATTTTTCACTGAGTAATTGCTGTAGCTTTTCAGTTCTGCAGTCACAAAAGAAACATATTGTATACTGGGAAAGCATACTGTGTTTATAAAAGTATAATGTTATAACTTCAAAGTTATCTTTCAATGTCCTTGGAATTTTCTTTTATCTTATTTTCTTATTCTTTATGCTGGAAATTCTACAGTATATCTTCAAAGACATTTTATATCATAATTCTCTTCTGTGAAGAGATATTTGGGCTCGTTTCTAGTCAGGTGACAATCAACAGTCAGTGAACATGGT
This sequence comes from Bombycilla garrulus, assembly GCA_013400315.1. Classification (NCBI taxonomy): domain Eukaryota; kingdom Metazoa; phylum Chordata; class Aves; order Passeriformes; family Bombycillidae; genus Bombycilla; species Bombycilla garrulus. The sequence continues at coordinate 815,882 of VXBU01010442.1, forward strand.
AATGTCACTAACCCAATGTCACTACAGACATAGTCCTTGTAGACTCTTAGGAGAGACAGATTGAGCCTTTAGCAGTGTTTTATAAAGAATTATTTAATTCATGGTGTAAATAAGTGGGTAACAACAGTTGAGATTGTAATAATGAAAAAATCACTGTTACAGAATTCTGTATCATCTGGTAATATTTTGCTGCAGTTATGTGCTGTATTATTGGCATTTTTTTCCATTTTGAGGGCTCTGTATTTTAGGTCAAAGATCATGTCACTCTGTCTCAGTCAGTGGTTAGCCAGTCAATTTTTTACAGCAAAAAATGGTTACCCACACCAGAGGTCAATAATACAGAAGTATTATAGATCAGATTGCCCTGTCCCAATCAATTGAACTATATTAGAGAATTCAAGGTTGTAATACTTAAGAATGTAAAGAAAATAGAATTTTGAACTTAAGCTATGTACCTGGGATGGATTATTCTGTGTTTTATTCAGGAGCATCAGGAATGTATAAGTAGACTGCACAGTGTCCTGCAGTAGTTGCACAAAGGTATTGGCCAAAGACTGATAGTCCTGCCAATAGCTCAGTGTGTCACCACTGCCTGCACTGGAACTCCTACTGATCTGCACTGGCAGCAGTCAAGGGGAATTTGACCCATGTTTCTTGGTTGTTTAAGGAGTCTGTTACTTAAATGCACTTGCTACTCTGATGCTGATGCACAACAAGACCTCTTATAATATTTTATTCTAATATTCCTTCAATATTGTAAGAATATTGATTGTTTCCATTGTTCTCATCTTTAAGAACCAGGTTTCAATGAGCTCTCTAAATTTTCTCATCTCCTTACATGGACAAGCTTTGTAGGATTTTGTTACTTGACTTTTGTGCATAAAAGTCTTTTGATGAATACAAAAATAGAGGTTTCATTTTTAATAGTCACTTCTTTCAAGATCCTTTGTTTCACTGTTTTAATACAGTGTATGCAGCACTGTTTCTCTTGCAGCTGACTCTTGCAGACAGCTTACTGCCCTGAGCTTTTACCTGCTAGCATTTTCATACAGCTTTTTATACCACTGCAGACTCAGATTCAAATGTGGTAATTACCGGAGTCAAGAAAATCATCAGCTAACTGTCAGTTTTACATATGTGTTTGCTGAGGCTCACTTTCAAAATGAAAACCACGTTCTTTCACAGATATCCTGCTTGATAGTAATTTGCAGAGAATTAAAAATATATGGCCTGTTTAGAAAAGAAGTAGCTCCAATGACTGTCTTGGCTTTACAGACCAACACGCACATGAAGATTCTTTCAGCGGACAGGAAAATATCTAATTAATTAAACCCCAAACAAATGTGTTGTGGTTATTTTTCTTATAATACCTGTTATTCACATCTTAAACAGATACTTGCCCATTTTGCTGTTACCCAGTGATCAACTTAATTCTGTTGCTTTGTCAGGTGTTTTCTCTCAGTTTGTACTTGAACTCAAACCTATAGCATGTACTCCTGTTTATATCTGTAGTATCTTTGCTAACAATATTTGAGATGTTTATTTTATCCTCTTCTTTCCCCTGAAAGATGACTCCTATGAAAATTAAAGGTGATACCAGCTTTTGGTTAGCTGGGATGTTGGAAGTGTGCAAAGGGAGGTAACAAACCAAATGGCCCAGCTGCCATTTACCCTGTGTTTTGTTGCCAGCTCTGTCTCTTGGTTTCAGCATCCATCAGATAGAGCAGAGACCTCTTAACTGCCCTCCCCAACACATACCCTATGTGCAAGCAAATGATAAATTTGCTGACATGAGTTTCGTATGGTAGGCATGTATCTTAAAACATAATTTTGAATTGTATGAGAAATATATTAAAGGGGAATAATTACTTGTGGTATCAGCAACAGTGTTAAACCTAAATCCACCACAATGCAGAAGATCCCAGTTTTCTTGGTTTGGGTTTACTTCAATATGGTCTGGAGGTGAAGTGCTAATTGTGAATCCATCTATTACCTAGGAGGGTAATGTCATGTTCCCTTGAAACAATGTAACTTTCTGCTATAACTGCTGTTGTATCATAAACAGATCTTATTTCTGTCTATAATTTGTTCTCCTTTGTCCTGTGAATTTAGCATGTGAAGATTCTGAATCTACCTGAAAAAAATCCCAATGAAGATCAGACATTTATTCTTTGTTATAATGTTCAACCTTGTTCTTCCTTTGTTGACTATGGTGGGTTATGGTTTTGTGGGTTTTTTTTTTTTTGTTTTTTTTTTTGTTCGTTTGGGGTTTTTTTTTGTTGTTTTTTTATTGTGGTACTGTGAAAGATTGCAACATACCTTCAGGCCACCAGTGAAATTGGATAATGTAATTAGCAATGAATGCTTTTGGTCACTTGGATTATTCAGATCTTTTGCTTACTGTTCAGGTGTAAAATAAAACTTTTAAACCTGACATTTCTACAAAAAAAANTTTCCTTTTTTTTTTTTTTTTTTGAAAGCTAAGACGTAATCGTGCAGGCAAACGCAGAGTATTCTGGCATGTACATAAAGAACCCATTTACTGAGTCACTGTCATTTTAACAGCATGGAGCTTGACTCCCTGAGGTGTTTCTAAAGCATTTCAGGCTCACTGAGTCAGGACTAAATAACACCCAGCTGGGTAAGAACAAATACCTGTCAGATAATCCAGCTAATAGCTGGTTTAGTTATCAGTGCCCTTCTCTACGTTCTTCCTCTTTCCTGCCTTTCTAAATGTATGATGCATTTCCTACAACATCATGTTTAAAAGCTTCAATAACCCCATAATGGCAGCTGATGGAGACCTTTTATATGTTGATTCCTTTTTTCCTTGGTTTTGGAAAGATGGCAAAAGTTTGCATGATGACATCTTGATTAGAATGTCTTTTTGTGTTCAGATGTATTTCAGCTGGGTTTTCCCTTCTTTGGAAGTGATAGTAATTGCTTCTGGAATCCATGTAATCTTTTTCCTCAGTGAGAATACAACTCTGCACACTGAGTTCTTCTGTGAGTGGGTCGGTTTCCTAAATACAGCTTTACATTGTTACCTTTGAGGTCAGTGATCCAAAGGCTGGCAACTGAAAGCTGTAGAACATGAGCATCACCAGATTTCTAAGCCTGTGTTTGTGATTCCAGTGACTCTGTATTCTTGCCCTGGAACCTAGCCTAGCAGTTTATAATCAGCTTCTTTTTGCAGTTGTTCCAAGTATGTTTTCTTGTTTTCTAGATGTACAGGCAGCTTTAATTCTGGTACCTGCTAAGTCTTGGGTTAATTTGCAATCTTCCTGCTGTCCTAGAATAGTTCTGTATAATGCATATTTCTATTTTAACTCACTGTATTTTGCATCCTGCTGTATTTGGGTGCAATATGGTACTGTCAGCTTTTACAGTTTGATATTCAGTGTTGCTGTAAAGCTCATCATTCTTAGTTAATCCGATTGCTTAATTAGCTGAGTGTTATTAACCTCATAAGTTCACGTAGAGGTTTTTCAGTTACAAACTGCCCAGTGTAAGTGTACTTTGGAAAACTGGCTCAACTATTTTCAGTCTTTATCAAAACTTTATCTAGGCTAGAAAATCTGTCGAAATTCAGTCTGAGTCAAATGAGCAGTTAAAGCTTAGGCTTGACTATTTCTCTGCTCTGTTGTGCTAACATGTGGCATGCAGTCCTTGATTTTGGTGTCTGGTTTGCAGTGCAGGAAGTGGCTTTGAAAAGACCACGACGAACGCACACAGACAATGAAGGGAAGGAACACCTTGCTGTCATCTCATAGAAATACTCTGGGAAATGAGAAGGTGGCATTAATGGGTTCCAAGAGAATGATCAAACCATATTGCTGTGCTGGCAGAAAGGAGATGGCAGTAGGGAGAGCTGATGGTGGGTGTAAGTTAAAAGGCATCACATGACACTTGACAGAGTGGCAGACATATGTTGTAGCTGATGGAAGCAGGGAGAGGAAAAAGCAGTCAGGAATTCATTGTGTGTACCTCATATGCTGTGGTGCTGCCACTGAAGTGCTTTGTACACCTTCTCTGTAACTTTCCTGTTGTGGCTTCTATTGGTTTCCCATCACAACTGGTGCTTTTCCTTCCTTGGTGCCTTTCAGTCCCAACGAGTGGTCTGTGACCTGGGCTCTTCAGAGCCGAGTTCAATCTGGAGTTCTGCAAATCCTGTTCTTCTCTAATGCTTGTTGGTTATGTCTCAGCTCCACAGAGGGTTTTAGGTGGGTTCTGTAGCAGGGTTCTCTCCCATATTTCTTCCTTTAAATACAGGTTGGTAAGTGGTTTTTATAGTTGTTTTGCTTATTGAAATCTCTTTGAATTTAAATCTTCCTGACTTATTCTGTAACAGCAATAATGCAAGAGAATAAATAGGTCTCTGGCAAAATGTAATTTGATAGGCAGTCCCTTGGGAAAATGTATTATTAGTTCTTTTGGAGTATAATTTTCCTTTATGGTGAATGTAGAATTGGAAACAGAAAGAGAGTTTGTAGGACCTGGAAACTTCATTTCTCTAAATCATACTGACAAAGGAAGCAGGACTGGGTTTTCTGGGAGGCAGTGTTAGCAGTTGCAAGCTGTTATTAATAAAAGAGCCTGTTGGAAATAAATCTGATAGGGCAAGTGACTTTAATTTCCAGGATCATGGGGTGTCTAATTGGGTAGTTTAGGCAAATCGGGACAATAGTTATGCTTATGATCACATGCATCTAATCTGCAGACACCGATGCTTTGGAGTTTGAATATTTTCCACTGCTGGTATTAAAGAAAAAATATTCATCTTGTAGGGGGAGGTCCAGAATGGCTGATTTAGATGTTGCAGGATGCTGTACTTTGCTCTGCTCCAAGTAGAGTTCTAATAATATCGGCATATTAGGAGCTATGAGATTGAGTATCATGGAATTTGGATGAAATATCTCTGACAATCTGACACGCAAGGTGACAGCTAATAAGCACCCAATGCAGGACAAGTCACCCGGCATCTGCTGAGGCTGGCTGGCTGTGCATGTCAACATTGGCTCACATGTTACGACTTCCTAGCAATGCAAATATACTTATATTGCTGTTGATATGAAAATAAGAGTTCATGTTGCAGAAGACAGTTTGTATTTAGCATGTGAATACCTGGAACTCTCCTCAGTGGTACAAACTGAAGATATCTTCACTCCTGGAAAGCTACTAAAGGTGTTATGCACAAGGCGAGACATTAAGTTAATCTGAAACAAGGCTCTGGGCTCATGTATTCACTGTGCTTGGTGAGATACAATTTTTAACTTTAGGTTTTTTTTTACTGTTTTCTGATATATTCTCTGTGACACATCTTCATTGATTTGTCATTTGCCGTCTTCAGGGTTTAAAGATATGTAGTGAATTTTAGGAAAAGAGCATTGGAAGATGGCACTTAGATCAAATTTGTTGTTTCAGCAGTTAGTAGTGTTCTTCTTCAATTCCACTTCCAAGTAAGAGGCTGGTGCATTGGCTACAGGTCAGTTGGGGTTGTGGCTGTGCTTTTAGTCATGTTGGCCCAGTTATTGAGTTCCAGAAACAAAGAGCAGGATTGTGAAGAGGTGCACATTATTTACATAATAAACCTGCAGAAAACCTGGAGAGCACAATCAGGATTTGTGCAACAGGGGAGGTGTTTGTTTCCCCAGTGCAGTGCCAGAAGGTGTCTTGTAGTGAAATGGTAATTGTGTGGTGCTGTGCCTTGGGGGTGCTCAGAAGAAAGATGTTTCTCTGCTGCTTTGCACAAGAGTTTAACATAGGGGAGGTGTCCTGTCTGTTCCAGGGTGATGTTGCATCATCGTGCCCTCTGACTTTTGCTACGTAGTAGCATAATTTTTCTTTTGCTTGGCCTTCTGGAGATGTTGGACTTCCTTGTTTTGCCTCAAAGGGTTGTGTGGATTTGTGATATGTTAGGGGTCAATAATTTGAGTTTGTGATTCCTTTGTCACTAAGAATGAGTTTGTATTGGTTTAGTTAAGTATGACTGTTCAAGGAGACAATGAGTTGATAGTCTCTGGTATTCAGTGGGGTAAAACCCATGTACATGGCTCTCATTTCACCCTCTATTACTGTTAACCACAGAATAACTTTAAAAGCATCATCATCCTATTATACTTTTGTAATCTTACATCAAAGTCTACTTCCAGCTGTGCTAAGTAATACTTTATTTTATCCGGATATGAATCAGGTTTATTCACTGCCCTTATTCTCTAGTCTTTCTTGACCTCTTTGAATTTTAGTCAGTAGCAGAATTATTTCTACATGCTGGTAACATTCTTGCATTTTGCCATTGACTTTTTATTATTTTTACTAAAAATCCCAAACTCAATCCTTTGTACTAGTTTTCATTTTAAAGCCTTGAAGTATTCCCGCAGTTCTTTGCAGCTAACTTGTAAAATGTTTATCTTGCAGAATGACTGCTTACAAAACCAAAACTAAGGGCTGGGTTTGGGGGTCAGCTGCTGTATGGAAACACAAATGGGCTCACAGGAATTCTCCACAGCCCTGTTAAAAAATGCTCTGGGGGCACAGAGTCCGGGATGCTGTAGTTTGCAATATTATGAAGATTTTTCAGGTTCACAAAAGAGGTGTAAGTGCCCAGATAGCACTGGTGAGCTGACTGTGCCCTATGTGCCTTTGATGAAACTGGCTGAGTTGTTGGCAGGTGTCTGGGAAACTTGTTCCAATGTAACTGAACATAAGCCTTCCCAGAGACTCCTCTGGGAGTACTCTGCAGTGTCCATTCAGGAGCTGAAGTTAGCTCTAGTTCCTGGCCAGGATTCCCTGCAGATCTTTAATTTTTAGGCTTTCCCATTTCAAAGCATTGATAAATTAAGCTTTTGATACCATAGAACTCTTTTGTATGCAGTAGACACTGTGCTTTGATAATTGTTTTTGCATTTTTTTCATCTTAGCAAAGGAAGGCCGCTTTGCGTTTCTGCTGATGAGCTCTAAGAAGCAGCTAAGAATGAGTTTGGAGAAACTACTTGCTAGCTCAGTACCTGAGACTGCAGATGTGTTTCCAGGCAGTGTGCTGTATGGTCTGTGAAATATTTGGTTGTTTTTGAGAGTTTTCCCACTTACAGTAGAAAGCTGCCCGCAGCAGTCCTTGGCTCAAGGCCCCAGGAGCTGGCCTGGGCTTTTGTTGGCTGGGCTCTTTTCCTGTGTCCCATGGCCATCTGTCTGTGGCCTTTTAGGCTCGCTGTGGCACAACCCTGGGGGCTGGAAGAGGCTTGTGGGTGCCTGCCTGGCTGTGCCTGGGATCCAGTGAGAAGGAAGCAGGGTATGATAAGAAAACTTGTGAAGACAACCTTCATGTGGCTGAGACAGAGCAGAAAGAGTTGCTCCCCACTGGTTCCTCCTTAGGCCAGCTGGGATGGCCTGGGTGGGGAATCTATGAGGTTGTCTTTGCATAACACCTGTACCTGTGTAAGGTCTTATCTTGCTAAACAGAATGGATTATGTCACCATCAGAATGGTGCTCACTTTCACCCGTAATAAACTTTTGATTAACTTTAGAAACTCCTCTCTATTGAAGAACGTTGAGGAAATAAAGTACTCGCCGTGATCACTCTCTGTATGTATCTAGTCTTTTGGTACAACAACCTGTAGTTTAACTGCATTATTTCATCTGATTAATGACCTAATAATTTTGTAATTTCTAAAGAGACGGTTCTTCCATGTTACTATTTTTTTACTTTTGTGAAATAAGCTTGATGTAGTTTAAATTTTCTCAAATATCTTGTATTGAAATCTAATAGTTATCAGAAGTTATCAGTTCTACATTGTCCTTTCAGGCTTTATTGTGAAATGTTTGTGCAATGCTGAACACTTCATCATTCATTAAAACTTTTTATAGTTGTATACTTTCTTAAAATGCTTTTTATTTTACGTGCTATCATGAAGGTATAGATTTGTGGGAGGAATTTTAGCATTTTGAACCAAATCTTTCTTAACCCCAAATGAGTTCTTCAAGGGCTTAAAGATTTGGATTATCAGAATACAAAAGGATGAAAGACAGGGCAACAAATACTAAGGATAAAGAAGTGCCATTTTAGCTTTTTAGTTCATGTCTGTTTTTAGGTACTTTATACATGCTGCTGTGAAACAGATACTACTTATTGTATAATAAGCATATTTAAAGGAAGGAAAAGAATAGCTTGAGTCTATCTATTGAAGCATTTAAAAGTGTGCTCATTTTTTACTATTGGCATAAGAATATTAAGTGAGCTGCTGTGCTAGAAAATTACAAAATAAACACTACTCAGAGTTTTGCTCATGTATTCCTTCTGAGATGTTCAACACCTGTTTACAAATGCAGCTTGGCCAGAGTTCTGTCTTGGTGGAAAAATGTGGCCCAATGTCGGGCTACTGCAGTGGGAAACTCTTGTTCAGTTCATGTAGGAGTAAATTATGCAAACGAGTTTTGTGAAGACAAGATTTCTATGTTGGGCTTGTCATCGGAAAGCAAACGAGCCGAAAACAAACAAGTGTTTTCTGATTAACTGTCTGCGCTTCAGTATATGCTCCATATTCCTTTGATTTGAAAAGCTTTGCAGTGACTGTGTTCCTACTCCCCTGTGAGCGGCAGACCTCCCAGTGTTTGTGTTTGTTACAGTTTATTTTCTCTCTATTTTAGTTTGGACAGTGCATGTCAGTCTTTCTTCATTAGTAATTCCACGGCTTTCTATAAGAATGAGAACCAGCATCTAAAGAAAAGGGAGAATGAGATTTAGTACCTCGCAAGTGTGCACATATGCAGGCTGGGGAAATGGGCTGACAGGAACCTGGTGGAGTTTGAAAGGAAGTGCAGAGTGGTGCAGCTTCGAAGGAACAATCCCACGGCCCAGTCTGTGCTGTGACACTGGAGAGCAGCTCGGCACGAAAGGACCCAGCGGTCCCAAAGGCACCAAGCTGACGCGAGTCTGTGGCATGCACCTGCTGCAAAGGTGAGTGCTGTCCTGGGCTACGTTATGCAAAAGATTGCCAGCAGGCCAGGAAAGGAGATCCCTTTCCTCTATCCAGCACTGGTGAGGCCACACCTGGAGCGTTGTGTCCAGTTTTGGGCTTTTCAGTACAAAAGAGATGGTGGAGAGCCTAGTGAAGGGTTACAAAGATGATGAAGGGGCTGGAGCACCTTACATGTAAGGAGGGCTGATAAGAGCTGGCACTACTGACCATAAAGGAGAGAAGGCTCAGGGGGATGCTCTGCAAATACCTGACAGCAGAGTGGAAATGAGAAGCGGTGCCTGGCAACAGGATTAGAGGAAATGGGTGCAAAATGAAACATCTGGTTCCATCTGAACATCTGAAAACACTACTTTTCACTGGTGAGGGTGAGGGTGAACATTTGAGCAGGCTGCCCAGGAAAGTGAGCAGAGTCTCCATCCATGCAGATACTCCAAAGCCTGACAGAGCTATGGACAGCCTGCTCTGGGTAACTCTGGGCAGAGTGATTTGACTAGATGACCTCAAGAGGGTCCCTTCCAATCTCATGGGCCCATAAAATCTGTAAATCTGACATCAAGACTGTTGCAGAATGAAAGATAGGCAGGGTTTTCTACTCTTATTTAATTTCTGGGAATGGGTAACGGTTTTGCTAAATGTTCTAATCAAATATTATTTGGCATTCAAATTAAAACTTGGTGATAAATTTCTGTAAGGATTATTTATGCTCAGCATGCGTATCCTGTTATGCTTCCAACTGTATAACATATTTTAGCTTTTGAACATGCTCTATGTGCTGCAGAAACATGACTTTCTTGGATGAATTTGCTGGTGTCTGAGCCTCCAGATGATAGCAATGATTCCAAGTCCCTCAGGGGCAGTTATGCAGGTCCTATTAGCTGTGAGCAGTAATAAATACTCTTAATGTATGCAACCAGCTGGAATCCTGAAAAAAAATCAGTCAGGGTATTCCTGCCCTAAACTGATAAGAATGATTGCAATTCCTTTATTATACGCATCAGATTTAGTTTAAAAAGTTGATAATATGTTAGTCATAGCACTGTGATGTCTCCACAGAATGCAGAACCCTTAAGAAATATTTGGACTCTTACTCTGTGGTGGAAGCTGTTGTGATTATGCTGCTATCAGAAGTGCAGTTGGTAGGAGTACTTAACATGAACTCTGATAGAGGATATTTGCTGCAGCAGCACCTTCTTCTCTAGACATGGCATGTTGCTTCCAGTCACCTTGGATTCCAGTATGTGCTCTCTGACAGTTCAACTTGAAACCTCTCCAAATTAGTCTAGTGGAGCTTAGAAACTGCAAGAGACAAAAATGTAAACAAACTGCAGGAAAGAGCCTTAGGAGCCAAACTCTTTAATGAGCTTGAACGCATGAGGGAATCCCTATGTTACTTCTTGTTCCAGTTGTCCTCTGTTTGTCAAGAACTACACCTGAGTCTTTCTTACTTTACGTATATTTTTTAGATATAAAGGTATCAAGGGGGAAATATGGTTGTAGTTTCAAGGCTCATCAGGTTTCCAGCTGTTTTGGAGTGTCACAGAAGTAGTTTGCAAAAACTGTGTGGAGCAGGGAGTGGTAGATTTCAAGTTAGCTCTACATGTCCTCAGTTTTAATAATACAAAGCAAACCTGAAAGTCCCCTTTAGTTGCTATTTTTGGTTCAATGTATTCACCCTCAGGATGCTTTCAATCAAGGCAAGATTTTAGAACACTGAGCAAAATGATAGCACTTGGGTATTTATATTCTCAAAGTGTTTGTGCTGGTTTTAACTTAAATTTTTGTGGTAAAGAGTGCATTATTAGAGCTTCATATTATACCTAATTAAATATTTATGTTAGAGTTTATGTACCTGCATAAAAATAACAATTGAAAACAGTCTTTCTCTGGCTTAGTCAGTAAATATCTACCATGGGAGTATCCATGGGGAAGAAGGAAACTTGCAGTTTCATCCACTAAGTATGACTTTTTCCTTTATCATTTGCTAGAACTAAGAGGGGTTTTGCCATTAGTGTAGGCTTGTATTGTCCTGGGCAGGGTCCCAGAACGCAGAGCAGAACAAGAAAGTGTGTAAAGTTCCCACATGGGAGATGTTCCCCCAGCTCTGCTTAGGAACAGCTGAGGCTGTCAAGCATTTAACCCTGGGTGATATGGGAAAGGAGAGCATAGCATCAGAGGATTAGCTGATGCTAGGAAGGGTTTTTTTTGAATAATTTATCTATATAAGTAATGAGACTTTTTAATATGCATATTGGCAAGGAGGTTACTTCAAGTCCTGTGATGAGACTGCAGTTTGGACTATTTGACTGGAAAAACACTGTTGAAGTACCAGCATGTTCCTGGATCTATTTAAAGGGTGCATTTTGTGTTGCAAGGTTCTGAGTAATGAAGTGCAAAAAGCATCTGACAACATACTGAGCAAAGTTATTCCTGACCTGCACTGAGTGAAGCTTAGTAGTTATGACTAACTCTTGCAGTGTTTCCAAAGGTATGTGGAATAGCTAGTCCATACTTGAAAGGTCACCCTTCCCTGCCTTCATGTGTATTTTTAAATTTTTATAGTTATTTTCCATTCAGATTGGAAAGTAAAAGCTGTTATGCCATTTGTTTTTGATTATTTTTAAAAGGAAAAAAAATACTGTGAGCAATTTCTATGGACAATAATTTACAGCAGTTGACACATTTTTTTTGTCAATGAGTACTTTTAATGTTATTAGAAGTGGTTAGTTTATCTTGACAGTGGTAACATACTCAGTAGGAATATATAACACTGCCAAGTAACAAACGCATTGCTTTGCCATATTGCCAACTTTTTATTTCAAGCTTTCAGTGGGAACTAATCCCCCCTTTCCCAGTAGTGCAACCAAAGAAAATCATGAACATCTGTGTGAGAAATCTAGTGTGAGGATGCTCAGGTCCTGATGCAGTATGACATGAAAATGTGTCTGTAGGACTGCACAGCAGCTATCACTTTGTGAAATTATGCTAATGTATATATTAAACTTACATGAATTGGTGTTTAGCTAAACACATGGCGCTATTAAAAAAGACTTGGAAACAAAGCAGTCAAGTACTGCATTAGCATCGGCTGGACAACTTGCAAGCTCCTTCTTCCACTAATAGATTGCTGAGAGAGACTTGAAAAGTTTGTAAAGCTCATTATTACAGAAATGAATTGAAAATCTGTCACTCCTTATTTCCTCTCCCTGCTCTCATCAGAGCAGCACCTTCCAGTCATGGCTTCCAGTATAGTTTGCAAATGACAGCAGAACAGCGGCAGCAATCTCTTAAACTACTTTAACCTTTACAACGGTGTGCTTGTTTGGAGAAGGCAACCATTCAATTTCTCTGTTGCTCACAAAATATTAAGGTTGCAGAGGAAACAAAAGGAATGGCCAACAACTGGAATTTGAAAATTTTGAAAAGGTCAATATAGCATGGTTTAGGACTGTCTGTATGCTTTCTTCTCAGCAGGTGACAGCTGACCAAACACCAATCAACTATAAGCTATATATACATTCTTAAATATCAATACAAAATGTGTCTCAACAGTCAGCTTAAGCGGCACTGTTTGTTGGGTTTTCAGTTGTTTATACCCAGAAGTTATTCAGTTTAATAAGGTAGTTTTGATTTCTTTACTGCTGTAGGGTTTACTGGCACTTCATTCTCTTTGCACATGCATGTTTTTGTATGGCAAATGTGGTATTGTAGCAAATACTTTTGGGGATTCCTGTTAAGAGTATGTGTGGAGTTTCATTTAGCATAGACTTACACCTGTTTTACAAAGCATTGATTCTCAGAACAGCAAATCACCAGCAGGCTGCTTGCCTGTCCAGCTACTGGGCTTCAGTTAGACAGGCTGACCCATATGAAATAAGCACTCAGTGTACACTTTCAAATGAGAAATATTGTAGGGGGGGAAAAAAATCAAGAACAAGTTGTCATAAAATTGATGGACACTGAAACAGCTCTGAAGATATCCCTGTGCAGCAAGTGTCAGTTATATCTAATATATATATATTAGATATCTAATGGATACCTAATGCCTCATAGGCTGTGGAGGATTTGGTCTCTGTAGATAATATGTCTGGCTACTGACCTGTTTATTAATATAACAATGCTTTTGCTTTGTTATCCAAGCTAAGTCTCTTGCAACCATGAATTATTTCCTTTTCTGTGCATGATGGTCTGTGAAAACAATTTGCTTCCTTCATTGCAGCAGTTATCTTTCTTTTTGTTTAGTCGTGGTGCTCTTTACTCCAGGTGAAAACTGTCCTGAAACTATATGCGTTTATTTTCTTATGATTAAAGTGTAATCCCACCAAAGTTTAGAATTTGAAACTTTGAAGTCTAATGTTAAAGTTTGTCTTCCAGCCCTGTATTTTCAACCGACCAAAAAAGATATCTTCAGGAGGCAGTTTGTTGCATTTCCCTGGGGTTGCTGTCTCCCTTCTCTGGCAGGGAGGTGGTACTAAACCAGGAGTAGTGCACTTCCTGGACCTTTTGGGAAGATTGTAATCACATGAGAGTAGTTTCTGTAAAACAGTATGAAGGTGGCAGAGTAGGAAAGGAAAGTAAGAAGGTGTTATGGATGCCTTAAAGCTAATAGGCATAGAACATGTTTGTAGATCCTTAATTTTTATTGGTCTAGATTCTTTTAAACCTAGTAGCCTGAAACAATTGTTAATCAGTGACTATTATGCCTTTAGATGTTCCGTCTCTGAGAGAACAGGAAGCATTATATGCTGTAATTAGTTCCATGTCACTTAATCAGTTTACAGTAGAGCATAGAGTGGGAAAGCATTTATTGCTCCCTTCTAGTTAGCAAAGCAGTCCTCTGACAATGTGAAGGTCTCTGATGCATAAAGAATTAATACATTCTTCCCAACTAACTGTATCCAACTCTGCTAAACTGCTGACTTGATTTTGGATGCGTGACCTCTTACCTTCTTCAGCGTCTGCTCGCTTCTGTGTGGAGATGAAATGAGAACAAAGCCCTAATAAGGGAAGGTCATTAAATGCAGATGCTCTTCTATTTAAACACAAACATCTGAGACAGTAACCCAGCTCCTACCAGGAACACCGTGTTGTCAGGGAAGAGGTTACCTTGGCAACAAGGTCATCTGGCAGGGCCTTAGGTGCAGAGTGATGGGCCAGCACGTGATGGTGGAGCCTCAAAGATGATGAAAGAGCAGGAGGTCAATCCCTCACACTTCTCAGTGACTTCACTCAGCACAAGGTGAGCTACTCCAGGAGTTTCATGAACCTGACTTTCTGAATACAAATGGACTGTGTGAATTGTCAAGGGCATGGAGGACCTTACACTCCAGAAATTATCAAAGACTTTTTTTTTTTTCCTTTTTAAGAGGGAAGGACTATTTTTGAAGTTCATTTGTGCCTACTTGCTCATAGCACTGAACTGTATGCTCTGTGAGAAGGATCATGCACTTTAGGGGTGGACAAGAGAGATGCAGGATGCAGCCCAGAGTGCAGCATGGCTGAACTGACAGTGCATTCCTGTTCATGCCTGTTGGTGCTGGACAGCTGTCCTTTAGGGTTGTGTCTGGCAGCCTTAAGATGAGCTGAAGCATTGGCATTTGACAGTGAGCTTGTGATAGGCCAGCAGTGTGCTCAATCAACTTATCACATTTCTCCAGAAACTTAGGAAGCCAGAGGAAACCTTGAAAGCTCTTGAGTTTGCTCTGGTGCTCAGTGTGCTGGGTGGGTTCTAAGGTAAAAAAATGTCAAGGCTGCAGAGAAGAAGCACAGCTGGCAGACTGAGTTATTCTTCTTCCTTACAGGATAAGTAAGGGAGATGGAGATAGAAGATACAGGGACTGAAGTGGGATGTTTAAAGCTGCATGGGCAAAAAGAAAATGAAAAGGATAGTTTCTATCTCAGGAACAAAGGAGTGGTTTGTAAACAATAATTTGCACTCTTCCAGCTTGCTCCTTTTTTTCATACTGTGAGAAAAATTAAGTAGGGGTACTAAAAGGCAACCTACTTAAAGCAGATAAATCAATTCAGCATGGTAATTAACAGGTGGATCTTAATCACTCCTTATGGTTCTCTTTTACCTGTTTTTATTTTCTTTACCAAGCCATTAATTTTGTCTATTACTCTCTGATTGCTGGGCCCAGTAAGAAATTCACTGCCATCCTTAAGGCATTTTTCTCTCAGTGCAGGATATTCAGTGAGGTAGACTCATTGTGTTGTGTCTTTGTAATTAACATGCCTGCTAACCATGTCTGCAGTCTAAACTGCTCAGTTGGATGCTAATGAGACAGTGTAGTGGTGTTTTTCTGTATTCAGTGCTCAAGTCTAGGTCTGTTTTTCAGTCAAAGGATTGCCAGCTTTTTCTGTTTTGAAGGCAGCGTTCTGCAGAAGTGTAAATGACACCACCTCCTCTCTCGCATCGTGCAAGACTGCATGTCTAACTGCAGTGATGAGAGAATCGAACTTGCGACTTTGTTAGTGAGGAAATGATGTTCTTGATACTTTTCTCAGTCCTCCTCACCCATCACCTCAGGCAAAACTAACCTACTCCTCCACAATCCTGTTGTTAAATGCAGATATTGCAGGGGAAGACACGGTCCTGATAACAGAAAAAGCAAACACTCCTTAGGTATTGCTAAATTATTCTATGCTGCTCTTAATTTTAAAGCTTTATTTCCTTTTTGTGCTGCAATTAGTGATGTAGGTTAAAAAAACCCCACCTCCTGAGATCTACTTATTCTTAACTAGTGTCATGTATATTTCTTCTTCAAGGATGTTGGAAGGTAACGGTCATGTTTGCAAAGACCTCAAACGTGTTTGAAACTGTCTATTTTCATCCCTGTGCTTTTACTTTTGCTAAATTTTGGGGGAAAAAAGGAATTATATCAAAATTGATGTTGATTACTGCTCACTGAGGAGGGTTTTAACCATTCATGCCAAAAATGTTTGTATTGTCATATTTCCCTCACATTTGTTTGCTGAAAAAAAATAGCTAAATATTCAACTGCCCTTGTTATGTGTGCAAATGGGATAGAAGCTCAAGTTACTGTAAGTGTATGACTGGGTTGTTTGGAAAACTAGGAATCATTGAGAAGTACTGTGAAAGTCACAAAGAAAATGTGAATGTGAATACTGGAAGCTCTAGAATGGAAATTATTACCAAGGAGGTAGGAGTTTAGGCTCAAGTGGCTAGAGCTTTTCTTCATTTTCACCTCGTCTTTGTCTCATATGTTTGTACATGCTAATCAAGGCATAGGGCACAATCCAACCTCTCCAATGCACCTGTCCTGTCATTTGTTCATCCTGAGAATTCAAGGAACACTGGTAAGCAAAGCAGCAGCAAGAACTATCCAAACGTGACAGCTGGTTTTGCCTAAGTAGTGTCTTCAGTTTGTGTGGAGGAAAGGCTCATGAATTGAAGAATTCAGTCTGAAAAAGGGTAAGATGTCACTGCAGTTGCAGCAGCAGGTGTGCTACAATTAAAGATAAGACTGTTTCCTAAATACGGGTATAGAAATAGTCTGCTCTTTCTCCAAATGAGCTGCCACTGTTATCCCGGTTATAAAGATGGTTGCCTCTTAAGTGGCGTTTAACAAAACTACTAAAGCAGGATAATAAGATAACAATTTATTGCTAAAATACTAATTGATATTTTGTAAAGCTGTAACTTCCCTGCATAAGCACTTTTGTCAGGATCTAATTAAATATGTAGACGTTCTCTTGCAAATTTAATTTAGTAACTTAACATCTATTGCTTCTCTAGTTTTCAGTAATTGCTTGACTGTGTTCTCCAATATACTATTCATCCAGAGTACATAACTTTCTGATAATTGATTG
Source organism: Bombycilla garrulus (assembly GCA_013400315.1). Taxonomy (NCBI): domain Eukaryota; kingdom Metazoa; phylum Chordata; class Aves; order Passeriformes; family Bombycillidae; genus Bombycilla; species Bombycilla garrulus. Next base: position 832,688 of record VXBU01010442.1, read on the forward strand.
CTATGCTCCTGTGCCGGTAGACTTAACAAAACATGGCATCAGGGGGTTTGTCTAAGTGCCCCAATAGTACCACTCACATCAAGGCTGACAGGCAAATCTGATTGTGAAACTCCACTCCAGCCACAATCATCAATAGAATGCCCAGCTAGCTACCACCTACTGCAGGCTGCCTGATGAGAAATCTAAAATTGCAATAACCATTTTTCAATTAGGGCCAGGAAGAGTACTATTCTTTCAGTTACAGGTATTTAGAGGCCTGAAATCTCCCAACAGTAGCACGCTTTTCTCTGAAGCCGCTTGTGTAGGACCCATCTAGGAATGCTAATGATCTTCCCATCCCCATTACTGGCTGTAACTGGGGCTTGGATCATGTCTGCCTCCCCTGTGAGCCCAGGGTATCTCAGGGACAGCCAACTCACAGCTTGTGCCGTGTCTGTCAGTGCTGGTGAACCTGAGCCTGTGCCAATGCCATGTGTGCTACAGCGCTGCTTTTCTGCAGAGCTCTGGAGCTGAGTCAGTGCTTCTTAACTGACTCTGCAGCTTGAGCAGGGGTGTTGGGTGGGGCACTGGGGTGTAAGCTCAGAAATTAGTTGCCTGATGGCAGTGATGCCTTAAGTTTTAGCTTTTATGTTTTTCAGATTTTCTGCTCTTTTAGTGTGTACTTCTGGGCTTTATATTAAGTGTTGGTAAGCTCTCTTCATAGAGACAAAACAATTCCTTTTCTAGCTTGGGACCAAGGACAACCAATATCAATTTTAGGCCCAAGAGTGAAAACACAAGGGTGAGGAAAAGACATAAGGACAGCAGCGATCGAGTTTTGTAACCGGAAGCTAAAACTGGACAATTAGCTCCAATATGCCAGTGGACCAAAAGTTATAGAAGTGAGAGACCTCATGACCGATTGTGCATTTTGTGACCATTTGTGGATTTGACTTGGGTGTAGCTCCAGCAGGGTTCCTGCACTGCCCAATCTGTATCTTTTCAGTAAATACCTTTCTATTCCTTTTGCTCTCTCTAGCCTGTGTTCCAGGTCAACCTTTCTAGGCATCAGTCCTTTGCCCTGAAGTCAGGGAACTTAAGAGGTTTGTCATGGCCACTCTCACCATGACATTCTGGATTCTCTACAGCTCCTTCACCTCAGCAGTCGCTGCCTGCAGGTGTCACTTTGGCCTCTCTATGGCCTGGTGGCTCTCCTGGAGGGAGCTCTGGAGGCTGGTGCCAAGGCTTGCCAGTCGCTGCTTCTCCTTCAGCTGCATTCTTTGGGCCATGAGGCTGGACACCTGCTGCTTTCAGCTCTTGCAGCTTCAAAATGTTCCCCATGACTTTTCTCCTGGGTGCTAGACTCCTCCAGCTTGGCCAGCTGGTCCTCCAGCATAGAAATCGTTCCCTATAGAATCTTGGTGTTGTCTTCTGAGCATTTCTTGTCCTGCAGGGCAGCACGCAGCTCCTGCTCCAGCTGTCACTGCTTTTCCTGTGACTGTGCCATGGCAGCATTGTGCTTCTCCAAGAGCTCATTCAAGGCTCACTGCAGCTGGACCGTATTGCTGGCAGTCTCCTGCAGCTTGAAGGAAAGATCCCCATTCTCCTCAGAGAGCTGCTTGTTTTCTCGCTCAATCTGGGCTTTTTCAGCCTTCAGGCCCTGGCACTGCCTGAAGGCCTCATGCAGGTGCCCCACGAGGCTCTTGTTCTTCTCCCTGAGCTCCTCCATTTCCTTGGGCTCCAGCTGGTCTTCAGCATTGAGCTTTACCAAGCAATCAATCCACTGCTGCATTGTGGTGATCTGAGCGTCCTTCTCCATGACAAGGAGGATAACTCCTCCTCCAGCTCTTCCTGAATTTTTTTCTCTTAAAAACCAGCTGCTCCTTCAGCTGCTGCAACTGAAACTGGAGGGTCTGCATGATGTTCCCCATGAGCAAGGATGGAGTGCTGGGCAGGTTGGTGCTTGGGAAGGAGGCGACCCTCTGCCGCTCCAGGAAACACACCTCTCTTGTGCTTGTGCGGGAGAGAGAGCAGTGGAGAATGCTCCTCAAAGCTACTGCAGAACATACTGGATGAGGATGGCTCTGCTTCCCTCTGCAGAAATGGTTCTAGAGTCTCATTCAGATACACCTTGTTGTCCAGCACAGTTTTGAGGATTGATGCCAGTCCAACCTGGGTCTTGTAGTCAAATTCATTTCAGTCCCCAGGGTTCTTGGAAGTCACGATACAGGAGTAGCACAGCCACCTTGGCCAGCACCAGCACTTCTCCATCCAGGAGCCTCTGTGTAAGAGACCAGGTTCTTTGCAGCCAATTTGTACCTGCAGTGCTTCTGCAGGAAACCATGGATGAAAGAGATCCTCTCTGGCAGCTACTGCTCCAGCACAGACTCTCCCTCCATGCTCCTGTGGATTTTGTGGATAATTCTGATGAAAACATTACAGTCCTGAAGCTTGGACAGATCATCCAGGAGAGCAGGACAAACTTTTGTCCTGTTTACCCAAGCAAGGAGAGCAGCATCTCTTGTGCTGTGAGGAGACATCACGGCCAAGCTGTCTTAGGTTGCAAATGCAAGATGTGGCCGGGGGTGCGTACTTTATGCCATCTGTTAAAACCAGGTGCAGTGGTTTTCTTTATCTCTTCCATGACTCATCCCCCTTCTGGGGGAGATATTGTCTGTTAATGGGCCCTTGAGTCTCCCTGCATGACTGATAAAATTACATCATCCCATTGTGAGAAGCTCTGCCCAGGCTGAAAAGCCAAGCAGATATATCCTACCTGGATATAATTTGAGACTTGGAATTTCTTCCGCTGGGTTCCCAGAGGAGCAGCCTTTCTTCCACTGGATTCCCAGAGGAACACCAGACCCTTCCACTGGACCTTCAGAGGAGAACTGCACCCTTCTACAGGATCACTGCTTCATCAGAACCATCTGTTACTCCAGGAGGACTGCAGTCACTATTTAATTGGACTGCTGCCAACACCGTGACTCACAAAGTGTCAGGTTGTGTTCTGACTCTCTCATTAGTTGTTGTACTACTGCATTTTAATTTTCCCATTAAGTTGCAGTTTGTTGTGGTTTTTTTATTTTATTTATACGTACGAGTAAAGAACTGTTATTCCTACCCTCACTTCTTTGCCTGAGAGCTCTTTAGTTTCAAAATTACAGTAATTTGGAGGGAGTGGGTTACATTTTCTCTTCCAAGGGAGGCTCCTGCCTTCCTTAGCAGACACCTGTCTTTCAAACTGAGACACCAGCCTGCCAGGTCCCTGCCCAGACCCCGTATCGTGACCATGGCTGGGGATCATGTCCATCTTTGGGATCGCTGGGGCTCCAGTCCTATGGATGGTCCTGGACAAGACCGAAGCCACGTAAGACATGAGCTGTGGTATGGTCTCTTTTAGGATCCCTACAGCTTTGCTCTAGGTGTGTTCATGTCTGTATGAACAAATAGTGTGAGGGAGGGCTAAAAGAATAGCAGCATGAAGAAAAGAGCAATTATATGGTTTTTTTAGGGTAATGCTATCAAAATGAACATAATTTCTTCTAATGTTTCTACTTGGAAAAATAAAAATAACCAGTTCCATCTATAAGAATTTAACTTTCTCTTTTGTGTGCTCAGCCTGAGTTTCTAAATGCCTATCTCAGAGCTTCTAAATAGGTGGAGAAATTGCTATGAAGGCCCCAGTGCAGAATGCCTGAGAGGTAGGTAAACAAGTGTAAACATTAATTTAAGGAAAAGTTGTGACAACTGATTAAATGTCCACATTTATTATAAGTTAGGATTTCTGCATAGACTTTTTTGCTGGTTTTAAAATTAATAAAAATATGGCCTTATATTAAAATAAGAACTTTTAGAGAACTGGATCAAAAACTTGTAATAAAGATAATGTAACAGCTGAAGAGGGATATTAATATTCATTGTTGGGCTGTGTCTGAAGGAGTTTTATCTTATTAATAGAATATTTAAGGAACACAGGAAAGCAAAATATCCTACTTTGGAATGTCTCATTTTCCACCATGTTTATAATATTTTTTATTCTGTGTGAGCTTGCATTAATGGCAATAACATAAGTATAAATTTATGTAGCTATTGACAGATGTACATTTAAGTTTTGTAATCATATTTTCACAGTGCCTTTAGACTCTCTTTTTAGTAAAGGTGACTTTTGATGTTCTGAAAGACTGCTAATAATTTGGTTTTGAGGTTGCATACAGTAGAACGTCTTTGTAAGTATATTTGCAAGGAAAAGTTGTTTTAATTTTTCTTATTGCATCATTACTGAAAACACTGGGAAGCTTCAAATATGAGCTGGGTAACTTGTGGATTGAGACAGACTAGATTGATTTGGCCCTTGAAAGAGAAAATATTGCTTTTAGGTAGCTGCATAATATTTCTTTCATCTGCTGTTAGCTGTGCTTTTGCTCTTTGCTTTGTGTTGTTAACATTCCCCATTTTCATAACTGGAGCTGCAGCTGCTCCTTCAGGAGCCTCTCAGGCTGGGAGGAATCTCTTGCCTGTGACAATGAATTACTGTTCTGTCACTTGTGAATGCTCTTTTCTCTGTTGCGAGCTGGTGCAGCACCTTCCTTTTCCATGTACACCATTAATCTTTCCCTGGTGAGAAGCAGGTTTGTGGCTGTTAAGAATCTCCTGCATCTTTGTAGCTTTCCAAGGTTTTCTGGGGCACTCTGAATTCCCAGGACAGGGCTGCAGTGCCCCTGCATGAGTCTGTAGCTTGACTTATGGGCTCCTTGTTTAGACTCTGACCGTGTGCTTAGTGGAAGACCTTTTCAAGATTATGTAGGTAATTTTTTTGGAAGAAAGGTATTTAGAATAAAGTCAAATTACTATACATTTAGTATCTGTGCACAGATGCAAACATACAATGAATTAGGTATTCCCTCCTGATTTTGGGTGATGATCTAGAGTGTGGTTTCTGGAGCTATATCTGACTTTAACTTGAGCTGATGGTAAATGAAGCAGTAGCTGCTGTGGGATGTGGTTCAGTCAATTTGTGTTTTGGTTTCCTCTGGGGGTTGCTTGGCTTTATCCATTTGCAGTGTCCAGCCCAGGGTAACTTCCTGCTTAAACATCTTAGACAATAAACACTGTTGTGTCTTTTGGGCCAAACCAATTTTCTTATTGGAGAAATCTAGAAACCAAGTCCAAAGAAAAAATTGCCTTAAATATTTATCTATGCTTTGTGAATGGCCATGATTATTTTGTTTTGACTCAGCTAGTTACATTTCCAGCTAAAATAACTAAAGGTTACTGCACCCTTCTGATTGAATGTTAACTGCTGCATACTTTTTTTTGTCTTAATTGCTTGCTGGTTTATGCGGTAATTCATGACAGAGAAATTGAAAGCAATTTTTTTTCAAGCTAAACTTCAGAATGTGTTTGACTACTTTGCAGCAAGCTGTAGTTGTTTCAAAAGCACTAAGTGATTGTATGAAAATTCAAGTGCCTTATCACTAACACTTTTCAAAGAATTAGTTTGTGCTTCTGAAAGTAAGATCATTTGAAAACCTTTACAAGCACCAAAGTAGTTCACTTGAGGATTTATAGCATTCAAAAACTTTATAGGAAAAAGTCTGCATTGTCTTCTCTCTTGGAATGGAGCTGTTCAGGGGCAGTAAAAGATTCACCATCCCTCAATAAAAACCTCATCACCCAAATTGCTTTTCTTTTAATTTTTCTGGATCTCTATAAGATATCTCGGTGTCCTTAAAACTTTTTAAAGAGCAGACACAATGGCAATGTCCTGAATTCATGTAAATCAGCTGCAAGATCTTTTGGAGAGTCAGAACTGTAAATTATTTGTGTAAGAAGTTAAAGAAATTGTGCATAATGTTTAAAATGAGGACAAATGCTCAGGGCACTGCATTTTCACTGCTTCCTAGAGATGGACTTTATGGCTGTTTGCCTTGAATTTGAGAGTTCTGGGAGTAACCTGTGCTTTTGTGTGTGTTTCTTTTAATGCCACATTACCAGAAAAGTTGTGTTGGGCTGGAGTCAGAAAACCCCCTGGCTGTACTGTTAAAGGACCAATTTCAGCATCCTTACTGGCACTCTGATATGCAGGGTACACAAAACAACTCAGCTGCCACACTTGCAAGCTGGAAGATTTGGTGCTTAAAGCAGTATGGGCACTGCAGTTATAAATCTAAGCTAATAAAGTACCTACAAAATTCTGTCTTTAATCTTCCCGGGATTATCTATAGGACAACATCCTCTTAGTTCTCTACCATGTTTCTAGAATGCTTTAACAAAGCTCTTGTTGCTGATGTTAATTTTCTATCCATTTTGTGAACAAGTGATACTGTGTTCAGTACTTTAAAAATATGGAAGAAAGAAAAAGAATAGAATTTTACACTAAATTAACTCTTGAAAGAGCCTTTTTTTTTCTTTCAGACACTCAAACATGTAATTTCAAGCAAAGCTGAGAGATTAAGTCCCCTGTCAGTCGAAGAATAATTCATGCTTTATTTATGAGAAAATGCAAATATGTTAATTAGAAGATTATTCATCTTGGGATGAATATTTGATCTCTGATGTACCTTAGGACAGGCAAAGCTTTTCATCTAGAGGGATTGCACAGAAGTAATGGCCAGAAGTTTGAAATCCAGTTATCCTCAAATGTATAAATGAAGCATTTGTAAATTCGCTTCATTTATGTCCATAAATAGCATTTTTTGTAGTTGTCCCACAGGTTTTATTTGAACAACTCGAAAACAATTGTTTTTCTTGTTATGTTAGAGATTTGTCCTTCAAAATACAGCTTTTAGGTGAAGTGGTTGCCTTCACCCAAAACTAAGCTAAAGAACCTTTGCCAGGTGAGTACAGAACATGCAAAATGCAACTCTGTGATGGATGCTCCTTTCCAAAGGCTGAGGGATCTATGAAAGTATACCTTCTACAACTGTCTCATGCTTATTGGTACATTTGGTTAACATTTCTTTGGGTCGGAAGAGATGGATTTTGGCTGTGAGCGTGTTCTGCTGCACTCCCAGCTGCTTGCATGCTGATTTGGTACTTGCCAGTGCTGGAAACAAGAACCCATGTCTGTTAGTTCAAGGGCTGCTTTTGCAGGGCTATTCAAATAATAGTGTTTGGTTTCTCAAAACATGTCATAGGACTTCTCTCCATGAAGTGTGTTTTACAGTTCCCCTCATTTGAAGAGATCTAATATGGGCTCTAGAATAGAAAAATTTCAGTTTCTCTGCTTGGTTTTATGTTTCTGTGGAATTGTAGTTGTTTGTGAACTGCTATTCAAAGGACTCTCCCCAGTGTCCCTCTGTGGCCTCGTGTATGGATATCAGAGAGGCTTCACACAGACAGTGTGGGTTTCATGTGCTGTGTATCAATGACAGCTCTTCTATACCTTTCTGCTATCCCGGAATATTATGTGTAAAAGGTCACAAGCTCATGCACCTTAAGGAAAGAAATAGAAGATAAATTCAATATAAATATATGTATCAACATATGTATTAATAAACTGCAACTGGCTGACATTTGAATCCAAGCTGCTGTGCTTCTGAGAAGTTAAACAGTTAAGCAAGTACTTTTTAGTGAATAATTCCTATCCTGAATTTATCTTCTGTTCCTCTTAACAAATCTTCTATGAAAGCCCAGTGTATCTTCTGAGACGTATTTATTGTTTTAATTGATGTTTTTCATTCATTCTGGTGGTGGCATTCAAGCCATGAATTGCTTGAAGATCGTTAGTGTTTGAAATGCTTTGATGCCCCTGGATTGACCTTTGACTGTTATATGGGAGGATAATTTTTTGATGTCCAGGTGGAGATGAAATTAATTTTTGGTGAGACCCTGCAGTTTATAAAATCAGTTTTAGTGATTTATGTTTTCAGTATGGGAGAAGCAGAGATGTCCACAAAACACTTGGAACTGCTATAATTCACAGCAAAACAATCAAATATGCAGCACCTTTCTGCTTTACCTACTTGTTGTTAATTGTTTCTAATTCTTTCATTAAGTGTTTAATGCTACTGGAGCAAAAGATTATTGTACATTTCTGCTTAGCTTGCTCTTTTTGGGGATTTCCTTTGACAAAAACACATTGCTTGTTCCAGGAATTAATCTGGTACCTAAGAGATACAAAATAAACTGAACAAGAAATCTACTGTTTAGGAAATAATATCAAGGGACTCCTGTGAATTTTCTTTTTCTTTAGGTAACATTCTATAAATTTTTCTATAAGGGAGAAAATTCTAATCCTTCAATTTAAAGCCCTTCACGGATTCAAAAAGTTGATTCAGTTCTAATGTTATCAAGTATCCATTACACACAGGAAAATCTGGGGAGGGCAGAAAGGGGACGGGGAAGGAAATGAGAACAGGAGTGTATTGATTGCATCTGTGTAAACAAAACAAAAAACCCCAGCCAATAAACAGCAATAACAGAGCCCCATACCCAGAAAACAGCAAAAAGAATTTTAAGTTCGAAAGACACATTGAATAGAGGAGCAGCCCTTTCATATTGCCCTTAGAACGCAGAGGTGAAATATGAACTAAGTATATAGTGCCAGAGAAAAATAATTCACATGATGAAGTTAGTTTTATGGGAAGTTATAGTTCCTCCCCTCTTCCCCTCTGCCTCCCTCGCTCACATGCAAAGGTGCACAGTCTGCAGATCTTCAGAGCCCACAAAGTTCATCTATTCCCCTCTATGCTGAAAATGCTGACCAGAAATCAAGGGGGAATAGAGAGTTCAGGCAGGGAAGCTCCATCTGTGTCTCACTGTTTTTCACCGTATAAAGCACAAAATATCATCCCAAATTTGAAGCCTGCATCTATACTGAGGAGTAACAGATGAGCTGTGCAGAGATCTGCATCCAAATATCTAAATTTGCTTGCTGTTAGATATTTTTGTTTCTTTAAAGAAAGTGTTTGTGAAGTGGTAGCTTACTTTTTAGGGAAAAAATATTATGTCAACAGAGAAAAAAGTGATTGCAGTTGTTTTTGCAATTTGTTAAGCTAATGGGATTTCTTTTGGTGGTAATCTTCATATGTATTCTCAGCATATCCCATTATAAAGTCCCTTGAAACCATTTTAGTGTGTGCTGCAAATGTTTATTGCCAATATGATGAATTGTTTAACAATGCTCAGACAATCATAACAGATTTACTGAACAAGTTTAAATATCTTATTTTAACAAAAGCCCTCCTGGAACTCTCAGAAAAAGTAAACAGACCTTAGAACCAATACAGAAACATTTAAAAAAAAAGGAAAGACAGCAGTTAGTATGACTGATATTTCTATATTTTTCCCATGATAAAACTTGGAAATCATGCAAATGACCTATTTTTAAGTTCTTCTAGGTTTTGTTTTTGTAGTATTTGCATAACACTAGGTGATGTTGTAACTATTCTATAAAAAGTCCTAATAAAGCAAGGTTGATCATGCAGAAGGAAGTTTTTTCTAAATTTCTGTGGTCTGTGAAAGCTCACAGCCTTTTAATTAGTTCCTCTTTATATTGTTTCTTGTGATTGCATTGACACCTCTGGGATGGCAGGAGCATTGTTTTAATTCATCTGTTGGGACTTGCAAGTAATTGGAATTATTTTCTAACCTCAGAATAAAATAAGCCTGTGATAAACTTGGGAACCATGGACTGGGTAATGGTGGGCTGGAAACTGACTCTCCTGTCAGGATGAAAGGGCTGGTGGACATGAGCGGAGTGCCACAGGAGTTAATGTAGAGGCCAGTTTTTTTCCTAGAAGTTGGAGCATCAAAGAGATGGTGGTTGCAAGAGACCTCTGGGCCTTGACTCTGTGCAAGTCTGAGCTCCACCTTTAATGCTACCACCAAAGCTTGGAGTCACTTTTGAATTGCTCCTCTTCTCAAACAGACTAAGTAAGTTCAAGTGCCTCAGCCTCTCCTGTAAGAGCACGTGCTTGAGGTCCCTGTCCACAGTGGTGATCTTTCAGTGCACCTTCCCCAGCTTCTGAGCATTCTTTTTTGAATTATGTAGTATGCCCTGTATACAGATCCAATCTCACTGAGGTTGAATAATGGCCATGAACCATGTTTTGAGGTCTAGGTGGAACTTTAGGGAGATTTAAAGAAAACTTGCTGGGAGAGTAGTGCAGCGCAGGGGGAGATGACCCAGACATTCAGGAGTCTGAGTACTTGGAGGTTTTCAAGAAAACTCTGAAGAGACAGATCTGATTTAGTGGTGATTATGCCCTAGTTCATAGTGGGAGGTTAGACCCTTTTGGGGTCCATTCCAATAAGCATTTCTCTGATGGTATCATTCATTCACTCAATGAGAGCTGATTTTGATTTTTAAATTTATGCTTTCTACTTAGAATTTTTCTTTCTTCCATATTATTAAGCAATACTCCAGAGAACTTAATGATAGAAGTAAAAGATCTGTTTCAAAATGTTTCAAACTGATACTGTTCAGTTAAGTAACCTCTGACAGTACAAAATTTCTTGTTTGAATACTTGTATCAATTTTTAAAAATAACTCAGGATGTTGTCACCACTCATAATTCAGTCTTTTCTCAGGAAAAATTGTATTAAAATAATCCATATTTTTCTAGGGCCACAATCTGAAAACGATTTTGAAGAAAGAAGGGTGTCAGTTCACAGGTGCATACATTCATTGCTTTGCTATGCTGGGGATTGAACTTTGTTATAGTTAATTTTTTCTTTTTATAATCTTAGTTGAAGTCTCAGATTTTTTTTTTTTTTTCCAAGTGGAAGGACTAATTTCACTACAGTTTCAGGAAATTCCACACTGACATCTTTAGGCTTTCAGGGAATGGAAATTAAAGAAGAATTTGATCTGGAATACTTTCAGATTCTCCCCTTCCTCATAAATAAATGAATAAAAGAAAACCTCAGAACTGTGCAGAAGTTTGTGTGTGTCTGCTTCTGCGGGAGCCAGCATGGCTGGGGTTTTCCAGTTTTTAAGGCAGAGAATACAGTCATTGGGAAGAGAGTCTGAACTGTGCCATGCTTTGAGTAGGAGGCTGGCCTGGGGTCCCTGCCAGCCTTGGTGCTGCTGCTGTGATCCTGTGGAATGAGCCAGGGAATCGTTTGTCTCTGTAGCCTCTGGTGCTGCTCCTTGGGGGTGAATTCATACTGATGTCCGCCTTGGTGGCAACAAACTTGAGATGGCGTAAGATGAAGGTGGCCATTGAACTCTCACACACCTTTTGAGTTTTATGTACCAGGAGAAGGGATTCTTGACACTGCAAAGCAGAAGGAGGCAGCAGCTTTCCCTGGACTGTTTATTGGGTAGGACTTGAAAATACAGTATTGAGTGGGAAGGAGCAAAGTGAAGTGAGGCTAAAGCAGGTCCAGGAGCAATTTAATCTCAGGAACAATTTAATCAGGTGTGTATACTTGTCTCTTGTTGGAGTCCAGGGTGTTCCCTGGCTTCCCTGGACGCCTTGGTACCTGGGCGGTGGGCTTGGAGGCCTTGGCACGATGCCCAAGACCCTTGTGGGTTTGATTTGAGTCTAGAGTATAAATTAAATTGTTAGAAGGTAGAAAAGTGAATTTGTAAAATAATTATGATAAGGAACTTAGAGCTAAGCTGGAGGATTTTTGGGTGTGGTATGTGTTTTCTTCTTCATGTCATCCATCTTTGAGTTAAAAGAGCATTCCTGGATTGGTTTGAGAGAGAACTGGACAGCACAATGTAAAGGTCATGTATTGGAAAGTAATTGTAAACATTAAATACGTAATTTGCAGTATAAAAGAGCTGCCCTCTGGGCAGGCTGTGTGCCTCTGACCAGCTTGCTAGACAGACCTCTGTACCTCAGAGAGAAAACTCCTTAGATAAAGAATAAACAACCTTGAAAACCTCAGAAAATGGCTTCTGTATCTTCTTTGGTGCCCGAGCTAGGAAAAGAAAAAACGTGAACTCAAACCACCACCGACTGTCCTGCTGTGAGTGATCTCAACCTCAAGGAGACTCCACAGACAGCGACAGTCTCTCTTTAAAAAAAAAAAAAATATCTTCCATACACCTTTTGGAAGTAAAGATACAGGGGGTCTATTGCGTGAGGATTGCTAAGAAAAATGTTAGCACATTTTTGGATGGCAAATGAGCAAAGTCAGGCGAGGACTGCTAGGGATTGGAGGAGGGAGTTCATGGAGAGAAGCTGAATGGTGTTGCCTGGTACCAAGTCTCCTCCAGCTGTGCATTATGGGTGCTGGGAAAGCTGTAGGTGTAGAGAAAACTGCAAACATCTTCTGCAGATCACCTTTAATTTATACTTCTATGCTTTAGCTACTTTTCCTTACACATAATCTTTTGTTACAGTGCAATGAGTTGTATATGCTGCAGTTCCTTACCATCTATGATCATTTTCTGACTAATTTACACCTATCCATGGGGTTCCTTAGCACGACAAATCAGCCTGCCCAAAGATCTGCTTTTTGGGCCTACCTCTCTATAGAAAGAAAGTAAGCAAGTTGTAGTCTGATTTTCTGCATAATAGTCACACGGTGTAAATGGAATAAGAATAATTTTTTTTCCCTTGCTGAACAAAGATACTGTGTTTGTTTGGGTACTTATTAAAAAAAATGCCAAGGAATATGTAGCAGTGAGATAACACATGCCTCAAGGAACTCTGTAGCACGTACTTTTGGGAATGTATTTTGTTTCTGTATTTTTATTTCTGTATTCCTTTTTGGAAGTGTCAAAATATGGAAAGCCAACAGGGAACTCTCACGAACGCACCAAACAGATTTTATTTGCAACATATTTGCACATAGGCCATTCCAGTCAAAAAAGACATCATTAATTTGCTGGAACACTGGTGTATAAGTTTTAGTGGTTTTGAAGGTAAAATATTACAGGATAGCAATAAAAAAATTGTAAAGAAGGGTCCTGGTATGTAAAGACTTGCACACAAAATTTATTCCCATACATATGCTCCTATATATTGGTTTGCAGGATTGTGACTCAAGTATGCATTGTCTTTATTGATCTGGGGACAAATTGTTTCAGAATTTTAGCAAAATTCTTTCACCTTTAAGTAAAAAGGAAAACATTGGCTGGTATTAAATATATCTTTATTCACTGTTTAGCTATTATGGAATTATTTAATCTCATCTTTGATGGACCTTAGCAGTAACTCATGTCCTTGATGACATTAAATTTGTATTCAGATATTTCTTTGACTAATCCTGAAATAACATTCTATATGGATCCTGGCTTTTTTGCCTTCTTTTTTCCTCCCTGATCGCCAACATAAATTTGGTAAAAGCATGCAGCCATGTTTCCAGGGAACTCCTCTGGGCTCTCTTTGTTCCAAAGCGGTGACTACAAATCACTCACCTTTATCAGGAGTATCTCAGCTGCCTTGTAAAACAGGAATGTCTATGGACAGAGTCACTGATCACTGCTGTTCTTTGCTGTTGCCTAACGCAGTTGGTGGCGCTGATGGCTCCTTGTCCTTTGCTCTGTTGTGGGCAGTGGCAGCTCAGCAGGAGCCCTGCAGCCTGGCTGTGGTGGGTGCTCCCAGCCGAGCCATCGGCCCAGTGCCAGTCAGTGTCCTCAACCTGTCCAGTGCTGCCTCCTAACATCCTTGGGGACGGAAGAAACAGAAAGTGCCTTTGGAACTTTGACAGTGCCTGAAAGCATGTTACCAAAGTGTGCAGCAAAGAAAGCAAGGGGTACAGATGATGGCAGTTTTCTTATTCAGGTTTTACCCAGGACTTCCTTATGGCAAAGGAATACATCGTAAATAGTGTCCAACATACTTTGGCCTCCAGTGGAACATCTGAAATGTTTTGTAATGTAGGTGTTAATGATTTTCTCTTCTACATATCTCATTTTTTGGGGACAACAGCTTTCTCATTGTACTGACCTCAGGTATAAGATGAAGAAATTATGTTGTAAAATAATTCTTAGACAACAAGTGAGAGATTTTTTTTTAACAAATCTGTTTTGCAAGGCTGACTTTTTTCTCTTTTTCTTGAATGGTATTATTTAAATTGTTTTACAAAGCCCAGGTGGTTTTAAGCAACTTGACCATTGCAATACATTATCATCATCAATAAATTAGCTACATTGCATTTCATTTCACTTCTCAGGGCTTTTTTTTTTTACAGTTTATTTCATGTAGCTATTTGTAATTTTCTGTTTTATCATCTTTTTTGCGTAGTTGAGCAAAGTGTGTTGGTTTTCAGTTTGTTTGCTTGTTTGGTTTACCCCTAAGCCTGGACAGTTTAGCAGCTTAACCTTATATTTCAATGTAAGTTTTTTCTTTGTTTTGACTGTACTCATCACCACAGCCGTTTGGCTCTAAAGGCACTATCTTTAAAGAAAGAATTTATACAACCGGAGGTAAAGGCTTTTTAGAGATCTCTTCTGGTACAGCACTGAGAAAAGTATTTGCTTTTCACAAACCCTTTCCTGCTCTGGTAGGTTGTGCTATAAGGCAGCAATTACTGATCTTCTTTCACTCCAATGAAACACCATTTTGTAAGATAAAATAACACCTGGTAAGCACCAGCTTTCTTCAGAAAAAAAAAGAGAACATCTCTTACACTATTGCCCATTCAGTGAATGAGAAATAACTCTTTCATTCCCAAAGTTATTTTGCAAGAGGTTTCTGAGGAAACCTGTGAGATTGCAGGATGAAGCAGGTCACAGAACTGTGTTTTTAGAAGTGTGATTTCAAAGTAGAGAAACAAACTCTTCCTACCTTCAGACTTTGCTTGGAAAAGGAGTTGCTTTAGCCGTTCTGTGATGTGTTCTCCAAGAACGCATCCAGCAAACTGTAAAGTTATCCTCAAGCTCTTCCTATGCAGGAAGCTGGGGTGCAAGGAGGTCAGAGGAGCATGAGGTGTAAGTCTATATTTTTCCAAATAACCCTAGACCATGTAAATTTGCCTCTTTTAAGTTATCCCCATCTCCAACTACCAGCCAGAGACTGGAAATCTAAGCTCAGTTGTTTCAGTTCTTGAAGGAAAACAGAAGTAATAAGAGTCATTGTGCAGACAGTCCAGATCTCCTGGACTTGGGTAAGCTATAGAACCTGAGCCTGGAATAGAGGTACATTTCCAATCACCTCTGTCAGTTTGCAGGTGTAGTGCCTCGTGCCATGGTGCTCTGCCCCACACTTAGGCACGGACAGAGGGATCACTGATCCTTAAGGCACACTTATGGGACGTGCTGCACACTTGTGGGAAGTGTAGCGTGATGCTACGTGTAGCATTGATTAATTTAAGCTGACTTTCCTCAGTTATCATCTTATTTGTATTAACAAAACAAGTGCAGCCAATTCTTAAGCTCACTCCTGGTCATAATTAAGGCAGTTAAAGCGCAAAATGGAGTCGAGGAGGAAGTGTTTCCAGACTGAAGGTAGAATCTGTGCATGTAGGACAAACTCTTTTGCTGGTGTTGAGTGTAACACAGAGCTGCGTGGTGAGCTTTTCTCCATCATCTCTAGGTTTCTTAGGGGTTTATCAAGGTCCCATGTAGCCTTTACCTTATGGCAAAGATTCTTGAGTACTTAAAAAGATGACAAACCTTTCTGAGTTCAATTATGTATTCACAAGTTTGAATGCAGACATGTTTGGATTCAATAAAATTTTCTTGATTGTGTACAACTAATAACTGCTCACAGTATTCATACTGCTAATGTGTTAAGCAATATTTAGCAATCTTGCCCTTTATTTGGTCTCTTTGTTTAAATCTTTTGCCTGTTCAGCACTTTAAATTATGTTTAAATAATGATTAAAATTAATATTTGGAAACCACTGACTTAAGAAGAAAGCTTGAAAAGAGGAGGTAACTTTTTTTGAGATCCTTATCCCTTTTTTTATCTTCCGTCATTTTCATTTCCCTCTTATTTTTTTTATTTCAAACTAGCTGGACCTGGCTCAAATACTCACACTATTTTGATGATATTTATGGATCAAAAGAATATGATTTCCATGGCAACTGCTCCAGGTTTTAGGCAAATATCAGCTTTGAAGGTGCTTTTTCTCTTTTTGGTTTTTATTTTGTGCTTATTAGATTAACCCTAGGAGGGGTTTAGATCTCGTTTATAACAGATAACTTAATTTGAAGAAGAAAAGCAAATTTCAAAATAGAATGGAATGTTTAAGTTGTCAGATCCAGCTGCAGAGTTCTATCAGATTCTTGCTTTGTCCTTGAGTGTTTAAGCTACTACAACATTTTAAAAGCAATTTTTAGCATAGAATATGATGTTGTTTATAATCGTGTGATTTCATAGTTTCTGAATGAGTGTTCTGAAAGAGTTATTCATATTTATAGTGTCCCCTGGCTGTCCATTTGCCAGTGGTGCATACGGTGTGGGTGGATTGAGGGTGACAATGTAGTTGTGAAGCGAATTTAGGGATAAGTGTTCTGAATGAGGCGCTTGCTCTGTAAGCACTGATGATAATAACTGAACCTGATTGTTGCTTGCATGTAGCCAAATGCTCTGGGACAAAGTTTTCCCAGTTTGAATGCCTGCTGTGCCTGCATGTTAGTTCCTGCCTCTTGCAAATCTTAACCCTGAAACAGGTGTAATAGTCCTGTAGCAAGTGCACACAGCGCTGGAGTCTTTTAAAGGTCAGTACTTATTGCCCACCATTATAAAAATGCGTCTAATTCAGAGACTCATGAAGTGCATACCAAATTTTGATAATTTAATTAATTACCAAGAAATCAGCAAAAAAATAAAAAAGATGAATCCATGACTTTAAAGGTGGAATTATTCTTGCTAAGGCTGCACTTTTATGGCTGTGGTTCAGAACTGCTGATGTGTGTGTGTGTTTATGCATTTACACACGTGCACCTGAATGGTTGTGGGAATGCCCCAGTTGGTCAATGTAGCATTAGTTCTTCATTATTCATTGGTGCTGGTACGTGAAGGAATGAGGCAGGGAGCTCCTAGGGCACAACAGAATGTAATTATCCTGTGAGTAAGTTTCATCTATGTGTCACAATACATAGTCATGAGAAAGCAAAACTGAGGCTGCACAACCATTTCCTCATTCTCTTGTACGAGGAAAAAAATGTCTTTTAGAGAAAAAAAATAAGGTCTTGGTTATGAGCAGTAGAACTTCCCTATTTCTTATAGGCAGGGTTAGGAATCTTAATTTTGGGCATAATAATAGAGCAGAGTCAAGGACAAGGGTTTTGGTCTCTTCAAGGATGCAGTCTATAAATATCCTGGTTAGGTTGTAGGGAGCTACAATGTTGACTAATTTTGGTCACCAGCCTTTAAATACATGTGGTATATGCATGTAGTTTATAGGATATTAGGGGAAAATTACTTAGAATACTTTTCTCCATATTTTTCTATATCACCACCCACACTGTCAGCTGCTGTCATATTTTTCTGGCTTTGATCCTGTTGTTCATTAAAGAAAATAACAGGTGAAAGTAACTTTGGCTACTCAGCTTCTCTGTAGTCTTGAAGTTCATCATTTTATGGTGTCATGTGATTGGGAAGTCCTGGCTGCTAACACTAATGTTCTCTGAAAACCAAACAGTAACAGGCCTTTCCAGTTTTGTTTTCTAATATTATTTACTATTTAGTTCCTCAGAGAGTTAGACATGCCTATATTTACAATGTATTTATTTTCTCACACTTATACAGAAGTGGAAACGGTTGAAAAAATACCATGATTTTTTTCTCTATTCTTTTTTGCTTTGTGTGAGTGAACCAGGTTGTTGCATTCCTATGGGGGGGGGAGGGTTCCTGTACTTACAGAGCATTTTGTCTTTGCTGGACCCAAATACTGCTTTAAATGCAGTCAGGTTACAGACACCAGGTAGTCGGAGCTCATGCAGATTGTAGCTAAGAACTGGAAAAACTGACCCAAGTGTTTTGGTTATCATTCTGTCACTAAGATTCACATTAAATTATGGTATTAGAGCAAAAGGTAACCAGAGGAAATTGTCCAAGATTTTAACTGGAAGTGTGAAATCAAGACAAATAACATCTCAGGAATGTGCAGTCAAGCCCCACATTGCACTGAGTACCTTATGATTTTGACTCATCCATGCAAACATATTCTGGTTTGGTGTATTCTCGTCAAAAGTTTTGTAAACTCTGGTCAATCTATTAAGGATCAAGAGCTGTAAGGTTGTACTGGAATGAAAAGGTAGGAAATATCTATTTTGCAGATTCTCCACTGATAAGCATGTTTCAAGACTCTGAACAGGATAAAAAAGATTGTGTTGCTTCATGTGAGTATGTGAATATTTCTCAGTTCTAGCTGTGAAGTATTTCTGGCCTTTTTTTCAATAGTTGACTTTCTCATTCTTTGTAAAACCAAGAGAAGATTTTATAAAGCTTTTTTAGGAAGGCTTCTTTAGAGATGTCTTTTCAATATTTGAGAATTGTAAGTGACATTATGCATAGACATACCTGCTTGATCCATTCTGTATATTTTGCATACTAATTTTAACCTGCCAGAGCTATTAGTTCAAGTGAGTTACCTTTAATGTTTGTAGGAGTGCTGAAGTAAAACTGCTCTTTCCTATCTCAGGAGCTGAAATACTTCCAAAGGGGTGCTCCATGGGTGCCTGCACCTCAGCTCCTTGCAGGTAGGGTAAGGGCAAATTACATATCCATAGCACTTGGGTCATGTCAAGGATACTCTGGTACTCCTTTTCCCCCCCCCCCAAAGTATGCTTAATTTGTTTATTTCCTTGCTACAGGGTAACATTTTTGAATCTTTTTGAAAAGGTTCACTTGCTCCCCAAATGCATACAGATGTCTTGTTTTCAGAAACAGGTAAACTAGTGAAAACTGTCTTTGCAAATTCCCCTTCAGAAGTGTTGAAGTCTTTCTGTTGAATAGACAATTCAGTCTTGCTGCTGTACAACTGCTCCCCTCTCAAGTGGGATGCTTTGACTTCGAGAGATAATAGCAGGGGCTTTAACCTTTAGGTTATTTGACTGAGTGCTGCCTGATTTGCCACAGGTTAAGTGTCATTTGTATGTGCTGGCTTCACTGGCCTGTATGAAATGACTTAATGGCTTCAGTTGGCTTCATGGGGGAGAATTTTCCATGTTACAAGTGTCAAAAGATGTTGGTGGCTCTTGAGCAGAGATATTAATGTTTGTGAATGGAGCAGATGCCACCCTTCTGTGCAGGAAGGACACAGACACAGGAGAGTAGAGACACTTGTGGTGCTGCTGTCCCCGCAAACATGCAGTGGGTGCCAGTGCTGCTACACTACTGAGACAAAAGTTGCCTCTTATCTAAATTTCCCAGGAGGAAGTAGAATAAAATTACTGAAGGAGGAGTACATAACAACTAAGGAGTAAGAGCCAAGTCCTACCTTGTATTTAACTGTGTTACTCTGGGGGTCCCTGAACTGTGAAACCCAATAGGGCACACCATGGGTTCCCCGGGCCTAGGGGTGCTGTAAACCCTGCTCAGCACCCTGTCTGTCCCTGGCATTTTCTGCTCCTGATTCTTTGATTCCCCCGTCTCCTTGTTTTTCATCAGTGGCTGGCTCCAAGCAGTGGCCTGAGGCCTGATGGGCTGGGCTGGAGCTGTAACACTGCTGCCCACAGCTGATTTGCTGCTGTTTGGTCACAGGTGTTGCATCTCAGTTAGCAGCCTTTATCTAGAAGCCTGTTTCAGCCCTTGCCAGTTCCCTATTGGGCAACTACCGTTTCACACAGAATCACAATGCAAAATGCCAAGTCCTTTTGAATTTACCAGATGAGAAAAGGAAAGGGAGAGGACCCCATAACAGAAATAACTTTTATGAGGGTGAGCCAAGACAGGCATTTAACTCCTCTTCATCATATGGTTTTATTATGTAATGATTTAAGTGCAGAAAAGGAAGGCAGGTGGCAGTCAAAGAGCAGGAGAGGACACCAGCCACTGGAGAACAGGACCATGTGGTCCTTAGTGGAGATGAATATGATGGAAGGAATACAGACCTCATAAGATTAACGGAGGAGTACAGGGCTCACCCAAATTTGAGATTTTTAAGAGCAAATAGTGGGTTCACACCTTATGACATCTTCTTTCCCCTACTCTATATCTACCTCTCCATGTTGTTTCAAACTCATTTTCCTGTGTGGCTCAACGGCTTTTGTGACTTGTTACTTTTTTCTCCCAGGGATTGGCTTTTCTCTTACTTTTTGCTGCCACAGAGCTTTCAATTTTGTTCTAGGTTTAATATCATCTAGGTGTTAATGTAAAATAGGCTGAGATGGTTGTGTTTTTTATGAGTCATGAACTGCTACTTGTCCTGTTTATGCCAGTGATAACACTATGAGACTAGGTATGTTAGACAATTTTAGACAAAATTGGTTGGATTCTTGTCGGTCCTGAAAATATACAGGTTTAAATAGCTATCAGTAGGTCATATGGACTAATAGTTCAGAATTTAAAAATAAATAAATAAAATTAAAGGAACATTGAGTTCTGCTGTTACCTGGAGAATCTGACTGTGGAGGTGCTGTTTCACATTGACAAAATGTTTTCATTTACAGCCCAACAAGTCTCCAAGTTACCATGTTTTCAAAAAGGCAATATTTTACTGGCTGTAGACATTTCTATGTGTTAGATTCAGGTTAGCTTCATGTGAGAGTCCCAGATAGCCGATTGTTTGAGGTCATGTGATGAGGCGTTTAGGACAATGCAGTTTGTTTAGTTATGATAGCACCAGTGGTACAAGAAACATCAGCTCATGTAAGTCAGTGTCAGGTTTGTGCCATTTCAACACATTCCCTGGAATCTCATGCTGGCTGTCTTTGCACTTACACTGTGTTTGTGCTATTTAAAGTCCCTTTACATCACTGTGTTGTTTTTCTTGTAAGGTTGCAATGAAGCCAAAGGACTTAATTCACCAGGCTGTTAAGCACTTCTATTGTTGTGCTGTACACTCTCAAATTCTATTGTTTGATGTATTCGATGCCATGCAAGATCGTACCATTCTAGAAAGAGAAATGCACTCAAATGTTTTTCAATTCTCTGGTAAAACTCACTATGGCCCATGCAAGTGCCAGGTACAATTATTATTAGTATTCAGTTACCATACCAGAAGTATCTGCTACCATATTTCACTTATTCCTCAAAAACTTAGGGAAATGATTCTCTGTCACCAGAGATCACAAGATTTTTACAGTCTTTATCATCACTTTTTACTTGTTACTTATCTCTTTGTCAGAAATAGTTCTCCCAGCTTCCTTCTGAGACCTTGTTCGGTGGAAGGTTTTATTTAGGGACTAAAACCAGAAACAATGGTTTTACAAAGGTGACATTGCTATTCCATTAACTTTTCCTCCTCCTAATGCACAAAATCTCCATGAATAATTATCCTGGTAGTAGTTTTCAGTCTTGACATAGCTGGAGGTTGTTGAAATTTATTTGAACTTTTTGCAAGAAGTAGCCATGTTTGAATATTTTAAATTAACTTTCTCAATATGATCTAAACATGGAAACTGTGTCACACTGTCTTTTGTGATACAGCTCAGGTTAGCAGTCACCCTTGCCAGGTCTGGCTGTGAAGCCACTTTTTTTAAAGGCTGAACATTGATAAAAGGGACTTTGAGGAAAATTGAGCCACTACCCCAGACTCTTTCTCTAGTCAGTGGAGAGGGGAAGCAGGTCCACAGGGCAGTTTTACCCCTACAAAAAGACTATTTCTAAGATTGAGTGCACTCATCTTCCTTAACTATGGAGACATGTAGATTATATATCTAAACTAAACACCCATGTTTCCCTGTTGAAAAATAATTAGAGTCTACTCTTACCCTAAAATCATGTATTAATACAACCAAATAATATGCTTTTAGCATCTGAGCGGGACTGTAATTAGTCTTTATCTCTGAATTGTTACTCAAGCAAACCTTTAAGGGAATTATTCCTGATTAATGCTTGCAGGCCCAAGATCTGTACGGGTCTTTGTAGGAGAGACTGTGACCTCTGCTGCTTCAATGAGTTTTAGTTCTGAGATTCATTAGAGCTGAGCTGGCCTTAGGAATGGCCCTGAAAAATGAGCTCTGAGTGTGCTGCCAGCACTGAGCTGGATAGGTATTTGTATGGGACTCTTGCAAACATACTTTTTTTAATATGTGAGAAACAGAGCTAAGCAAATGTGATTATATTCTTGACTATGTAAATCAGAGTAACTTCACTGAGTGAAAACACTGTCCTACTGTTTCATTACAAGACGAAAGGCATGATTGAGGTTTTTCTTTACACTTGTATGTATCATTCTCCGGCTCAGGAGACTTGCTCTTGTAGTCCAATAGTGTAAGTGGGGAATCCTCTGCGTGTCTACTTTCCTCTGTTGATATAGCTGAAGTAGGCTTGCCAAGAGGATGCATGAATAATTTGTTAGCATTATTAGAGTTTTGAATTGAAAGCAACTGAGAATTTAATCTAAATTTAAAATTTATCTGTAAATGTAGTCAATATGTATGAAGTTTGGAAAAAGGAGGAAGACAATTTTCTTAGAAAATGGTGGGGAATTTTGTTCTTTAAGGTGTTGACCTTTTCAAGGTAACAGCAAATCTTCATGGCAAGTTCTTATATCTTCTGAGTTTTATTCTCTTTTAGTATTTCTTTTTCTTTTAATAGGTGTTTCAGACCTTAGCAATAGAGTCTCAAATGTTAGTTTTCATTTCAGTAGCAGCTGGTCTGGAATGAGATAGACCAGAGAGATGACTCTAATTCCTTTATTCCTCTTGTACTCTCCTGTGCTCCCTCTGTCACTTTTTTTCCCCTCCCCACCTAGTTGTTTCCCTCCTCCTCTACTAGACTTGCCATCTGTTCTGAAAGGACCGTCAAGGAACTTACTGATCATCTTTCTACAGTACACAGCTTCATGGAGATGTCTCTGATTCAGGCTTTATACCATGAAACACAGTGGAGTTTTTTCAGTCTCTAAGGGCTTGCTGTCTACTGAAAAAAATGTACACAAACACATTGTTTTTGTTTTTGTTTTTTTTTAAATACGGAAGCGTGCTTTTTAGCAATGTGTTACTGTTACAGTTGTGTGAACTTGACTTTTTGAAGTTCTCTTTAGTTTTTAAGCATCCTGTCATTAACAACTTCATCCTCCATCACTTAGCCACAAAAGGATGTTTTGGGCTTTTCAGCCTCATTTAACATTAGTTTAGCACTTAGTTTGTACAAGATCTTTATTCTTGTATCAGGTGACAATCGATCTCTTCTGTCTTAATGGTGTTTTGCTGAGATTTGAAATTTGGATCTATGCTCAATATGTCAGCTGCTGAGGGCTGGGAGAGACTTGGGTTCTGCAGATTTCCAAATGAGCCTTTATAAAGTTTTCTACTGCAATAATCACGTTCACATCGTGCTTTAAATAGAAATTAGATATTTACTCTCTCTTGTTCCCATCCTCTTTGTTGTCTTTTATGTCCAGGAAGGCTTCTGGCCAAACTGACTTTGCAAAGTAGTACAGTTAATTTTCCTTAAAAGAATGAATGGAAAAGATTTTTTTTTTCCCTCTTGATAGCTGCTTAAAGCTTTCATAAGATTCCCTTTATTTTTCACAGAAAGAAATTAAGGACTTAGTGCTCAGAGCATCTCAGTCACAAGATGTAGATGCAGTTTTCTGAATGGGATCTTAACTCTGTCCAGGCCTGTTTACTGCAGTGGTTTCCAGATGCTTCCCTCAAAGCTATTCTACGTAAGAGGGAACATAGTTAAGAAGCAGTTGCACGTGTAAAACTAGAGTTTGTAGTGCTGCTTACAATTTCTTGGCTGAGAGGCTTGTAGGAGTATCTCTGACTGTGTGTATACGTGAATAGAAACACATACATGCTTGTCTAGTGTCTGCTCCCAGCTATTACTCCTTAAACTTGGACTCTTTCTGTTCTCCTTTGTTGCTCTGTTAGAATTGTCTGTTCTCCACTAAACTGTCAGGAGTGGCATTTTATAAACTAATTGGAGACTACAGAAAGGGAAAAAAATCTTTAAACATTGATGGACTTGGCTGGTCAAACTTCAAGTCTTTCTACCTGTATTAGTTTAACAGATGACTTCATTTTTTTTCTGGGAAGAAAATTAAATGCTTCTTCACCCACATAATTTACTAAATTGACAGAAAGACTCCAGAGGGAGAGTGTATGTTACCTAGTTAAGAGATGCTGAACAGAAAGAATTTGAAGGGTGTTTCAAACAAAAAAAAATAATGACATCATACCAGCAAGCCTCAAATTGTTCATGGGAAGGAGTTATCTGGATCCCTTTATTTCAGTATTTATTTTTTTAATCATGCTATCAGTGCTATATATAGGCCAGGAATATTGTGAAGGTTGCTGTCTAACTGGTTTATTTGAACATTCTGAGCTCAGGTTTGGCTAGACTTTCATCAGTATTACTGTTTATTTTGATTGGTTGTTGTTCTAATCTTACACTTTGCAAATACAAAATTTGATATAAATGAGAGAAATCCCTGAATATTTAATTTTAATTTGTCTTCTGATTTTAAAATACAAGATATTTATAGAAGTACTTCGAAAGAACTATTATTTCTCTCCTTCCACCTCACCTGTAGTAATAGCACATAATTTAGTGTTAATTTAGGGACATCTTGAAGCTGTCTGATTTTTTCAGAGAGCAAGTGGCCTTCCTTTGGCACAAAGTGATTTCCATGCATCACCATCAGACAGTCTTGAAAAGTCTTAATCTATATTTAGAATAGCAAGCAATTTGCAGTGTTCATACAGTTGTAGCATAAAAACCTGTAAAATCAGGTATGGTTCACAAGATATGAGGTGTGAAAATGAACAGTATGATATGAAAGAATAGAAATGCTTGTATTTCGCAGTTCATGTGTCTTCTAATGAGCAATTCAATTAAGTCTGGCCTTGTTAAGTAGGTGCTTGAAAAATAAGTCAAGTGATGCAGTAATTAGGAACACAGAAAAACAAATCCCTCCCTCTTTTAAGTAGCAATCAAAATATTTATGTTGAGAAGTTACTATTGTGGAGCTTTTTATACATATTTTAAAATCCCTGGGTGGCTAAATTGAGGAAAAACCCAGAGTGCAAAAATACAGGGTTGGAAGGCTTGAGGAGACATTTAAACAAATCCATCAGTATCTCAGTTTCAAGACTCCACAGGGGAATAATTTAAAGAATATGTAAGTTTATAATAGGAACAAATTATACTTCTACCAGATTGTAAGCAAATTGAGCATAAAAGGTGAATAATGGCATTTCACACTGGGTATTTGTTTCCAATTAATGCAGAAAACTTAGCCAGCTCTAAAGTAATAGATGATACTTAAGTTAGACATTAATAAAGAAACTGATTTCTGGACAATACATCTGATCATGAGAACATTTGCTTTATTTAATTGACAGCTTACTGGTTTGCCCCACACCTTTTGGTTTTGCTTGTGGTCAACATTTTTTTTCTCTAGGACAGCAACATTAAGTTAAAGAGCAAGAGCAAAATGTAAGAGGCACCATCTACAGTGTTTGACGGAGTGGCATTTGGTTCAGCTGGAGCAGTGTCACAGGAGCTGAGAGCTCATTTACCGTTGCCATTTGGAATTTGTAAGGCAATCTGTAAAGAACAGCTTCTGTCCAAGTAACTTGTCTGTTTTCTAAAATTCCACTTTCTTCACCAGTGAAAGAGTTGGTCTTTGGTTCATCTGCCTTCATTTTTCTCACTGTCGCTAGTGTCCACTATGGAACATTTTCACACTTTCAGTCAGACTTATACCTGAGGAGGTGGAGGTGGGCTGGGCAGGTTTTTTTGCTGGTCTCAGTGGAGCCTGTCCCTGTCAGAGCTTTGCTGAGCATCACTTTAAAAAAACTTGAGACGTCTGTCTTGAGCCCCAGCCAAGAATTACCTGGTGGTGAAAGGAAATGTAGCAGGTCTTGATATTGGACTTTCCCAGAAACTCCCTCTGTCAGCTCCTGCTGTGCATTACCCAATTTATAAGAGCAAATTATGTGGTTAAATGTGTTGATTAACATACTGGGTGGACAATCTGAATTGACCAGATTGAACATAAATAATATAAAGCAGTCAGTAGAAACTGTTGTTTGTAGGCATGGGGAACCAAAAAGAAACAACCGCCCAGTGCACAACAGCTTGGAAATACAGAAAGTAAAGTTTTGTTGTTGAAGCCTTTGGGAATCACTGTGACAGTAATTTCAATGAGAAAAGCTTGTTCCATGCAGATGAGAAACAGCTCAAACAGCTTGACTTGTTTCCTACGTGAAGTGTTTCAGATTACTTATATTTTTATGGGTGTTCTCCTTTCCAAATGCACCTTGCACTACCACTGTGACTGTTGATTTTTGAGCCTTTGGGAAGAAAATTGCATAAAGTCTCTTATTATCAACATCTAATTGATATTTTATTCATATCATTTATTTTAATTGCAGGACTTGAATGACATTTAAACAGCCATTATTTTCCCTATACTATGTGTTACCAAGTACATGGGCATGCTACATCACAATGAGTTCATTTAAAGGAAGATGATTCTGATCAGGGAAGGAATGCTTGCAGAATAATTTGGTGGAGCAGGACTGGCAAATGAATCGTGAGGTGGTTTGGGTGTTTCTAATCATATGAAGTCAATGTAATGCTATTAAAATGCTTAGGCTAATCTGTGCTAGATATTTAATATGGAAATCATGTATGGTGTGGGACTTAAACATAACACAGTCCCTGACTGCTAGGCTAAAATGTTTTGACACTACACTGAAGCATCGAATGCATTTTATTCTTGCTCTTTCTTCTGAAATTATTACAAAATACTATTAGTGATTATTGTACTCTGAGCACTTTGTTGCTAGGCACTGCCTTGAGCCGGGTGGTAAATTTCCCATATATCACCAGCTACATGAGGATTTTATTTTTAAAAAAAACGTAGTCCAATTTGTAAAGCAAAATTACTCTGTAGACAGTGATCAGGAATGGGAAACCTCACCATTACTGGCTGTGCTTTTCTGTTTTCTCTGTGGACAGATCTTCAGCTTCTTTTTCTACTTGGGGAAGAAGAAAACTGGTTAAAAGATAAGAACTTGGTTGTAAGGTTCAGATCTGATTGCAAGAATACTTAAAAGAGCAACATAATGGCAGTGACAGAAATGCCAGCAGCAATGTTAGAATAGCTGAGGAAAAGTGAATAAATAGTTGCTACTCTTCTGTTTCTTTTTGAGATTGAATTAAGGATGGCATCGTCATACTTCTCAGGAACAAAAGGTGGTGGTTCTCTGTTTTGCTATGATGCATTTGGGTAGCTTATAACCCAAAAATAGTAAAGGGAGTGCAGTGTTGTGGAGTTGTAAATGGCTCACCTGTGCAGATGAGGTGGGAAGCAGGTAAAGAGGATCCTGCTGTCCTCGACAAACTTGTATGTTCACATGCAAGTGTTTTGTTTGTTTGTGAACTAGCTATTCTTGGGCACAGTAATTATTTCTAGGCTTTGCGCTAACACACTGTAACTCTCTGAAAGAGGGTGATGCGGAAATGACACCTTATCTTTGGATTTTAACAACCAATTTGTGTTTCATGACCGAGATTAATTTTTCCTGTAGCAGTTAGTGAGGCATCTGACTAGAATGCCTTTTTCTGACAATCTATCCTTTTATTTTTTAACTTCCTTGAGCAAAATATGCTGCTCTTACAAAAACTATTAAATTTTCTCATGAGTTATTACTGGAAGGTGATAATTGTTTTATCAATACCAGACACAGTCAATTGCATTTCAAATGCCTTTAGAGCACATTATCTGATCACACTGTCAGGCAGCTTTGGTTATTGTGGGTGAGTTATTAGCAACAGATGTGTAATCATGAATAACTTCCTCTGCTCAGGAGTGTCTGAGCTTTAAGTTCAGCTCCCAATGTGAACCAGGTCATGGTTTGGGAAAATGTGTAGGCAAATTGCTGAGGAAGAGGATGACTTCCCCATGGTCCACAGCTGGCACTGCTGTGGTGTTGTGTTTGTTTGTTTGGGGTTTTTTCGTGGTTTTTTTTTTTGTGTTGTCCCAAAAAGCTGCCCTCAAGAAGGAAATTGGAAGGTTGTCAAATAATGCTGATAAAATACTGATGTTTCTGTCACTCATCCTGGTCATTCAGATTTGTTTGGCAGGACCGAGTTTTTGTTTCTTAGTAAAATCTTGATACTTGTTAATTGTTCCTGAAGACTTGCCCCAGCAGGGGCAATGTGCAGGGACCCTTTTCTAACGGGTTCTCATTAGCTGGCATTTGGGTTTCTGCAAAACTTTTGTCTCAGGTCACTTCTTGGTTGTTATAGTAGTAGGTATGCTAATGAAAGTGAAGATTTCCATACTTTGGCCAAGAATTATGCTTTTTGAGGGCAGTAACCCTCAAAATTGTATTACTCTGCTAACTGTCTATATGAGTATGCAAAAAAGAAAGTCTCTTGTAAGCTATCAAAGTGAATACTTCATGTGATAGGGTAACAATAAGCATGCTCTTGTCGAGACAAATACTCTTCTGTGGTGCATCCAAGAGCAACAATGTAAAGTAGCCTGTTCAAAGTATATGTGAAAATTTTTAAGCCATTTAGGAAGCTTAAGGTATGAATTTTTAATAGAATTAAGTATTGAGAATATACTTTAGAAAAACCAACCTCTTCCCCTAGCACAAAATACTAGCATCAGATAAGATCACTAGAGCCCAAAGTAGCACTAGATTTTTATTGTGAGTAAAATAGCTGATTTGGAGTTGTGGTGGCTGTGTCACTGATTTGGTGCCTGCTCAGAGTGACAGAATCCAGCAGCTCCAAGCAGGCAAAGAGCAGTGATCTGGCGGCGATGGCTGAGTGGTGCTGGTGTGGCTCTCTCCCCTTCTCCGTTCTCCACTGTGCTTGAGCGCTGCAGTCATTCGCTCTGGATAGTCAAAGTACAGGCTTAAAAGCAAACTCCTTTGTTTTGCTTGCTTGTTTTATTAATAAAGCAGGTTTTATTAACCTGCCACAGTTAAGATGCACATGCTTACAGACTTACCTTCAGTGCTGGGTTTCAGCAGCCACGTAGTGTCATTATAGGACACAAAAGAACACAGACACACACCACAGCTCAGGTGATCAGAAGAGAGGAGAAGAGAGTTTATTTTTTCTGACTCCAGTATTTATAGTTTTCCAAAAGTGACAGTGGATTGGAAGGTGGCAGTGCCACCTCTTCAAAGACACTGGACAGACAAACAGTCCACCAATTTTTCTTCTCTTCTATGAAGGAATGCAAAAACACTGAGGTGTTTACAGAAAGTGTGTGAGAAAGTTCTTCACAAATATGTGAATATCAGAAGGCTTAGAAAGCCTTATGAAAATCAGGGTGACAACGTAGTAACGAGCACATGTGAGAAACCATAAATTGAGTGGCCTGCACTTGTTTCTGAGTGACTGCACTTAAAACTCTGCTATGCCCTTACCTGATTCTTTGCCTAAGCAGTGCTCACTGCACTGTTGAGGGATGTTTTCTTTTAGACTGCTTTATAAAACTAATTAAGTGCTTGTAAATTGTAATTATTTAGACTTCAGCCAGAAGATTTATGCACAGATGGAATTTGAGCTTTTTGAAGATATTAAATTTGATTTAAAATTTTGTTTTTGTTTTCTAAATTTCTTGCACTTAAAAGTGGAAAAGTGTCCCTGAAAAAAAAAAAGGAATAATCTAAAGTGCGATCTGGTAAAATAGGCTATCTGAAACTAAGGGCAGAGCATGGCAAAAACAACTTTCTGTGCCTAGTGATTCCAGATTTAGATGAAATTTGAAAATTATGTAGTGTTGTATTTACAACACATTTCTTGGCTTTTTCTTTTAATGAAATAGGGAAATAGATAGCAACCAAGCATCTAAAATATATGTGGCATAGATAGAGAAAATTTGACCTGATTAGATTACATTTTATGGTTTATGACTCAAGAACATCAGCAGCTATCAGCCTCTTAGTTTCAAAGTTTCAGCTCTTGCCATTTAAAAATTAAGAGCCATGTGAAAAAAAAAGAGAAGTTTCATTTTAGTTGTTGATATAAATCTGAGTTTATAACAGTCACTTGCAACCCAGGGTCATTTCCAAACAAGTTACTGTATGAGTAATGAAATTCTTCCTTTTTGAATTAATTCACATTACTTTCAGAAAATTAAGGAAGATGTACGCTTTAAATGAGTTTGCATAGAGACTTTGGAGATTTTTCCAGAGGAAATATCACAGTAGCTTCATATCAGAGTTCCATGCATAATACCTGCTTTTAGTGCATGTATCTGTTTATTTTATGGACTTC